>OW240918.1:53295149-53393819 GCA_933207985.1 Pelobates cultripes | reverse complement strand
ATTAGGAGGGGGGAAGAGAAATTAGGGGGGGAGAGAAATTTGGAGGGGGGTGAGAAAGAGAAATTGGGAGGAGGAGAAGGAAATTGGAGCGGGAGGAGAGATTGACATTCATCACATACACACAATGCACCCCTTGCACACAGAAAAACACACAATGCATTACACACACAGACACACATACACAAGCAATGCAACCGTTACACACAATGCATCCCTTACACACACAGAAACACACAATGCATTCATTACACACACTCAATGCACCCCCTACACACATTCAATGCATCCCATACATACACAGAAACACACCTGGCAGCCCTTACACATACAAACACAATTTCACACAATGCATTCCTTACACACATATCAGGACATCCCCTACACACTCCACCCCCTGTGAACAAACTCATTGGTGGAACATGAAGGTGGACCCTGGGACCCAGACCTTGAGCTGTGTAAAGGACCCCCAAAAAATGGAGCTGCTTCCCGTTCTCCCAGAACATTGATTTTTGTGACCACAGTTACAAACCGCCTCCAGAGAGCCTGTTCTGCACCAGACCAGTGGAGCCAGACTGCAGCTAGAGCCCATCATCATCCTCATCTGGTTGTAAGTAGGCAATCTAGTATATTATTCGTGGCACTAAGCTCTAATTTACCTCACATTAAAGAAACACTATAGTCCCAAGAACCACTGCAGCTTAATGTAGTGGTTCTGGTGTCTATAGCCTGTCCCTGCAGGCCTTTTAATGTAAACACGGCGGCACTGCAGCACTGGCGCTAGTTAACATGGCAAATCATATGGGTGGGGCATTGTGATGTCACATGGGGGGCGGCAAACTTTACTTTTGCCTAGGGCGGCAAAAATCCTTGCACCGGCCCTGGCTGGAGGGGGCTGTGTGAGCTGTGGCCGCACAGTGTCCCATGGTAGTTAGGGTGCCGTGCGGCCAGTACAGCTCACTCAAGCAAACAGCTGATAAACTGGCCGCACGGAGGAAATGTGTATGTGTGACTGTCTGCCTGTGACTGTGTGTGACTGTCTGCCTGTAACTGAGTGTGTGACTGTCTGCCTGTAAATGTGTGTGTGGGGCTGCAGGGATTTTGTAGAAGGGGGCGGGGGTTTTGTATTGGGACAGGAGTCTTTATAAGGGGGGATAAGCAGGGGATTTGTGGAAGGGGGTTTGCGGGGGTTTTGTAGACGGGGCAGTACAGGATTTGTAGAAGGGGCAGGACAGAGGTTTTGTAGGAGGGGCGGGGCAGGACAAGGGCTTTGTAGGAGGGGCTGACAGTGGTTTTGCAAAGTTTACAAATAATACAAAAAAAAGAAAGAAAACCTTTAACATTTTTTACAGGTTTTTTTTTTTTTTTTTGGGGTGGGGGGGCGAGAGGGGGTGCCAAGCACAGGATCCGCCCCGGGTGCCAAATGCTCTAGGTACGCCCCTGCCACCACGTACTAAGTCGAAAGGGGTCAAATACTTATTTCACTCATTGATATGCAAATCAATTTATAACTTTTTTGATATGTATATTTCTGAATTTTTTTGTTGTTATTTTGTCTCTCACTGTTAAAATACACCTACCATTAAAATTATAGACTGATCATTTATTTGTCAGTGGGCAAACTTTCAAAATCAGCAGGGGATCAAATACTTTTTCCCTCACTGTATATAAGATGTGTCGGTGCAATTAATGAAAAAGTTGTTAATGGCATTTGAACACAAACATATGCCCAAATATCTTGTGTCCTAAAGTACAACACATACAAAAGCTGTGCAACCAAGTGGCTAAATTTATTTGCCTCAAGTAAGATTTGGCAACACTATACAAAATAATTATAGGCACATATAGTTTTATGGAAACTTGGATTTTTATTCTTGTTTTTGCAGTTAGTTTTTTAAGCCACCAAAATCCACTGTTTAGTGAATAATCCCTTTTTATGTTTTGACATGTTCCATCTGGAAACAGAGTTACTCCAAGAGTCACCAATATGGTGTTCGATAGCCAGAGATCATATTTATTTTCCAGACTTTCTGGAAAATACCTTATAGCTCAGATGGGTAAATTTAAGGTTGTGAAACCCCAAACTACCCTTCGATGCTATAAAACTTGTATATTTTACTGGTAAACAGAGCCAGATTATTGATTAGCCTCCCCACATACTTTCACTCCCCCCCAGACACACTAAGCCCCCATACATTGTCATCACCTAACTCACATGCCACAGTCACTACCTCTCACCCTGTCACACTCACCCCTAACATTGTTACACTCAGCACCCCTCATCTTGTCACACTCACCTCTAATCTTGTCACACTCACACTCTAACACTCACCTCCTCTCACCCTGCCACACACCGTCACACTCACCCCACCCAACTAACCCCCTTACCCTGTCACATTCACCCTGCCACATTCACCTCTCATTCTGTCACACTAACCCTCTCACCCTGCTACACTAACCCCCTCATGCTGCCACACTAGCCCCCCTCATGCTGCCACACTAGCCCCTCACCCTTCCACACTAACTCCCTCATGCTGCCACACTAGCCCCCCTCACCCTGCCACATTCACCGCTGCCGCACGTACCCCCTCATTCTGTTACACTTACCCTCTCACTCTGCAACACTCACCCTGTCACACTTACCCACTATTTTTTTCACACTCACTCCCTCTCCCTGCCTCAGTCTCCCCCACTCACCTTATGATGATAGTCACCCCCTGAAAATAGTCGTCGTCATACATAGTCACCTCCCTCACATGAAACACAGCCTCACCATAAACACAACACACAAATACCACAAGCACACACAACACAAGCAACTACCCCACACACATTTGCCTCCAGACACAGGTACGGACATACACGCACATGCACAAGTATACAATGCCAGAGACACAGACACATTCAGTCAGAAATACACACTCTCAGGCACATACAGGTAAACAATGCTAGACACACAGACATATCCCCCCCACCCCAGCTCTTAAAAAAACCACACACACCAAGGGTCTTGTCAACCTTAATCCAGCTCTACTGATAAGCATTTGTATGGTGCAAAGAATCACAACATAAATTGGCAGCAGGATACATTTGTTGGAGAGGAACACATAGATGGAAGTACTTCATTACGAATTGCTCTTTTTAGTTATATTCTAGCTGTATTTTGAGTTATTCTGGGAATAGGATGAGATGAGGAAATTAGAAAATGCCAGAGGTAATAAAAAAGTAAATAGCATAATAAAGATCAAACTGACCCTCCAAGTTTATGAGTCATGTTCCTGGTTTATTAATGGTGCAATACAAACTTTAGAGCACACTAGAGCAATTTGCAGAAGAAAATATAGCCTGATTGTTGTCTTATTCTAAAGACATACCAGATAAAATACAGGCCTGCTATTTAAAGAACAAATAGTTAGGGTACTTTTCATCTACGGATACTTATAAATAGTAGCAAAAATATTGCCAGCCATCAGGCCTTCCCTGAGGCATTACAAATAGTTAGCTTTTTTTATCTACCATAAATTTCTAATACCCATAGTATTGTTGCTGAAATTAAAGGTCACATTAAATCAGGAACCTAAAAATTAAACCGTGTTATGAAACTAAGCTAATCTCTAATTTTAAAAATGATTTCCCTGTGGGGAACGTGTGTAAATAAAACTTTGACGTATTATTCCCTATTACAAGTGGATCTTTATCATAATCTTAGAATATCTGCTTTCTAAGCAAGCACCCACTTTCTATCCATGTAAGGCAGGATATTTTTATACTAACTATAAACTTATTAACAGCAACTATAAACAAATTGGACTGCTCATCTTCACGCAAAACGATAATGATATGATTGCAGGTTCGTTTTTGAAACATTGCTGGATGGTAATAGGAGCTATGTCCTTCTTATGAAGGTTGCTGCTCCCCTAAGTCCCCCTGCATCCTAAGCACCCTAACCCTGATTCTTTCATAGCCTTAAAGTGGTCTTAATCCACCACTCATTTAAGATCAAATACGCCGTAATATGTTTGGAGTCTTTCTAACGCAGATATATTTTTGTTTTACCCTTAGCAACAACTTTTTAAAGTAGACATTTTTAAGTGAATTACATTTTTCATAACCAGATGTCAGGCATGATAACAATTTGAAACAAACAAAATCAGAGCCTAAATTAAATATATTTAATAGAATATAAACTAAATTAAGATTTTTTTTTTTTATACAAGATGCAATGTTCTATGTGTTAATGTGTTACCTTTATATCTGTAGGTTTTTTAGTATTAGTCTAAACAACTGTAAAGTGTTTTTCCACGTCAAGGCAAAATCTCTTAGGTGAGTATTAACACTAATAATTCACTTTGCTGTCTGCAGCCAAAAGGTAACGTCTGTAATGACACAGAGAGTGCTATTTTTCTAAACTCCTACAACTTATTCTTAAATAGGGAACACATGGGGTGGGCGGCAGCACTGTAACATGGCTGTGTAATACAAAAATAAAGCTGCTACCCAGGATTAGTGGGAGTTTGAGCGCAGGGCTTCATCTTATATGTTAGTGATGGCTAGATGACTGGACAAGAGCACCTACAAAACATCGTCTTTTGAGGTGTTCCTGGTATGCAGTGGTTAGTACCTATCAGAAGTGGTGCAAGGAAAGACACACAAAAGAGCTGCTGTAGTTCAAATTGCGTGTGCCGCATTTACTTGGACGATGGCAGCAGGATGCCTTATGTCACTTCGGAACTTCAGCTCTTCGGACATTCATAAGCATCCGAATGTCCGAATGGCATGAAATTCGTACGAATGTACACTCGAAACAAAACTAATTGTACATGTCTATTGCTCATTTCATTGGAAAGGGAATAGTGAAACCGGATTGGGCAAGCAAGCATTACATTGCAGTAAAGGAATTAGCTTATTGGTCAAGGTTCCTGTCATCATTCACGTAATTTTCCCTCCCTCTCTCTTGTTTGGCACTTTTCAGAAATCCGAATCACTTTGGCACTTCTTAGTTTTGGCACTTCTGCATTTCCGAACTACCGAACTTCGTCACTTCAGAACTTCGGAGCTTCAGGACTTCGGACATTCGTAAGCATCGTAATGAATGCACATTTGGAACGAAATTCGTATGAATGTACATTCGGAACTAAACGAATTGCACATGCTCAATCTGATTGAGCATCTATGAGATGTACTGGAACAATAAATCTGATCCAAGGAGGTCCCACCTCGTAACTTCAGGCCTTAAAGGATGTGTTGCTAATGTCCTGGTGCCAGATACCACAGGACACATTCAGAGGTCTTGTGGAGTCCATGCCTTGATTCATCAGAGTTGTTTTGGCAGCAGAAGGGGGACCTACATGATATTAGACAGGGGGTTTTAATGTTAAGGCTGATCATTATTTATATATTAATTTAAGTACATTTGGTCAACATTTGACTACGCTACTTAGTCACCTTGGTTTAGTACATTTGGTGTATATTTGGCTATGCTACATTTTCACTTAAATTCAGTACATTTGGTCTACATTCGGCCTCTTTACATTTTTACTTTGGTTCAGTATATTTGGCCGATGTTCTGCTACATTATATAGTCACGGTGGTTCACTACATTCAGCCACACTACATTTTTATTACCTTATTTTAAGCCTTGTTTAGCTATCTTACCTGTCAGTAGGCATTTACCTATAATTTTATTATGTCACCAGTTAGTTCCAGGACTGCAGGTAAACTTCTACTGTATGTTTTTAAGGCAGTAAGCAACGTCATACTCTCATGCATATGGCATACTTTATAAGTTGCTTCATTGTGGTATTTACCTGCATATTAGGGCGTTTTGTGGCTTTGGATCTCGGTGGCTCGTTGGGGCATCCTGCACTGTACTGGATGGCATTTCTAATGTGGAGATTTGCCAGACAGGAGGAGAAAAAATGGTTTTCTTTTCATGCAGGCATCAGGTTCTGATGTGTATTGTTCTTAGTTACCTGATATTTGAACCTCAGTCTAGCAATACAGCATACCTTCAATTTACTTAGTTTATCTAAATCCCCAGAGACACACAGTATATTTGGCCAGCATGATCTATATAGTTTTGTTTTTGTTATTGGTATTATTAGTATGTAGTTGTATGTTAAATGGTTCTACACAGTGCTTTGGAATACTACAAGGGTTCGGTTTGCTTTAGTTTGTCATACGAATACCAGTTGTCAGAAGCTAAATTAAAGCATACCCCCTCATCTACAGTAACATCTACACTTACAGGTTCCCATGGTTCAATTTATTATGCTTATTTTGTGCCATAAGTGACAGTATCATTTGCTTAGGGGTATGAAGTATGCGCACCTGACTATTTCATTCAATATACCAGGTTTTGTATGAGGGCATGTCAGACTCTCTTATATGATTAATTTATTTTTTTAATTTATTTTAAGTTACTCCACATGTCCTCACTGTTTTATCCTATGCCTTTGTGTCACAATGCCCAGTTGCTCCAAACTTGTGTCTGGTTATCCACAAGTTGATATTTTGTGATTATGTACGCTCGCCTCTTGGTATTTACCTTACAGGGGCTGTGTTATTCAGTCATACTAGCCACCTCCCTTATCTCATGTATATATTCACATTAAGAACATATCAATATGTCAAGTCTTGCCATGTAGGCTTCACACCGGTGTTTGAATATCTAGGACTACTTTTAGCCAATGGTCAATTGGGTCCTTTATTATACTGTTCCATTTCCTTCTGTATGTTTTGGTAACAGGTATCACTTGAGTTTTTTTTTGTTCTTGACTTATCTTATTTACTTTATCGACCCTACTGGCAATCACTCTGCCGCATTTACATGGTGTCATTAACATAGTTTTTAATTATGAACACTAAGTTCTCTGGCGTCACTATGCAGTTTTGGTTTTAGGATATTGAACCACTATTCATCTTTTGCCCTCCATTTTCCTTTTCACTTATTCTTACGGTCAATTTCTAACATTCTAACTTTCATCAATTTGCCAGGTGTATGGTTTTTTAAGTCACATTTTCATTGTTTTCACATTCCCGTTTCTCAAGTCACCACGCAAGTGACTCACTTTTATGAAACTACCTCACTCCTTACGACAACCACTTGCTCTACAGAACGTTAGGTTTAGCTTGGTCTGGCTGTTAGGGTAGCTTAGGTGGGTATAGGTAGTATTTTTTGGCTTCTCGTTCCATTAGATACCTTTTTCGTGAGGCTAACTCCCATCCTCAACTACAGATGTATTTTGCTTCTCCGCACAATTCATAGTTATTACCTTGCTTCTTGGTAAAGCAGTAAGCACCTCAGTATGCTCAGTTGCATACCTACGCAATTGCCCAACTCATAGATAGAGCCTCTCATTGCCACTTGGCAACTAGTTAAATTCCCAAGTCACCAATTTTAGCTTAATGGTTTCGCCACTTGGCATAAGATAGGTCAGCCAGTACCTGGGTGTTATACAGTTGTTCACACTAACGATTCTTCTGTTTTTAAGGTATGGTTATAACTGATGCTACAACACATTGGTTGGCAGAGGGGAGGAGACAAAGAGCAGGAGATTAGAGGTGATGAAGCATTTGGATACTTAGTTTCAGGTCCAGTTTTGGAAGATGTACTGTAACACGAGCTTTGGGAATAGCTTTGGGAATAGTAAGTATTTCCTTACAACTGCGAGTACGGAGCACCACTCACATCAAATACATTGCCTTACAGCCAGCAGAGTTTCATGTTTTCAACATTGGGTTACAGAACAATTTTTGACCAATTAATTAAATTTTAAGTCCTTGATGTTTCTTTTCCCGTTCCCAACAATCTAGGAAGTAGTAACAGTTGCTGTATCAGTAAATGTACATGTAAGCCTAATCATAAGACTTATTAATTATGTACTTATGAGTTCAGGTAGTAATATTTTTGCCCTCTTTTTCAGGCCTGTTTTATTGGTTTCAGCACAGCACAACCGACTTGCTACTTCTGGTATAGCTCAAACCTATTGTATGCCCTTGGCTTTTGCCCCCGACCACAAATATAAAGGTAATATGCCTGGACTTGAGGGAGGGGGTTTGCCGGCCTACATCTACATACCTCCCAACTTCCTCCTGATGTTCGGCCGACGTTTTGGAACCTCACCCATCTCTTCCTCATTATATTATTTCAATAGGTCGGCCCTCTTTGTCAGACCTACCCGTTTGTCGGTTTCGGAACACCACAAACAAACTTGCTATTACTGATATAGCTCAAACTTATTGTATGCCCATGGCCTTGGAACCCGACCACAAATATATATATTTATATTTATTTTTTTTAAAACAAAATAATAAAGAAATAAAGTAGAAAAAAGAATAATGCAACAAAGCTTTTATCACTTTATTATCTCCATTCAAGTTTCATGCTTGAACCATTTGTTCTGAATATAAAACAATTTTTGCGTTGTCCTGGCCATATGTTGATGCAGCAGAATTTCAATACCAAAAACTGAAAAAGTTGCAAAAATGGCCCAATCAGTTTCTGCATAAATATATTATGTATATATTTTCCAGTACACTGATAGGGGCATTCCCCTGCCATTTGGTTCACAGATCATGTGAGAAAAATAAATCCATAGAGGGAAAAACATAAATATAATTTTTAACGCTCCTCATTTTCCTCTATTGGTTACTTCTCACTTTATGTGAGAATACAATCAAGATTTAAATTTTGTCAGCTCTCCATAAATAATTTTTCCCCCCCATCAATCATCTCTTTTTTTTTACCCAAAGCTAATCTCTAAGTCTACTGACTACCCAAAGTCAGGCTCTTTGACTCTGTATCGGCTGAGACAAATTGGCTCTGTTGTACATAAACTGTCTTCCTTGTAATAGATGACTCAGCTTGCTTGTCCGGGGACTCTTTGTGCTTTGCTTAATTATAAAGACTACCTACTGAGACACCATTTTCTTTCTACAAAGACGTTCTATGGTTACTATCTATATTCTTGGATCATTCCTTCATTTGGTGGTACAGGTGATTACAAACATATCCATCTTTTCTGACAATCCTCTGTCTACCTTTAACCAATTCTGCTTAAAAAATATAAAAAGTAAGTTAAGGCCAGATAACCTTTGTAACCCTATAATTGGATAGCACTAAATCGTGAATGGAGAGTTTCCAAGACGGCTTGAAATCGAGGAGTACATTCATATTTCAGAAGTAGTTAATGATTGACTGAATATGTGTAGTTGATGATGGAAGAATACAGTCGGCTTTTTAATGTTACCAGCGTAGGCCTTCATGCCTCAGTAGGTCTACAAACATATCCAAGCTTTTCATTTAGTAGCAACCAGTTCAGAATGTATTTAATAAGAAATTAAGACTTCTCCCAAAAGTCAAATCTGAATTAGAATGTTTAATTTTATGTGATTATTACACTCTATTTAAATGTATTGTGGCAACATTACTTAAATTGTTATACAGAATAAAGCTTTTTATTCACTTATTTTATTTGGTTTTCTTTTTTAAATATAATAATTAACTATTTTTTCATGTATTGCATACTGAGTACCTTGGTCTAGATAGAAAGTCAATGGTTTCAGTGTTTAGTCACACAATAATGAGGCATGCAGTAAAAGGGAGAATTAAAGGGTTGTTTTGGCAGTAAACACATTAATAATTATTATTTTCCTACCTGCAGCTAAGGCAGGAGCCACAGACTCAGGTGCATGGCCTGACTGTGACTCCACCTATGCTGGTTATATGTTTTTTTGTCAGAGCAGTCATTTACAGTGGGAAATTCCTTTACCTGGGGTGGGCTGGGCAAAAGATGAAAAGATCCTCAAGAAGAAAAAAAAAATGACTAGGAACTAATTTAAATGTCTGGATGTTTGGTTTCTCCCTGAACAATCACCTGCTCATCCCTTAGACACGGAGAGGCTCACCTGCTGTGTCCTGACTAAACAGCTGGCTCAACAACTTCTAAAAACTCTTTTCTGGCAAGCCTAATCTGTTTATTTTTATTGAAACACTTTCATCATAGCATAAGCAAGACAGATCACTTCAGAGGAAGATGGAGAAACTTGTCAGGCAGTTCTGGAGTTAGTAAGTTCATCTGGAATGATGGAGTTTTCTGTATCTACCTAGTAACAGAGGCCTCCACAAGTTAGTTAGTTTGTATTCCAAACCATGAGGGACATTTGGCTGAGGAGATGGTGAGACCATTTGGACCATGAGGACTTATCTGGCATCTCTGAGTGTGAATATTTAGAAATCAGAGGGAAGTTGTGTTGAATTTTGTACATGGACCCAAGTCTGAGAAAGACCACTGATGTCTGCCCTGCTGTTGGTTTGTGTTTTGCTTGTCTTGAGCAAGACTAAAGCCATAGAAGTACAGTCATGGACACCGTGCACAGGTAAATTATAACAAAAAATATTAAGTCATTCAAAAGGGACAATGTGGGCACTGTGTAAACTAGGTTATAGATTAACAGAGGTATAATTTAGCAAAACATGTATCATTGCATCTTTGCATTGCTTCTGTTTTTTATTTGTACAATTGTTACTTTTCTGTAAGGAAATGTCTTTCGATTTTTGAGAAGAAACAAGGACTGTCAATCCAATTAATGCTCATGTGGTTGCTAGATTCCTGCATACCCCTAATTTCTATTATTGTTTTGTTCACTAGTCACCTGACCAATACTTTATACACTTTGTTTATTTGTCACCTCCAGACCACTACTGAACTTGGGATGTTCTACTATAAACATTTTTAGCAGCTTGACGTCCTAATGAGCAGGTTAAAATAAATTCTAACCCCCCCCCCAAAAAAAAAACCAGAGACCAGAATGTACCATGTACTGCTTTATGGAATACCACGTTTAAATGCACCTTTATGCATTGTAGATCAGTGTCTCTTGGTAGACAAAATTCCTGCAATTAATGTAGATACTGCAAATAGTTTTGCTTTGAATGGGATTGGTTAAATTGGTATCAGAGAGAGACAAATTATGCGCTTCTAAATAAGATGGTTTCTTGCCATGAATTTGACGCTTCATGGTGACGTGAGGTTCCTTTCCAAAAGACACCTATTCTGTTAAAGTTCTGCAAAAAAAACCAAAAAACACTAATCACTTTCAGTAAAGTAGTATTCATAGGGAATTTTTGGCTACAATAGCGATTCTGGTGAAATTCTGCATAGGGGATAACAGTACAATATTGGGGTACTGTGACATAGTGGTGGACTTAAAACAACATGGCCCATATGTTGGAACTGAACCCCCATATTTGTTTGCTGATATAGGAAATTAATTAACCTTAAAAATGTAAAAAAAAAATAATAAAAAAAATGTATTTTTATGTGTGCGCTATTCCTTAGTCTGTATTATTTTCTGGGATGTGTCGCAAAACGTGTGAAAAGCAGAAGATTAACATAGATTTTTTATTTATTTTTTAAGTGTAGGTTGGTGGTAGTGGTGGTTGGTTATGGATCTTGGTAAACTACTTTTATACCATAAAAGCTATTACATAGCACAACTGTTCAAACAATGTTATTATTACACTCGGGAACCAGCACCTCTGCAGTGATTGATCATTTCAATGTTTGTACTACTGCTAATAGAAACACACCCACTACATGCACCGCTATAGTATATTTCTTCTTTGTGAATCCAATAAATCCAGCAGGTTTGTTTTCCTGCTCTTTTTCTTTGGTCTGGGCTGATCAAAGTCACCTGCACATTTATAACCCTTTTAGTGCTGGTGATATGTACATTCTAATGTGTATATTCATCAATGGACAAGCCAGAACTATTCATTCAGAAAATGTGTGGATGACAGGGTTCTATTCGGGCAAGTATAAAAGTCTAAATCAACCATTGTATGCAATGTAATCATGTAAACCCACAATGCCTAGCACGGGGCCACATGCTCGTTTTTGAAGAGGCAAACTAATTTAATTGAACCCATTTAGCTCACAAATTGGTAGTTTTTACCTCTATGACAACAACTGCATGCTAAAAATAATGCATCAAAAACGTCTTACCTGTATGTATTATAGAACATTTGTGAACACAATGTATTCATAAAAAAATACATAATTTGATGTCTATCTTTATCATTTAGTGTAAACTTGTTTCATTTGATTTAATGCCTGGGCAGATGATTCAGTCCTGCAAGTTCTGGATTATTGCCTATTGCTTCATGCAAGCAATTTCCTGGTGGAATTTTGATCTGACCACTGTGTCACCACCTTTTACCACTAAACTGATTGTAGTCCACCCTATTTAGGGATCGTTCCACACTTTGTTTGGTTTTCTCACTGTTAGATCTGAAACTTGAACAGTCATAAGTTCTGTTAACCAGGACTGTCTCTTTTGTGTGTTCAAAGAATGAAGAAGGGGTAGATTTCCAAACCACTGATATGGTTATATACATGCGTTTAATAAAGCTTAATTTAAATACAAAAAAACAAGTCCTGCACTCAAACTCCCTCTACTCTTGGGCGGCAGCAACAACCACAGTACACATAAGCCCCAATACATACAGTAAAAACCAAAGAAAAAAAGTTACCTGTGCTCTTTCCCAAATCCCTATGCATATTTAAAAAAATGGAGGTTATTTAGTTGCTCCAATGGCCATTAGATGGAATGCCCACCTGCCACGTCAAAGCAAACCTCTTAGGTGGGCCTGACACTAACCATTCACCTTGCTTCCTTGAGCTTCTGGAAAAGACATCTCTAATAAGACTGAGAGGGGTATTTTTTACATGCACCCCTACATGCTAATTAACCCTTAATGGGGAACACAAGGGGTGGGCGGCAGCATTGTAACCTAGCTGTGTGATACAAAAGTGAATACAAATACACAAAAACAAGTCCTGTGCTTAAACTTCCACTACTGTTGGGCAGCAGCAACGACCACACATCAGCCCCCATACAATACATAAACAAATAAAAGTTATTTAGGTACTCCAATGGCCTTCCCTCTAATGGCCATTGGAGTAACTAAATAACCTCCATTTGTTTAACCCCTTAGTGACCGTTTTTCAATTTTTCTTACCATTAAGGACCAGGGCTATTTTTACATTTCTGCTGTGTTTTTGTTTAGCTGTAATTTTCCTCTTACTCATTGACTCTACCCACACATATTATATACCATTTTCTCACCATTAAATGGTCTTTCTAAAGATACCATTATTTTCATCATATCATATAATCTACTATAAAGAAAATTATAAAATATGATGAAAATTTCTAAAAAATACACTTTTTCTAACTTTGACCCCCAAAATCTATTACACATCGACAACTGCCAAAAAAACACCTATGCTAAATAGTTTCTATATTTTGTCCTGAGTTTAGAAATACTCAATGTTAACATGTTCTTTTTTTTAAGTTACAATAAGAGGCACTTTGCTATTTCTAAACTTTTTTTGTTTTAAAATTAATGAAAGTTACATTGTAACACTGATATCTGTCAGGAATCCCTGAATAACCCTTCACATGTATGTATTTTTTAAAAGAAGACAACCTAAGGTATTAAACTTGGGGTATTTTGACTCTTTTAATGCAACCATTTTACCACCAATCTATGCCAAATTAAAATAAAATAATTGGTGATTTATTTGACACACATGTACTGAGAACTTTAAGGGTTACTGCCAAAGAACACCCCAATATGTGTTCAGCAACATCCTCCGAGTACAGTGATAACCACATGTATAGGTGTGTTGGGTTCTCTGGTGGCTAAAAGACCTTATTTGGAGGGTGCACATTCCAGTTTTCTAACTTGGAATTTTCGCAGCTAGTCATCATGAACCCATGTCCTATTTGGGATATTTTTGAAGCCAGCCAATGTAATTTATCCCCATCAAACCATATAGTTTTGAAAAGTAGACACCCTAGGGTATTTCAAATGGTGGTATTTTAACAGTTTCCATGCACTCAGTGGCTTACTAAGAGGTGGACGGGTGGAGGGGGCTGGCTGCCCCGGGTGCAACCAAGTAGGGGGGTGCCACCAGAGCTGGCCTTGGGGAGGTGGGCGCTCTGAGGCTCCATGGCAGGAGAGGCGCCGGGCAGCTGACACAGCTCACACACGCAGGGCCTGGGAGCAGGAGTAGGACAACTTTTTGGAGAACTGGGGACGGGGCCAAATCAACACTGGAGCGGAACCAAATCAGCAACAGGTGCGAAGCTAAAGGTGGCCTCGACCCGCTGCTACTACTGCTGCATACAGAGGGGAAACAGGAAGGAGTCCCTGCTTCCCCAACTACTACTCACCAGGGACTGACTCCACTCCTCCTTCAGCCCAAGCTGACTGTAAGTAAGAGAGAGTGAGTGCTGTGTGTGTAACTGTGATTGTGTCTGTCTGCCTATGACTGTGTGTGACTGTCTGCCTGTGACTGTATGTGTGACTGTCTGTGTGTGTGACTGTCTGCCTGTGACTGCGTGTATGGCTGTCTGCTTGTGACTGTGTGTGACTGCCTTTAACTGTGTGTGTAACTGTCTACTTGTGACTGTGTATGTGACCGTCTGCCTGGAACTGTGTGTGTGAATGTCTGCCAATGACTGTCTGCGACTGTGTGTGACTATCTGCCTATGATTGCGTGTATGACTGCCTGTGCCTGTGTGTGTGACTGTCTGCATGTCACATGTCACCCTTATTGGTGTCCTTAAATATTGCAATCTCACATAAGGATAACAAATAAGTGAGTTATCTGCTAAACAATTGAAAGATTAAAATTAAGAAAAGGTCTTTTTAAATTTTGTTCTTTTAGCTGTTTAATAGATAACTCCCTAAATTGGTGCCCTTCTGTGAGATTTCCGTGTTTAAAGATACCAAATTAGGGTGCTGATAAGCATATAGCTCCCTTAAATATTGCAATCTCACAAAAGGATAGCAAATAAGGAAGTTACCTAATAAATAAAGATTGAAGTTAAGAGGTGTCAACCAGCCCACAACAAGCAATCTGGGTGGCTAATGTGAATTCTATGCAAATTTGTTGTCTGATGCTACGTGCACTGCATGCTGGCATCAGACAGCCAATAGCAGCAGGTTACCCCATCCACTAGTGAAAAGTTTTAGTGCCTCCCCCAGTTTTGACTGTTATATCTTATGTATCCCCCCCCTTATATATTGTTCCTAGAGTCATCACTGTGTCTGCCTGTGTGTCAGTGTGTAATCTCGCCAACACTACACACAAATACACTCCTGCATTTTAAAGGCAACACTACATACAAACCCCACTATTATATATAACCACACCACTGCATTCCAAAACCACAACACACACAAATGCATGCTTGCATTCAAACACCAACACTACGTACAAACACACCCCTACATTCACTCACACATACCCCATACAAAAACATACTAACATGCAAACACATAAACACTGCTCAGTGCTAAATACATTTTAAAAAATTGCAGTTGTTTTTTACATTTTAAAGTTGGGGAAGGGGAGGGGGTACGGAGGGTGTGCCAGAAATAGAACCCTCCCCGGGTGCCAAATGCTCTAGGTACGCCCCTGCATGCACTAATTCTACCAGCAGTTTTGGGTAGTCATTTTTTTGTGTTATTTTTCTCTCACATTGTACTTTAGTCATGGATTCTCAGTTCCTGTTATGTGTTACTGACAGAGAACACCCCAATATGTGTTCAGCAACATCTCCTGAGTGCAACAGTACCCCCAATGTACAGGTTTTATGGGTTTTTGCAAACTTACAGGGGTCAAATGTAGGGCTTTCCTCTTTTCCATGCTTGCACATTGAAATTTGCCAGATTGGTTTGCTGGGCCTATGTTGCCTTTGAAACCATATGGCAGCCCAGGAATGAAAATTAACCCCATCATGGCATACCATTTGGAAAAGTAGACAACCCACGATATTCAAAATCATGTCATACACACCCTGTCACATAAATCTCCCCTAATCGTGTCACACTTACCTCCCCTTGCTGTGTCACACTTACTCCTCCACCCATGCTACATTCACCTCAACCCTGTAACACTCACCCCGGAACCATGTCACACCACCGTGTCAATTTAACCTCCCCCCAAGCCTGTCACACTCACCGCCCCCAACTTTGTCTCACTCACACCTCTGGCCCTAGCACACTCACCTTGCACAATTACCTCTTTAGAAGGGCTGGGTCCAGGGGGCCCAAGCAAATACTTGCCCAGCGTCCAATCAATATTAAAGATGGCCCTGCATATGGTAGCCCAGGAATGTGAATTAACCCCATCATAGCATACCATTTTCAAACGTAGACAACTACTCATGGACAGCTGTTTCATTGTTAATGCAGCCTGCGTGTTGTGCTCATCTCACAGCAGAGGCTCTGCTCCTGGAGCCTCTGCCAATTTTTTTTTCAGCCCACATGCTGCACTAGACAGGCACAGTGAGAAGCAGCCTGGAGGGTCTTTGATAAGGCACCTGAGCTGTCTCTTAGTGTGGCTGGGGAGCTTGTTGAACCCCTCAGCTGAGCCATTACAGTACTGCAGGCTAAGTGACCGAAGTGCCTGAGTGCTCAGTCCGCCCCTGCATATATAATGCATATATATGATTTTATTCTAAGTGTATTTTTAGATATATGGGTGTATATCTCAAAGTACACTTATAATGAAATCATATATATGCATTATATATGTATAATATATTATAAAATGCTTTAGTTATTTTATAATATATTAGACATATATAATATATGTATAATATTTATTTTAATATTATAATTTTTTTACTTTTTAGCAGCCTGGGGGACTGCCTGACAGCTCAGACAGTCCCCCTGCTGGCAGCTCTATAGACTCGTACAGCGGCTATGTGATCTTGGTGATCACATGGCCCTGGAGGGCCGGGGTAGCCGGAGCTGGTGCAGGGGGACTGCTGGGGTCTCGGGCAGTCCCACCCGACCGTGATCGCCGCGAATCGCCAGTCCAGGCAAGTCCAGGGCTCCTATATGTCGGATGTACCCAGGACGTCCGCGGTCGTTAAGGTCATATATGTATTTATAACGTCATTCTAAATGTATTTTGATTTAAATATATATGTATATTAATAGCAAAATACAGTTAGAACATTATTTTTATTGAATTTCAATTTATTGATTTAATAATGTTTTTTATATATATTTATATATATTTATATATATATGTAATTAACATCATTCTAAGTGTATTTTAATATTTATATATATAAGTAATACATATATATATATATATATTAATATTAAAATACACTTAGAATAATGGATTATGTATGTGTATGTGTGTTTATAAAAGTACTAAGATATTATATATATATATATAAATATATATATAATCTAAGTACTTTTATTTACATTTTTAAACTTTTATTTAAGTTTTACAAACTTTGCTGCAGGCATTAGGGGGACTGTCTGAGAGCTCAGGCACTGCACAACCCTGCTATTCTGGCCACAAGCCTGCTATCACATGGCCCAGCGAGGGGGGGGCGGGCGGATCAGACGCAGGGGGACTGTCTGGAATGCCAGGCTAGTCCCCACATTGCGATCGCTGACGGGGCATCGCCAGTGATTAGGTAAGTGGAGATTTGGGATCAGACGTAAGAGGTACGTCCGCAGTCGTTAACAACCATTTTTTTGTCGGACGTACCTGGTACGTCATAGGTAGGGAAGGGGTTAAATATACATAGGGATTTGGAAAAGAATACAGGTAATTTTTTTCTTTGGTTTTTACTGTATGTACATTGTTCACTCTCTGGATCAGAAAGCTATTAACAATACTAGGGACAAGGATTGTTTAAACTCCCCAGTACGTGTTTTGTTACTTTCAGGATGATTTGGGTTCAAGTTGAGAGTCTTGCTCTGTTTCCTCATGTCGACCCTATCTGTAGTCATTAAAGGCTCTGGTTATGCTGTCTCAAATCTTTCTTCTCCCATGCAATAGACCAAAAAAGGACACCAAGCTAATTCAGGTGGTTAACACATAAATCCCAAAATCTACTGCACCCAATGTGGCATCACTGCTAAACAAAATAAATGAATGTGAAAAGTCTAGAATGAATTACGTTATTCTTATATTCCAGAGTGGATATTATCTGATATAACAGGGGTGCCCAAAAGGTAGATGTGTCCTCAGTACATTGCTTTTATGCAGTATGTGTCATCATACAGTTAAAGATAGGGAAGGCATGATGTTAATTTTAGTTTTGCATCAACTGGGGTTACCTGTAGGCTACCAAAGGCACAGTGTGGGGGCTTAGGATGCAGTTATAGAGCGTAGATTATCTGTAACGAGAAGTCAGCAAGTACCATCATCAGGCTTCCGTAACTTTTGCACCAATTCACTTGGCATTCATTATAGCATAATACTAAGGGTCACCTTAGGTTAACTTGTTTTATTTAATTTATTTTGTAACACACCCAGTGAATGCCAGAGGCTCACTCTTATTTTAACTCAGAGGGTTAACACACCTGCCAGAAATAAAACATGCTACAGAAAAAAAGCTAAAAAAACTCCTGCTAGATGTAAGGAGCAACAAACAGTGACAGAACAAGGAGTGGGAGTACAACATTCGGGTAATCCATGTAAATTTAAAGGAACACTATAGAGCAGGGGTAGTCAACCTTTTTCTACCTACCGCCCACTAATGCATATTTTTTGATGGAAAAATGTCCTTACCGCCCACCAGTTTTCGCGCAAGTGTAGAATATTTTTTAAAAGAGGAGGGTGTTTTTAAAAAATAAAAAAAATAAATGTACATTCATTTATCTTTTTATTTCTACTTTATGCATGTTTATAATGTTTTTAACTTTATAAAGTTTAATGAGAAAATAAAGTAAATTGAAATTACCTTTACTAGTGATTAATGAGATCCTTGAGGTTGATGCTGCGAGATTAAATATTTGATATCTGATTCGATTTTCATAAGGAACAAACGAAGGTCTCCTCTTTCGGTGATATTCAGACTATTTCTCTGTTTGCGCATAATATGATTTCTCATCTGTGCGTCAGCTACCCTTCTCAATTCCCCTCCCCACCTTTTTTCCCCTTTTTCCTATTTTTTAACCTTTGTTATAGCAATGCCCAGCAGGAAGGCTGAGCTAGGTAGCCCACTTATTATGATTATTATTATTATTATTAGCCAACAACAATTTTTTCCTTTTTCTTTTGCTACTTTCTCCTTTTTTACAAGTACTCTGCTCCTTCTTTCTCCTTTTTTACAAGTACTCTCCTCCTTTATTTTATCCCCTTTTTTCTATTTTTCTTGATTGATTTTTTTGATCTTTTCCTTTTTATCTCCTTTTTTATTCTTTTCTTTTACCTTCTCAAGGGCAATGTACAAAAGTAAGGCTGATGTATAGTGGGTAGGGGGGCTGTATAGTGGGTAGGGGGGCCTTGAGGTGGGTAGGGGGGCTGTATAGTGTGTAGGGGGCTGTGAGGTGGGGGGCTGTGAGGGGTAGGGGCTGTATAGTGGGTAGGGGAAGTGAGGTGGGTAGGGGCCTCTATAGTGGGTAGGGGCTGTAGTGGGTAGGGGGGCTGTATAGTGGGTAGGGGGCTGTGAGGTGAGGTAGGGGGGCTGTGAGGTGGGTAGGGGGCAGTATAGTGGGTAGGTGGCAGATAAGTGGGTAAGGGGGCTCTATAGGGGATAGGGGGCAGTGAGGTGGGTAGGGGGCTCTATAGAGGGTAGGGGGCTCTATAGTGGGTAGGGAAGTAGTGAGGTGGGTAGGGGGTTGTATAGTGGGTAGGTATGTGTGTATGTGTCTTTGTATGTGTGTGTGTGTCTCTGTGTCTGTATGTATGTGTCTTTGTATGTATGTGTGTCTTATGTATGTGTCTTTGTACATATGTGTGTCTTATTTATGAGTCTTTGTATGTATGTATATGTGTGTCTTTGTATGTATGCCTTGTGTGTCTGTCTGTATATATGTGTGTATGTATGTGTGTCTTGAGTGTGTGCCTGTGTGTATGTGTCTTTGTATGTGTTGTGTGTGTCTGTATGTATGTGTGTACGTGTGTCTTATGTATGTGTGTCTGTATGTATGTGTGTCTGTGTGTGTGTGTCTGTCTGTATGTGTGCCTGTCTATTTGTATGTATAGTGGGTAGGGGGGCAGTGAAGTGGGTAGGGGGCTGTATAGTGGGTAGGGGGCAGTATGGTGGGTAGGGGGGCAGTATAGAGGGTAGGGGGCTCTATAGTGGGTAGGGAGGCTCTATAGTGGGTAGAGGGGGCAGTGAGGTGGGTAGGGAGCTCTATAGTGGGTAGGGGGGCAGTGAGATGGGTTGGGGGGCAGTATAGTGGGTAGGGGGGCTCTGAGGTGGGTAGGGGGCCTGTGAAGTGGGTAGGGGGCTGTGAGGTGGGTAGGGGGTCAATATAGTGGGTAGGGGGGGCTGTAAAAAAGTAAATACCTTTCAGTGTCCTCTTGGTCCGGTGGGCAGCTTCCCAGTAACGTGAGTGGGGTGGAGCTTGTGGGTGGGAGGCGGAGCTTCTGTTTGGGGGCGGGGTATGCGGCCAAAATTATTTTAGACTGTGTAGGGGGAGACTGACAGGTCTCCCTGCGGCCGCTGGCAGCCACACCAGCCCCCAGCTCCTCCTTCCTTCCTCCCCTCGGACTGACAGGCTGCCACAGTCCGAGGGGAGGATTTATCAGAATGATCATTAGGGTCCGGCCCTGCCACCCACTCTCTCAGACTGAGGATCCCTACCGCCCACCTGGAAACCTGAAACGCCCACTAGTGGGCGGTAGGGACCAGGTTGACGACCCATGCTATCGAGTTACGGAAACAAACCTATATTGTTATAGCTTCCCTATCAAGTTTAGTGCTTACCCTTTCTCCCCCCCATTTGCCATACAATTTAAAATTAAAAGGGTTTCTATTTACCCTTTTCAATTGTTGAGATTCACTTGGTGCTGCCTACCTCATCACCACCTGCGACATCATTGATGATGCAATGGTCCAATCCAATCTAGAGGAATTTTGGGGACATGATGCACATGCACTTACAGCACCGCACATGAATCCAAGCTTCTCTTAGAAACAAATTTAATTTTAGCCTTTCCTAGGAGCTGCAATTGATGATGTTCGATGTTGAATGTCACATGGCCGAGTTTTACTCAGACAGTGATTGGAAGCACCTCTAATGGTTGTCAATATGGCAGCATTTAACCCTTCAAGTTAAACATTGTCATTTCTGTAAATTCGGCAATGTTTTCACTTGAAGGGTTAAAATCAGATAAAGTGTCCTGGGTGGTCAGTGGTCCTTTAAACATATGGGAGCTATCACTAAGTTGGGAATTGTGTGAAATGACAGGGAAATAGATTTATTATAAAAATAGCCACGGTAAGAATATGATCAGATCTAAGACAGAAGCTAAGATGTCCAGCTGTTTTTGTCTAACATTAGCAATCACCTTGTATTTCTCTTTTAATATGAATATTTAAACATACTTACAGGATGGCAACAAAGATAACGAAGTGTAAGCACCACAATCACAGCAGCTCATTGTATTGGTTATGATCAGCGGCGTACATACCGCGGTCGCAGGGGTCGCAGCTGCGACCGAGCCCTTCACTCCAGGGGGCCCAGCCGCCCCGCGGACCCCTGCGACCTGGTACCCGGGTGACCCATGCCTCCAGGGTCACCTGATGGATATGGATTGTAAGGAGCCCGGTCAGCTCTGGGCACTTTAACAGCACGACCGGGCCCCCTGTGATTAAATTACAGAGCTGGGAGGAAGTGACCAGACGTCACTCCTCCCAGCTAACACTGAGAGCCGCGTGGAAGGAAGACATCCACCTGAGCCATCACTGGACCCCAGTCACCCTCCTGCACCTAAAAGGTAGGAAACATGAGTGTGACTAAAATATTTTGTGTGTGTTTGTTTGTGTGTGTCTGTCTGTATGTATGTCTTGTGTCTGTCTGTATGTGTTGTGTGTGTATGTGTCTTTGTATGTAGGTGTGTGTCTGTATGTATGTGTGTGTGTATGTATGTGTGTATGTGTCTTTGTATGTGTGTGTGTGTCTCTGTGTCTGTATGTATGTGTCTTTGTATGTATGTGTGTCTTATGTATGTGTCTTTGTACATATGTGTGTCTTATTTATGAGTCTTTGTATGTATGTATATGTGTGTCTTTGTATGTATGTCTTGTGTGTCTGTCTGTATATATGTGTGTATGTATGTGTGTCTTGTGTGTGTGCCTGTGTGTATGTGTCTTTGTATGTGTTGTGTGTGTCTGTATGTATGTGTGTACGTGTGTCTTATGTATGTGTGTCTGTATGTATGTGTGTCTGTGTGTGTCTGTCTGTCTGTATGTGTGCCTGTCTATTTGTATGTATGTATGTGTCTTTGTATGTACGTGTGTTTTGTGTGTGTGTGTATGTATTTGTGCCTGTCTGTTTGTATGTGTGTGTGTGTGCCTGTGTGTGTGTTGGTCTGTATGTATGTATGTGTCTGTGTGTGTCAGTCTGTATGTATGTATGTATGTGTGCATGTGTCTGTATCTGTCTGTCTGTGTCTATGTGTGTGTATCTATGTGTGTCTGTATGTGTGTGTGTCTGTTGGGGGTGGGTGGGCGGGAGAGGGAGGGAATTGGGGGGCCCACGGATCAGTTTTGCACCGGGGCCCAGTGGATTGTATGTATGCCACTGGTTATGATGCAAAAAATCTGTGGGAATGTTTCTCTTGGGTTTGTGTCAAAAACACATCCTAGAACGTTTCACACAAACGAGAAAACATGGTTGCAGACCTCTGGTACCATAGTGGTTATTAGACTGGGATTATACCATCCGTGCACTACACAGCAGAGCTCTAAATAGCTCTATTATATGTGAGTGGTTTTCTTAGCGATTACTTACACCATTTGCATTGTATGATTATTATTATTATTATTTTATTATTTATACAGCGCCAACAAATTCCGTAGTGTTGTATTGCACTATTATTATGTTCTCTTTTCCCCTGAGGCTTACATCATTCCCTGAAGGTTTATGTATGTATGATCTCTGAGGCGCAGTACACACCACACTTTATTTTTCTGTTTATCCACCACACAAGGTTTTTGGGAACCCTTGTATTGATACCGCAGCCTTTTATTGTAATTTAGTGAGTGCCTATACCCTTCGGTTTTCTTCAAATAGACTTGTATATGTCATAGCAAACTGTGCCCCCACCAATTTTGAACTACAGCTTCCATTTTTTTGTAATTAGACAATAGCTTTAAACTTGTGATGAAGGTTTATTTTCTGTTAAAATTGTGTGATGGTTATATGAGAAGAGTTTTAAAAATATAATCAGAACGCAACAAGAAAAGTCAAAAACAGTCATAAGAAATAGATTTTATTCACTAAACAAATGGTTGGGAAGATTAAAAATAGTAGAATACCATAGACTGTAAGCTCGTTTGAGCAGGGTCCTCTTCAACATATTGTTCCTGTCAGGTTTTTTCTGTAATTGTCTTATTTATTGTAAAATTTTCCCCTCTTATAATATTTTAAAGCAGTACAGAATTTTTCGGCCAATATAAAATGCCAATAATACACAGTAAATTGTGTTAAGCTGACAACAGACATAAACTTTGGCCAAAAAGTTGGAAATAATCTCCAAACTCTACAAATTGGTGATTTGTATCAATTTAGCTATTTTGGTCAACATTTTAGAAATTGTCTCTCAATGAGCCCCAATTTAGTTATTTTGACTGCAGTTTTGCTATTTCGATATTAAACGCCACACTATTTATTATATACAGGATTATTATCAAAGTGAATTCAAAGTGAATTTTAAATGTAAGTCCCAAAAGGCAGAATTTAAAAAAAAATCTTTAAGTTAGCTATAATACACTTTTAACTAACTTTGAATTTCTGACATTCTCACTTTAGTCAATAACTCTGTGTTCCTTTAGACCACTGAACGGCTTTATTAAATAAATAATTATAAATACAATTTCCAGTTCCTGGACACAAAGGTATTATTAGTCAAGAGTCCATCTGAAAGATGGACATATGGTCACTACTTCAGTGCGATGTGTGATGACAGTAATTGTACCGAACGCTTCTAAATGTATATTTCAGGAGCTATATAATTTCTCAAAAACTATAATCTAGAAGGCAAGTACCAGCAATATACAACTTACTTGGCAGTGTGCTCCAGCCCCTTAAGGCACTCAGCGGCTCATAATTATTTTACACATATCTATCATTTTTAGAGCTCGATGCGTATGACAGTCCCCTCTGGCAGGAAAATGGTTAAGCAGCATAAAAGCCACCCTATAAGTTCATGTCAGGAAATGTACAGATACCCTCTTTCATGATCTATCTGTAGATTAAAGGATTTAATTAATAAGCCACTGTGACCTATTACTGTGACATACATCATTATAAAAGAAGTCATTTGTAGAGCCCGGATGGTCGTACCATCAACATTCACGTTCTCTCTTCCCGTTCAACTCTAACAAGGTGCATGTATAATCTCAGTTTTATTGATCTGAAATATTGATCAAGGATTCTCATTTTGGTACAGGTGAAATTGGTAACACATATTATCGTCCTTTCTGTTGTACACTGATATATTAGTTGAGCCTTCCCATTGGTTTTACTGTCTGGTAAGACAGCATGTGCATCAAATTGCATTACCCCAGTCTGTTGTTTGACTGCAACTCTCATATCTGTTCTAGTTAATTGGCTAGTAGAGAATTAAGAGGTTTTGCAGTTCAATGACAGCTGTGGGACACATTGCTTGACACACCATTGTAATAGTGTAGTTGACATTGAAAGATGTTTTTTTTTTCACTGTTGACTCGATAGGGTTTTTCAAGGACAGACTAGAGACTGTATGGTTATGACAGCTACCAGGAGGCTTTTTATAACAATTACTAAAAAAAAACACCAATATTGTGTCTAGAATTAAAGTATGTTAGTGAAAGCAAGCAATCCTAATTGCTTGTTATGAGTGTAATGTAATTGTAAGTAGTGTAATTTAATAATTCAGCACAAGAAGGACTTGAAAATGATTCACCTAATGTACAATATAATTAAATCAAATGGGCAAAAAAAATTCCACCAACTCCACCCCATACGTGCTTTTAAAAAAATACACTATTTACTCAGTATGGCAGAAACCAACCCATGCCAGCATGTGTGCCAACAAAGTCCTGCTCCGATATGTGATGTACATAACCCATCTTTCCATGAATCCCTCACATTCCAACTTACACTTCCATACATGACCCACATGCCAAACCCACCTACTCTAATTCTACACTGTCACGCACAATGTGTATATGTACATATTAGGAACGTAAAATAAGACTCTGACATATATTACATGAAAGATGTAGGAAAGTAAATAAAATAAATCTTGTAAAATAATAATTTGATATAAGTTTCACCTAATGCTAGCAAAATGGTCTAGTAAACGTGTTTTTTCACAGTCAGGTAATGTAGTAGGTCATGCTGTCTGTCTAAAACAAAGCAGTGGAACCCACTCTGTCATATATTCCTTTGCTCATTCCAGAAATGATTGCCATAGAAACCCTGACACCACTTGTTACGTAACAAGGGGTGTTACATATGATGATAGGGCAATGATGGAAGACATTTATCATTGATAAAGGGACAGGGACCTGAAATGTCTGTACTTTGAATAAATTTGGGCTGCACTTTGTGGATTAATACTTTGGATTGCTATATTTTGCTTGCTGTTTGGACTACAGCAGCTTATACATATTAGCTGCACTAGATTAAACTATTTTGCCTTTTTCTATTGTGCTATAACACACTCATATCATATATTTTTGATGTTGTGAGTTGTTCATACACTGATCAGCCACAACATTAAAACTACCTGCAGAATATCGTATAGGTCCCCCATGTACTGCCAAAACAGCTCTGATGCATTGAGGCATGAACTCTACAAGACCTCTGAACGTGTCTTGTGGTATCTGGCAGCAAGACATTAGCAGCAGATCCTTTAAATCAGGGGTGGGGAACCTTTGGCCCTCCAGATGTTGTGGACTACATCTCCCTTATTGCTGTAAGAGCATTATGGGAGATGTAGTCCAAAACATCTGAAGGGCCGAAGGATCCCCACCCCTGCTTTAAATCATTCAAGTCGAGAGGTGGGACATCTATCGATTGGATTTGCTGTTTCACCACATCCCACAGATGCTCAATTGGATGGAGATCTGGGAAATTTGGAGGCCAAGGCAACACCCTGAACTCTTTGTCATATTCCTCAAACCTTTTAACAAATTTTGCAGTGTGGCTGTGTGCATTATCCTCCTGAAAGAGGCTACTGTCATCTACTGTCATCAGGGAACACATAGAAACATAGAAACATAGAATGTGACGGCAGATAAGAACCATTCGGCCCATCTAGTCTGCCCAATTTTCTAAATACTTTCATTAGTCCCTGGCCTTATCTTATAGTTAGGATAGCCTTATGCCTATCCCACGCATGCTTAAACTCCTTTACTGTGATAACCTCTACCACTTCAGCTGGAAGGCTATTCCATGCATCCACTACCCTCTCAGTAAAGTAATACTTCCTGATATTATTTTTAAACCTTTGTCCCTCTAATTTAAGACTATGTCCTCTTGTTGTGGTAGTTTTTCTTCTTTTAAATATAGTCTCCTCCTTTACTGTGTTGATTCCCTTTATATATTTAAATGTCTCTATCATATCCCCCCTGTCTCGTCTTTCCTCCAAGCTATACATGTTAAGATCCTTTAACCTTTCCTGGTAAGTTTTATCCCGCAATCCATGAACCAGTTTAGTAGCCCTTCTCTGAACCCTCTCTAAGGTATCAATATCCTTCTGAAGATACGCTCTCCAGTACTGTGTACAATACTCCAAGTGAGGTCTCACCAGTGTTCTGTACAATGGCATGAGCACTTCCCTCTTTCTACTGCTAATACCTCTCCTATACAACCAAGCATTCTGCTAGTATTTCCTGCTGCTCTATTACATTGTCTGCCTACCTTTAAGTCATCAGAAATAATCACCCCTAAATCCCTTTCCTCATATGTTGAGGTTAGACTCTATCAAATATTCTGTACTCTGCCCTTGGGTTTTTACGTCCAAGATGCATTATCTTGCACTTATCCACATTAAATGTCAGTTGCCACAATTCTGACCATTTTTCTAGTTTACCTAAATCATTTGTCATTTGGCTTATCCCTCCTGGAACATCAACCCTGTTACATATCTTAGTATCATCAGCAAAAAGACATACCTTACCATCAAGACCTTCTGCAATATCACTAATAAAAATATTAAAGAGAATGGGTCCAAGTACAGATCCCTGAGGTACCCCACTGGTGACAAGTCCAAGCTTCGAATATATTCCATTAACTACAACCCTCTGTTGCCTGTTACTCAGCCACTGCCTTACCCATTCAACAATATTTGAATCCAAACTTAAAGATTGCAGTTTATTGATAAGCCTTCTATGTGCAACAGTGTCAAAAGCCTTACTGAAATCTAGGTAAGCAATGTCTACTGCACCACCCTGATCTATAATTTTAGTTACCCAATCAAAAAAATCAATAAGATTTGTTTGGCATGATCTCCCTGAAGTAAACCCATGTTGTCTCTGATCTTGAAATCCATAACACAATTGCCATGATGGGTGTATTTGATCTTTGTAGATGGTACATGTCAAAGTAACATCCACATGAATGCCAGGACCCAAGGTTTTCCAGCAGAACATTACCCAGAGCAAAACACCGCCTCTGTCAGTCTGCCTTTTTCCCAAAGTGCATCCTACTGCCATCTGTTCGCCTGGTATATGACGCTCATGCACCTGGCCACCCATCTGATCTAAAAAACAAAAACATGATCACACCAGGCAACCTCACCCATTGCTCAATGGTCCAGTTCATGTTCCCATTTAAGGCACTTTAGAAGGTGGATAGGGGTCATCATGGGCTCTCTGAGCTGCCTGTGGCTACACAGCCCCATGCGCAGCAAACTGCGATACACTGTGTGTTTTTTTTTTTTTAATTCTTTATTTTTCAATTTTGGAAATTTCGCATAAAGAGTAAGACAAACGTTATAGCATACCGGCTTCTACAAAAGCCTGTAGTACATGTCGCGCAATTCAACTTAGTTATACATTATGTATTTCAGTACATTATCCTTTTACTCATTTCTGCTGTCAACCAAGTTGTGTTTTTTAGGAGAGTACACTGAAGATAGCAATAATCGGCTGCCGGTACGCCCTTCCGCCCTTGTACCTATTTTTTTTTTCACCTTCTGTATCTACAGAGCTTGTACCGCCATTTTGCTTATCTTTTTTTGTCTGGCATACACTTGGTCCCATGTAAAGCATGGGGTAAGAAAAGAGAAAGGAAAAGATAGACATTTAGAAAGAGATGGGGGGCACTGGAGCGCGTGGCGGGGAACAGGGGTGGCTGGTCCTTAATGCTTGTGACTATGTTGTATTTACACTGTGTATTTTGATACCTTTCTATCATGTCCAGCATCAAGTTATTGAGCAATTTGAGCTACAGTAGCTTTTCTGTTTGACCGAACCAAACGGGCCTGCCTTCACTCCTCACATGCATCAATAGGCCTTGGGTGCCCCTGACACCATTTTTTCTTCCTTGCACCACTTTTGGTGGATAGTAACCACTGCATGTGGGAACACTACACAAGACCTGCCATTTTGGAGATGCTTGGAGTCAGTCACCTAGCCATCACTATTTGGCCCTTGTCAAAGTACTCAGATCTTTTCGTTTGCCCATTTTTCCTGCTTCCAAAGCATGAAATTAAACAGCTGATTGCTCACTTACTGTGTGCTATATCCAATCCATTGACAGGTGCCATTGTAACAATATCATCTATTTTAGTCACTTCTCCTGTCAGTGGTTTCAATGTTGTTGCTGATTGGTGTAGATGTTATGTATTACAGATGCCTACACACGGGATATTTCACACACTCAAAACTAATCAAAATGTGTCACATTTATCTATGGTTTCACCCATATTGGTCATTTTTTTTAACAAGAACCTTACCATTGATATAACCTTAAGTTAGTGTTGTCAACCATTCATCCTCCATCTCTTGTTATTCTGACACCAAGAATAGAGCCTAATCTCTTGAGTTTCAACTAAATCTTGACAGATATGAACACCTTTAAAGTACAAAATAAGAGCCATTCCCTCTTATAGTAAGGCGAGCTGGCATCCCATAGCATTGACTTTATTGATCCTAGACTATTAGGTGATCAAACTGAACAGTGACTTCCGCAAATGAAAAGTGTCCTTATGGGATGCACACAACAAAGGACTCTGAAAATACCTATATTTGGGAGCTCTGCACAATTTTGGTTAATTAAGTTCTCCTCCATTTGCACAGACTCATTGTCATTTTCTTCTCAGTTTCTGTTTACCTGACCTCAATACCTGCCTCATTAGGTTGAAGGAATGCAAGGACTCTTGGAAGTTGACCCACTATTAAGATTTTGGTTGCCCACAATAAAAAAAAAGAAAAGAAACACTGGTATGTCCCCTTTAAAACATTTGGGGAAACTTTTTTATAGCTATGTTTCAACTAAGATACATTCTTTGAGATAGGAAATGCCTCAAAGCATAAACCAAAGTTATTTAAATCATAAACAAACATATTTAAAAAGCTAATAGATTGTAACAAAACACTTA
This sequence comes from Pelobates cultripes, assembly GCA_933207985.1. NCBI lineage: Eukaryota > Metazoa > Chordata > Amphibia > Anura > Pelobatidae > Pelobates > Pelobates cultripes. The sequence continues at coordinate 53,364,219 of OW240918.1, read as the reverse complement.
ATTTTTATGTTCATACAGTAAGTATCATATGAAGCAGCCATCCTTCCCTGGGAACATTTATCATGATTCTAACATGTATTAACTCAAGAAACTAGCACTGAAGTGACTCTAACATTGCTCCAGACTGCTTAAAGGACCACTATAGTGCCAGGAAAACATACTTGTTTTCCTGGCACTATAGTGCCCTGAGGGTGTCCCCAACCTCAGGGACCCCCTCCAGCAAAGCTCTGGGGAGAGGAAGGGGTTAAACCTACCTCTTTCTCCAGCGCCAGACGGGGAGCTCTCCTCCTCCTCTCCTCCTCTTTGGCTGAATGTTCATGCGCGGCAGGAGCTGGACCTGGCACCCAAACCACCTCATTAAGCTGAAGTGGTCTGGGTGCCTATAGTGGTCCTTTAACGTCTCAGACATTATCCCAGTAAATCAACCAACAAAACACACTGACATGGGACAAGGCCAGCATGTTAGTAATGTAAAGGGCAGTGGAGATCTCCTTTATACAGCCGATAGCTTTGCATGCTACTTTACCGAAAAGATTAAACAGCTTAGGAAAGAATTCTCCACCACCCAGCCTTTCTCTATCTCAACCACATGTAGATCATGCCTTTCCTACCCTTCAGGTTTTCTCCCCGGCTACTGAACAAGAGGTGGCTGCGCTTTTCCTTTCATCTCGCTCCACCACTTGCCCACTTGATCCTGTCCCATCTCACCTTATCAGATCTCTCTCCCCTTGTCTTATGCCTTCCTTAACATACATCTTCAACTGCTCTCTCTCTTCTGGCATTATCCCTGCTGACCTTAAACATGCCACTGTGGTACCTATGCTGAAAAAAACATCTCTCGACTCGTCCTCCCCCTCTAACTATCATCCCATATCACTGCTCCCTTTTTCCTCAAAGCTTCTGGAAAGACTTGTCTTTACTCGTCTGTCTCACTTCCTCAATTCCAACTCTCTACTTGACCCTTTTTAATCTGGCTTCCACCCCTCCACTCTACTGAGACTGCTCTTATCAAAGTTACTAACAACCGAATCGCAGCTATATCCAAAGTCCACTTCTCCAAACAAATTCTTCTTGACCTCTCTGCTGCCTTTAACACAGTTGATCATGCTCTCCTTCTTCAAACTCTTCAATCAGTCGGTCTCTGTGACTCTGTCCTCTCATGGTTTTCCTCTTATCTCTACCAACGCTCATTCAGTGTCTCCTTTTCTAATGATACCTCCTCCCATTGTCCTGTCTTGGTTGGAGTCCCCCAAGACTCTTTCCTTGGTCCCCTTCTATTGGTAAACGTATTACCTTATCTGGATTCCACTACCACTTGTACGCTGATGACACCCATATATAGCTCTCCCCTACCGTCCTTTCTTTCATCTCTGACTGGATGTCCTCCCTCTTTCTGAAAATAAATCTCTCTAAAACTGAGCTCCTTGTCTTTCCTCCTCCTAATACCAATCCTTCTCTTTCACTTTCCCTTCAAGTTAGTGCTATTCACATCAGTCCATCCTTGCAAGCGTGCTGTGTTGGTGTCATACTTAATTCTGGCCTCACCTTTGAGCCTCATATCCAGCATGTTACCAAATCCTCTAGATTCCGTCTTAAAAACATAGCCCGCATCCACCCCTTTCTTACGCAAGATGCTACTAAGGAGCTTGTCCATGCTCTAGTAATTTCCTGCATGGATTATTTTAACCCTCTTCTAATTGGTCTTCCCAAAAACCGTATTGCCCCGCTGCAGTCTGTAATGAATGCTGCCGCCAGACTGATTTTCCTGTCTAGTCGGTCCACACCCCTGTGTCAGTCCTTACATTGGCTTCCTGCATCCTATAGGAGTAAATTCAAACTGCTAACCCATACCTATAAAGCATTAACCTATTTTTGCCCCTCTTATATCTCTTCACAGATCCATAGGTATGCCCCTTCTCGGTCTCTCCGCTCTGCCTATGACCTTCTCCTGTCCGCTGCTTGCCCCCATACGGCCAACTCACACTTGCAGGACTTCTCGTGGGCGGCTCCTTTCCTATGGAATAGCTTCGACCTCACATACCTGTCTCTTGCTTTCTCCTGAAGGGCAGCACTCTACTCTCTCCTCCAGCTCTGCTTCACTCCCACCTTATTTGATTGCTGTTTCCTGTCCTGTGGTGTTTTACACCCCACCTCCCACAGACTGTAAGCTCGTTTGAGCAGGGTCCTCTTCAACCTATCGTTCCTGTAACAGGTTTTCTTGGAATTGTCCTATTTTATAGTTAAAACCCCCCTCAAATAATATTGTAAAGCACTACAGAATCTGTTGGTGCTATATAAATGGCTCTATCTATCTATCTATCTATCTATCTATCTATTTTAATCTCTCAAAGGCATGGAATCATATGCATAGAGAGCCACACATGTAGGTCAAAAATATTTAATATGTGGGGGGCGGAGCCTAGCAGCCAAGCTGATTGGTCGCATGCAGAGCAAGCTCCGCCAGTAAAGCTAATCTTCTGTAATCTTCTGTGACAAAATCACCTTTTCACAACGAAAAACCCAGCATTCTACTAGCAGAATATATTCTGCAAATGCATGTAATTCATCCAGAAGAGTTTTGGAAGCCTGACGTGTAGCTCGAAAGCAGCTCACCTCTGTGGCCTACCTGGTTGTGTGGGAGAGGCAGATGATCTCCCCGACGGACAGTATAAACACAGTAACAGCTCCTGTCCCCCCCCCCTCTCCCCACCAGTGGGGGTTATCCTGGCACCAGCTTTCCAGCTATACGTACCTGACACAGAAGCAACCAGTCCTTGCACCGGTAGTACAAGCAGAGACCCATCACTTGAGTTAAAATGGCGGCCACACCTTCACCCGCACCACGAGGCTTAATGGAGATGACTCGATGCTATAGTCGAGGAATTTTGGCTGAAACTGGGTCACAGACAGGCAGAGATGGAGGGGAGTAATGGCAGTGGAGGCCCATCGTACCACTTACAAATCGAAACTAAGAAACCTATGTAACGGAGCTCCTTGTACTCCAACCGAGTACCTCCATTGATGGATGCTCCTAGTGCTTCCCAAGGGCTCCAAGCACTTCTCCAGAAACCATAAGCACTGCAGACCAAACCTCTCTTCCTGCAGATAGTGAAGCTGGAACAAGCTCTTAAAAGAGCTTAGTGATTATAGCTAGGGGAGTATACAGAGTATAGCAATCCCCCAGTGTAGATGCAGCAGTATCCCCCAATCATGAGATGAGGCTCTATGTTGAGTGTCAAAACAGGAACAGACAGAGCTGTGGCTTTATTGTTCTTATATATACATTTTACACATAAAGTACCACCCACAGGGTTTTGTGGAACATCTAATCAACACATAATATACACTAAAACACTCCCATTCATTCCAGCAAAATCCTCCCCTCTGCCTGTGATATAATTACTGAACACAATGGGCTAACGTAATTATCACAGGCAGGAAAATACACAGTTTTACACATTATTCATAACTTTAAAAGTATACATCACATTCACATAAAAACTTACATTTTCTGAACCAGCATACACAGTATACAAACATATGTCAAAATCATACAAATTGGTCCAGTGTTTCAAAAGTTAGATTGAAGTCCTTTGTGACCAACTGAAGCATGGCTTTCCAGCCCAAACCAGTTCCACAGAGTCCTCTATCCTGGAGATAATTGGCTTAACTGGGTGTGGAAAGCCAACTATCTCCAGGTACAGAAAATATCTCTATTCACAACAACAGCAAAAATACATAATTCCTATCATACTGAACAGAACCCCCACATTCAACCTATCCCCAGATGGCTTGAATCTGAGCGCTCAATATATCCAAAAAGCGCTCAGATCCCACAAACACAGTCAAATCGCCATGGGGTTTAAGTTTAGCATGGGCTGTTGAGAGGGGGCCATAGTCACGAGGCAGGAGGCTGGCAATCAGGCTTCTCCATAACCCAGGGAAACAGGGCAATTTGTCATAAGAGAAAATAGGGAGAAAAGGCGTTTTGTAACACAGGCTTCTCCAGGACCCAGTGGCGAGGTTAGTTTTGCCACAACCTACATCGAGCCACGCAATGCAGATCAAATGTTCTTCGAATATCCTCCAACAACAATACATGTCAGAACAGTAGGGAACTATTTTCCAAGTAAGAATAACATTTTATTGGTGCCACACCACCAAACAATTCAACCATGGTACCTTACAGTCATGTGACATGCATCATACTTTAGTCGTGCCAATAGGTTGAAACTACTTTATGTTGTAAACTATCTACCAACTAGACAGCTAATATCAAATCTATTAGTTTAGTTCCACTAGTATTACTTGCAATATATTGCAAGGCTGTACATTTCCAAAGTTCTAGCCTATTTTGCACCAATCTATCTTGGATGAATGCCTATTGATCTCTGGGTCCTTTAGCGACTTTAGAATCTGCTAGTTTGGGGAGATCTGGGATTCTGTTATGAATTTCAGGACTGCTACAAGGCACTATATATATGTATAGATGTCTGTCGAGTGTCAGGCACTTAAAGTATCTACAAATTATGAAATCCTGTTTTTTCCTTTCAAAAATGCATGTTGCTATCAACCCCACAGCTCTTACAGAAATAATACTTTCTGCTCTTGACAAGGTTGTAGCAGCAGACAAGCATTTGGGCCAAAAGACTAAGTGTGCCACATCAAAGAATGGTATTGTTTCTAAATATAAATTGTTATATGTCAAAAGACTATATGGCATTGATTTTCAGGCAAGTGTTCCATTCTCTAGTCAAGTGTTAGATGTAAAAGTTACTCTTGTGGTTCAGTTCCAGACTCCAACTGACATTTGAAAATGAAAGAGCAATATTTTAGATTACTATATTTTGCTGGTTCATAGAGGTCAGGGAACATTTGTATTGACAAATAGTTTTAGGGCTTTCAAGTGATTTTTATATTTTTTCCTTTTACCGGTAGGAACAAAAATGCATAATATGCACGCCACCAAGAACACATGTTTAGTAAATATTGTGAAAGAAGCTCAAAAGATAAGTAAAATCAGTGCATAATAACTCTCTCGGACATTTTGAATAATTTTATTGCTACTACTAGTAATAGTTTCACAGGAATCATGCAATTCGAACGTAAAATAACTAAGAATAGATAGTCTTGAAAGTTATATCTGATGAAATACTTATATAAAACATCATATTTTTGCTTGAAGAATTACAATACTGTAGCAATGCAATTATTGTTTTGAGTGGAAAAAAAGCCCAATTAATTCAAACGTAATACACACAGGTAGTATTACTGCTTTTTTCTGATTGCTATGCCATAAGCACAGTTTAAAAACATATTTTGTAAATTACAGAATGATCATGGTGTATTCTCCATTTCTTACAATGGTACCCATTAAGATCCTTATACTGGCATCAATGTTAAAATATCCCATTCAAAAATCTGAAATAGTAACTACACTCAATCTGGAACTATTTAATTTACCTTTAACGTATATCTAAAGCACCAATGCCAAGCGTTATTTATATTACTTTGCTGCTTACCTCAGTTTACACATATATAAATCACATAAATAAAAATGAGTAAGCACACTTTGAATGGTACTGATCGATAACCTTCCTATCCTTTACACCCTCCAGGATTAATAATTACTGTAGGGCTGGCAGGGGTTATAGCTAATATTTATGTTGTAACCGCTGGTGGTTCCCTTATTTACCACTATAATGTCTTAAAGCATAGAACTTAGTAGGGCTAACCATACAGATATCTTAGCCATAATTGTATATAGTGTAAGAGATCCTCTATTTAACATATATAAATAATTGAGAATACAATATAAAATAAGGATTGTCTTGGAAGCAAGATTGTCTTTTGGATATTTATTATATAAAAATATAAAATCCATTATAGCAGAGTTTATAAGATTTAAATTACATGCTTGCAAATATCATTAATAGGTTCACATACCCTTCTGAACATGTCATCATGTCAGCCTCTCTGTCATTTTAAGCTGGAGCATCGTCTGTCTCCAAGTCTCTCCTCCGTGTCTTAACATTTAAAAGTATACCTATTTATACCTTAGGTGTCTCCATTTTAAGGTTACTGTAGTTCAAATATGAAAAAGTAACACTTCTTTTACTTTATTCAATTTAGGACCTCCCTTAATTTGGCAAACATACAAGGCCATAACTAAAGGGTGTATACGTCATGGAAATTTTCCTGACTTAGTTCAAGATGGCATCTTAAAGTCTGAATAGGTTATCTGTTGTTTATACTACGTCGTAAGTGTACAGTAGTGGGAGATTCCCAGATTTGGGGAAGTTACATTAACTTGGGGTTACCACAGTATATTGTGTACTGCAAGTGTCGTAGCATAGCCTTGAAGCTTGTTTATGCATTATTGCTATTGTAATTCGTCTGGGACAAAAAGGCGCAAACATATTATGCACTGAGGTTATTGCTTAAAGAAACAGTTATGAAAAACAATATGTTCCATTTCTAACACCTTGTCAGTTTGCAATATCTCTTAAAGACAAAGTACACAGTTTAAGAAATACAACATTTCATTCTAAAACTTGTAATATTTGCATTTGCCCGTAACAATGTCGTTACGTCTACAAAATTAACAGTCTAATTCTGAAATAGAAGAGAAACTTTCAATTGCGCAGTATATTCTGTTATACCTCTACCTCACCACTCATAGGCAAAACTCTCACCTATTTCAGGGACATAAAATGTCATCTGTATATAGCACACCAATATTATATCTTCCAGGTTCTTTTTCTCTTGCTATGCAATGTCCTCTTGCTATGCAATGTCAATTGTGCAGTATATCGTTCAAAAGACCTCCACCTCCCCCTGAATGAATGAACAGGTTCTCACCTTATATCGGGAAAAGCACCTGTCCCATAGAATATCGTGCTTTTCTAACTAATCTGGGTTTCAGGCTCAGTGCTTTGCAATGTTGATCCAACACTCTTAGCATCTAATGTGTACGTTCCTTTATTCCATATGTACCAAACTTGTCATAAATAAATAATACTAAAATACAATAATACCGTTTTAGAATGGTTTGCCTTCTTACCTGGGGACTGCTGAATGATGCTACCTGCCTCTACTACAGCTACAAGGGAGCCAGAATCTATCTGTCTAGCCTAAGACCCGAAGTGCAGGGTCAACTTATTGGCTGAGGCAGTAACCAATTAGCTGAGCCCTACACTACCGGGTGTAGGGCTCGGCTTATTGGTTACTGCCTCAGCCAATAAGTTGGCCCTGCACTCCGGGGCTTTGCTCAGGAGAGGTTATAGAAGCTCCTCAACTGGAGCTTCTAGTTCTCCTGAAGCTGTAGTGGAGGAAGAGAGCTGCAACCACTTGCAATGTGGTGCACCAGGGAACTCCTTGCACCATAACCACTACATAACCTTTTAGTTAGTATGGTGCTTAGAGCATTCCATTAAGAACCCATTTCTACATAGAGCTTTGTAATAAATTAATCTTCCTCCAAGCTGTTGCCAATTAGTATAAAGCACAAATATCTCACTGTATACTACAGTGTTAAGATATTTCTTTAAATCATGAAAAATAGCCACGTATCTCCTCTATTAATGTTTACAGTTTGTACTCTGCAGTCACGTTAGAAAAGTTTTACATGCATATTTACATCCTAAATCTATTTTTGAACTACAGTATCAAAATCTCCGTTCATGATAAATTATGGCAAATTTTACACAATTACTACTTGTATGAACCATACCAAGTTCATGGAGAATTACGGTAACTGATTATGTACCCATCTCATTTCAGACATCTTTGCAAAATTCCCAGTCTCATTATTAGGTTTGTACTTTCGTTTTGCCAGTATCTGGTTCTTGCAATTAAAAAGAAATTGACAAGTTTTTAACCTTTAACCCCTTAAAGGGACACCGTAGGCACTGTATCTGCTTCATCTCATTAAACTGGTTATAGTGTCTGAAGTCTTCTGGTCCCATCATTTCTATCAGCATTAAACAGTTTTTAAAGTTTTAATGTTTTAATGCTAAACAAGAGTCCCCGGCAATCAATCCCCTCTGTGCTGCTTTGGCTAATAAGGAAGTATTAGCCTGAGCAGAAATGGACAGCTGTGATTGGCTGAGAGTGTCAGCTGACTGCTTTTAGCCTGTCAGAGTTCCAACTGACGGTATGAGTGGGTATGACAACAAGGAAGTGTGTAATCTATGCCTTAGCTACACATACTGAAGGGGCCGGACTGTGGGTGGCCAGGGACTCTTATTTTGTGGCATACTGCACGAACATGGTGCAACACTGAATGGAGGGACAGTGCCAGGGCACTCCAGGCACTATAACTAATTCAAAGAGATGAAATGCTTATAGTGACTACAGTGTCCCTTTAAGGACACATGGCATGTGTGACATGTCATGATTCCATTTTATTCCAGAAGTTTGGTCCTTAAGGGGTTAAACAGTATTGAAATAGAATTACAGTAGATAATAAAATCAAGGGCGTATAATAGATTTTGTTGATTAGGTGATTTAAACATCATGAGGACAGTGTCTCATCCCATCTTAGATGTTAGCCTTTAAACTTAAAGGAAACATAACTGATTAGAAAAAAAAAAAAACAATAGTGGAAATACAGAAAGGGGTAGAGGAGGGGGCTGTCAGTCTTTGCTCAATACACCAAGGGAAGATGTGCCAAGGGCTGCATAAACAAAGTAATTTAACTCCTAAACTGCAAAGAATTGAACAAAAACCAAAACCACTTCATTAAGCTAAAGTTGTGTGGTGCTTAGAGTGCCTCTTTAAGTATAGGAGAGAAAATCCACGGGGAAAGGGAAATAAAGGCATACTCACAGATGTTTTATTGTACATACAGAATAGTCTACACAAGGGAAGGAGGGAAATGGGGTGAAAAGTAGTATTTGTGACCCTCAATTGTAATTCCCCTCTTTTAAGGCTAGACCCAAGAAACTCCAAAAAATGGTCTCATGAGAAGTATAGAATAGAGTGTGTAGACCAGAGGCTTTTATCATAGGCTATTAGCTGCTCAAATGATCTGATTCCCCAACTCTCAGTGCTTTAATTCAGGGGTACCCAACCCAGTCCTCGAGTACCCCCTACCAGTCCAGGATTTAAGAATTACCCTGTTGTGTAAGTTTATTATTTTTTTTTCTAAAAACACCTTAGACACAACTGGGTAATCCCTAAATCCTGGACTGTTAGAGGGTACTTAAGAATTGGGTTGGGAACCACTGCTTTAATTGATTATCTCAGGCGGGAAAGCGGGGCAACCGCTGCAAGCCCAGTATGCTGGGAGAACAAAAATAAAAACAGGGACCTGATCTAAATATTTACTAGAACACAATAGCATAAGGTATAGAATAGTGAGCTAGGATGGGCTTGCATATAGAATTCACAATTTTCCTTTTATGGACTAACTTCAACGATCTTTACACGTTCTGTAATGCATTTAATTTAGAGACCACAAAAATCTCTAGTTCAGAGGACATGGAAATAAGTGAAATATTTTCAGAGACTCGTAAATTAGATTCCAGGACCCAAGTTAGTTAAGGTATTCCTTGTGTCAGTCACAGAGGTTTAACCAATGAAGTCAGAGTGGGTGACACGTTGTGTGGATTTCGATTGCTACATCTCTTCTTCCAATTCACAAGTATTGAATTACTCAGAGCTAGTTTAACTTACTCTTTGGCAGGCTTTTTAAATCTGTTATAAAATAACTCAGGTTATTTTTTTTTTTAGAGTACTTTTAATGGCTGCATTAAATTAAAGTTAGACCGCTGCCTTTTTTTACTGTATCCTGCAGAGGGGATAAAAATGGCACAAGATAATCATTTTTAACACATACATAGAACCAGCAGATTCTGTTTCCACATTATTTACACTGTGAAAGGACAAAAAAAGCACAGAATTGGTTTATTTTTTAGTTTCCAACCCACATTTCTTCCTTAGCAATGATCGTTTAGAGCTGCTGCGTCTGAAGAAGAATTTTTTGTTTGCCTGGGGCTTTATAGGAGATGCGCAACATCACAAAAGAGAATAAAAGAAACATACCAACCAATTGTCCTGCGTTCCTTTGGACAGTCCTGATTTTGGAGTACTGTCCTGGCACCTCTCTTTGGGTTCTCCAGAAGCAGTACACCAATAAAAAAAGCCCCTCCCATCCCGCTTACTTACTTCCCAGTGCTGGCGAAATACAATGAATTTATAAGTTACTGAAGTCAAAAGGGACTTGTTAATCCTACTGCAACTGGAATAATGCTTGTATATAAGCCTTGCAAAATAATATAAATGGAATAGAATTACTTTTATTCTTTACATGGTGTAATTATTAAAGTCTGCGCCCATTTGACCCAATTTTGCTGCCGAAGGCGGTGAATAATCTTTACATTGTTAGACAGATTTTGATAAATGGAAGTGATTAATTGAACCACCGATTTTCTTGTTAATGTGCCTGTGAAATATGTCACTGCCTACAAAAAGATGTCAATGATGTGAAGGAAATTAACATAGAGATATGCAAGCCCGCACTTTAGTTAATTGGTCAAACTGCTTTTTCACAGACCATCTTCATATTGTCTTGAAAAATAAAGAGTGAGGTTAGATAAGACTTGGGAAGACAATCATTATTATCTCACCACATTTTATTCTTCTGGCTCTGTAAGGGTTCTGAAGACACAGATAAAGATTTCTCACAGATGTTCTACCCAGCCCTCATGAGCCCTCTTTAAAAATAAGTCATTTTCTTGCTAGGCTTGCTGTAGCTGAATCTGTTCAAAGAATCCTTCTTTTTAGAGGTAGGTTCTCTTGATGTCTCGATGAGACCAGCCGCCTACAGAAATAGAACTGAGAGAGACCTCTGGGGAACCTGGCAAACTGAGCAAGGAAAGGCTTACATAAAATAATAGTAATAAGAAAGGCAGAAGCAGTAACAAGGAGCCCCAGAACAAACACTTAAAAATGACAAAAAGTTGTCTGATCAGGAAAGCATTTGCTGGGTTTCTCAGAATAAAATCTGCTGAGACTTGGCATACTATGCACTTTCATTTCAGTATGCTTTGCTATATCACCCAGTGCTGGAATAGAGCTTACAGCCCAACAGAAGAAGGTCAGTGGCCCAATGGAAGACATTTATCAAAGCTTCTCCAACACAAAACCCAAAGGAGATAAACAATAACAATGTAGGGGAAAATCACCTAGTTATATTGATATTGATGATATATTCTTCCTTCTTGACTGAGACTTTCCTATTTGCATTAGAGTTGAGCGGATACCTGGATGTTCGGATTTCGGGACTCGAACTTGACCCCGAACCCGAACCCCATTGAAGTCAATGGGGACCCGAACTTTTGGGAGCTAAAATGGCTCTAAAAAAGTCCTGGAAAGGGCTAGAGGGCTGCAAAAGGAAGTAAAATGGGGGTAAGAGTAGGACAAGTGCCCTGCAAACAAATGTGGATAGGGAAATAACTTAAAATAACATAAAATTCATAAAAATGAAAAATAATAATCGTGAACAAGGAGGAGGAGGTGGATGTGGAGTAGGAGGTTGAGGAGGCGGTGACTGTGGCAGTGCAGGTGGAAGCGGCAGTGGAGGAGAAGGTAGCCAACACTGTTTTTTGTTTTTTTAAATTTATTTTTAAATTGGGGTAGCCCCAAAATATTGGGACATATAAAAAAAGAAAACAAAGAATAAGTGCACTTGAGTATAATAATGGCTAGGTGAGGCCGGTGTAAATGTCTATTCTGCACAAGGTACAGACAAGTCTGGTGGGATCCATGCCTGGTTCATTTTAATAAACGTGAGCTTGTCCACGTTGGCTGTGGACAGGTGGCTGCGCTTGTCTGTGATAACGCCCCCTGCCGTGCTAAACACATGTTCAGACAATACACTGGCTGCAGGGCAGGCCAGCACCTCCAAGGGCAAGCTCAGGCCATGTGCCAATTTGGAGACCAAGAAGTTGAATGGGGCAGACCCATCAGTCAGTACGTGTAGGCGTGTGCACACGTACTGTTCCAGCATTGGCGTCCTCTTCCTCCTTCTCTGCCTTCGCCTTGTGCTTCCACTGAGCCCCCGGTGTCAGTTGGGAATGCCCTCAGCAGCGCGTCTACCAGCGTGCGCTAGTAGTCGCGCATCTTCCGATCACGCTCCAGTGAGGGAATTAAGGACGGCATGTTGTCCAGCAGGGTGGCCACCCAGTAATCAGCACAAGTTAGAATTTGGGCAAGTCGGCAGTCGTTGCGCAGGCACTGCAGCATGTAGTCGCTCATGTGTGCCAGGCTTCCCAGAGGCAAGGACAAGCTGTCCTCTGTGGGAGGTGTATCGTCTGTGTCCTCCGTATCCCCCCAGCCATGCTCCAGTGATGCCCACGAGCTGTGTTGGGTGCCACCCTGCTGTGAACACAGGTCCTCCTCCTCCTTATCCTCCTCCTCCTCATCCTCTAGAACTGTGCCCTGGCTGGACAATTGTGTACCTGGCCTATGCTGGTGCAGGAACCCACCCTCCGAGCCTCTTGTGAATGACTGGCCTGATAACCGTGGAAATTACCCCTCTTCCTCCTCCTCTTCCTCCTGTGCCACATCCTCTTCCATCATCGCCCGAAGTGTTTTTCAAGGAGACATAGAAACGGGATAGTAAGGCTGATAATGGCGTAATTGGCACTGGTCATGTTGGTGGAGTACTCAAAACAGCGCAACATGGCACACAGGTCTCGCATGGAGGCCCACTCATTGGTGGTGAAGTGGTGCTGTTCTGCAGAGCGACTGACCCGCCACTACATTTGCCCAGTGTGCAGTTAGGGAGATATAGCGTCCCTGCCCATGCTTACTGGTCCACGTATCAGTGGTTATGTGGACCTTGCCACAGATGGCATTGTGCAGTGCACACATGATTTTGTCCGCCAATTGGTTGTGCAGGGAAGGGATGGCTCGTCTGGAAAAGTAGTGGCGGCTGGGAACCACGTGCTGGGAACAGCCACCACCATCAAGTTTTTAAAACTGTCCGTCTCCACTAGACGGAATGACAGCATTTCAAAGGCCAGGAATTTTGAAATGCTGGCATTCAGGGCCAGGGATCGCGGGTGGGTAGAAGGGTACTTCCTCTTTCTCTCCAGTGTTTGGGAGATGGACAGCTGAACGCTTCCATAGGACAGTGTGGAGATGCTTGGGGACGGTGGCGTACGTGGTGGCATTGCTGCCACATCCTCTGTTTGTGGGGTGGCAGGTGCCACTGTCATTCCAGAGGTGGAGGAAGAGGCCGAGACAGCAGAAGAAGAGGAAGCAGGAGGAGCCTGAGACCTTTCTTGGTTTTTGAGGTGCTTACTCCACTGCAGCGCATGCTTTCCATGTAGATGCCTGGTCATGCAGGTTGTGCTCAGGTTTAGAACGTTTATGTCTCGCTTCAGGCTCTGATTGCACAGCGTGCAAACCACTTGTGTCTTGTCGTCAGCACATTGAAGAGCTGCCACGCCAGGGTGGTGCTTGGTCCCTGGGTGCGGTGGGCAATAGCAGGCGTACTGTCTAGGGGACGGCTCCTCCGCTTTTGCACCCTGCTCCCTCTGTGCAACCACAGCCTCTTCCTCCAAACTGCACACATCACTCGTGTGACCTTGATTCCATGTGGGGTATAGGACCTCATCATCCTCCACATCATCTTCCACCCACTCCTCAACCCTGCACTCCTTGCCGGTCTGCACACTGCAGAAAGCCACAGCAGTTGGCACCTGTGTTTCGTCATCATCAGAGACATGCTGCGGTGGTCCTCGCATGTCCACATCCTGACACATAAGTGGTTGTGCATCAGTGCACTCAATCTCTTCCACTTCTGGGGCAGGGCTCGGTGGATGGCCCCGGAAACCCCGCCAGTCATCAAAAAGCATAAGAGACTGCTGCATGACTTGTGGCTCAGACTGCTTGCCTGATTTGCAAGGGGGTGAGGTGAAAGACAGATGGCCATGGGCTGCAGGTGCCAACCCTGAGCTTTCAGCAGGGGACCGGGTGGATGACAATGTGAAGGAACTGGAGGCACTGTCAGCCACCCAATCTACTATCGCCTGTACTTGTTCTGGCCTCACCATTCGTAGAGCGGCATTCGGGCCTACCAAATAACGCTGAAGGTTCTGTCGCCTACTCGCACCTGAGGAAGGTGTTTCACTGGTGCATGTAGCTGGCATAGATCGACTACATCCTCTCCCTGCAACAAGAACTCCACCAACATCAGCAGCACCACGACCAGGGCCACGTCCCTTATTTGACGCTCTCCTTATTCTTTGTGTTCACCCACCAAACTAACAGATGGTTTATGTCAGGCAACAATGTAACCGCCAATAGTCAACAATTACATTCACTGACAGTAAGGCAGTGCCGGTGTCCTAACGAGAAAAAATTTCTAGAGGTCACACAACAGTGTGACAGGCGTAATTAATACAGTTACTTCACTGCCTCAAAAAAATGTGAATTTGTCAAACAACAATGTAACAGTAGTATTTAAGGGTTTTACTGGACTGCAAGAAATGCACCGCAGGCCGCATTCTATTTAGTACAAAAAAAGTGTGTTTTTTTTTTAAACCAACAATGTAACAGTAGTATTTAGGGGTTTTATTGCACTGCAAGAAATGCACCGCAGGCCGCAAATGTTCTATTTAGCACAAAAAAGTGTGATTATTTAAACCAACAATGTAAGAGTAGTATTTAAGGGTTTTATTGGACTGCAAGAAATGCACCGCAGGGCGAAAAACAAAAAAAGAACTATTTAGCGCCAAAAAAATTTGAATTTTTCAAAGTGCGATGTAACCACAGTATTTGACAGCTCTATTTGACTCTCAGATATGAAGTGCACGCCCCAAATGTACTTTTTAGCACCAAAAAATGTGAATTAGTCAAACTGCAATGTCACAGCAGTATTTGACAGTTCTATTTGACTCTCAGATATGAAGTGCACGCCCCAAATGTACTTTTTAGCACCCAAAAAAATGTGAATTTGTCAAACTGCAATGTCACAGCAGTATTTAAAAATGCCTAGATGTTGCCCACTGAGCTACCAGAACAGGATTAAAGTAATGTGCCTGGCAGAATTCTTTCCTAATCTGTCCCTCACAGCTGCAGCATCTTCTCCCTACACTAATAAGAGCTCATGTGACGTGCGGCGCTATCTGACTCCAGCTTATATAGAGGCTGAGTCACATGCTGCACTGGCCAATCACAGCCATGCCATTAGTAGGCATGGCTGTGATGGCCTCTAAGGGCACACGAGTCAAACGCTTGTTGATTGGCTGCCCTGCAGCTTTTCAAAACGCGCCATTAAATCGCCGAACAGCGAACTCAAACCCAAACTGTTACTGAAATGTCCGGGTACTGGTTCAGGGTCAAAAAATAGTAATGTTTGGTACGAACCCAAACTTTACAGCTCGGGTTCACTCAACTCTAATTATGTCATGTTTTATTGATTTGCACACTTCAATGAATGATTATTAACATGTGTCCTTGTGATAAGAACATATATGATCCCCAGGGACTGCTTTTTAAAAGGCGAATACCTAATAACAGTACAACAAAGCAATATAGATTAACTGTATAATTTACTTAATATTTTTTTTAAACCTGTACTACTGATCTTAAACATTATGAGATAGTCAATATTCACCACATACATTGCCTCTCTACCCATTAATGCTAAACCCATTATTTAAACCAGGGTTGTCCCCAAACTCGTATGTCGCTTTCCACAACTCAACTTACCGGACACTAGGGTCTTATCTACACACTATCAGTATTAAACTCCTCACAGCGATACTTTGAAATGAGACTCCTGCAAACATTCAGATACAACGACTCATTTAATCAACTCGATGAGAACATAGCTTGTTAAAAAACAGAATATCACAAATTATTATCATATTGTACATCACATACAATTCACAAAAAACACCTCTTTCGATTCTGTACCCTACTCCACCAAGACCTCACTGATAGTCTACTACCTTTTACTAATTACCTAGACATAGAATGAATGGAAAATAATTTTTATACAAATACACAAATCTTCTATCATATATAGTACTCCAGGGAGTAATTACAAAAGAATTGCGAGATAGCACTACTTTTTTCTGACCGCATCAGATAGGTGTTGGCAATGCCTCCAGGCTAGGGGCACTCTGGCACACATATGGTGCAATTGCCAAACCATTCACAAATACTGGGAGCAAATCACAGTTAGTAAAAACAATTGCTGGCATTCAGCTCTCACTCAATCCCAATTACTATTTTACATATTACAATCCCCAATGAATCCCCAATGCCCACATTTAAAGCAATCCTAACTACATTTTCTTACTGCCACTAATTTATTAATTCCTCTGTTTTGGAAATAATCTGTAGCTCCCATGATAAGAGATTGGATACAAAAAGCAGACTCTATTGTAACTGTGGAGGAAATTGGCTTCTCCCTCACTCATATATACTCCCTTTCTAAAGCTTTCTGGGATCTATGGCTACAATTTCTGCAGAGATACAAATGAGATCAAGTTTGAGGATTACGTCTGTGCAATCGTTTCTGTATCTCTCATTCATGGTTTACCCTAGGCAACAATTTATTATAAGTGTGACTACTATTCAATATGTGCTATATATCAACCAGTGTTCTTCAAATTCCCCTTCTCTCAGCTGTTAATGACCCAGCCTAGATGACACATTATGAGTTTCTGGGGCCATCACTAGACCTCAGAGGACCATTTATTAAATGATAGTCAGCAATTGCTCACATATTCTGTGGTCAACAAAATCTCATTAGCTGGAACAGAAACACATTTTTACTGCATGCTCAATTGTGTAATGACTGCTGAATTTTATCCCGATTGTTCAATCCTATTGATTGTTTTTATATTTAATTTGCCACGATTGACAGATTAAGCACAGGTTTAACTAAGATGTTGCATCCCATGTGTATATCCTGGTCTTAATCTTTGTGATGCAGTTCTACTACAATATATGTGTCTTGACATCTGTACATTTATCATACTCTCAATTGCTTACGTTGATTTATAATGTGTGAATGGCATTTATATTTTCTCAATAAAAGAAAAAGAAAAAAAAAGAAAAATATAATGAAATGTGTTGGGAAAAGAGAGACAATACATTGATCATGAAATTAGTTTGATCATAAAAATAAGAAATCAATTGCAGTAAGAACTACTATAAATTCCTAATCCCACAAGAATCCCACAAGAAGATATATTGAAAGATATTTCTTGACTCATGTTTTGCTGAGTTAAAGGTACACTATAGTCATCCAGTCCACTTCATCTCAATTAAGTGGTCTGAATTTAAGTGGTCATGTCTGTTTTTTTTTGTTTTTTTAGAATCAGCAATGTTTACATTGCAGGGTAAGGTCCACCTTTAGTCAGTATGACAACCACTAGAGGTGCTTCTGTGCTACTGACACAGAAGCCCGCAAAGGAAACTATTGATTCAATGCTTTTCTATGAAATGTTGAATGTGTACACAGCACTCGCCGGTATGTGCATTAGGTCCCCAATGCTCCTTCATGAGAAGCATTATGTTGGATCATCGTGAAGGAAGCCATGCCTCCTCTTGGACGTCACGGGAACAAAGAGGTCAAAAGGAATAAAGAGTATACTGCGCCCAAAATTATAGGTACATACAGCTATAATATGAAGCGGCTGATTGAAAACCTCAGGATAAAAAAATAAAAAAAACAGACAATAATAGTGCAGTACATTTTTTTTCAGAGTAGGAAGATATTCAATTAATCTCTGTAGGAGAGCCACTCACATTTGGAGGAGCTATACAAAAGCTCTACTTTGTAGCGCCTGGACGGTATTATACCCGTCTAAGGATATAAGCTGGTATAAATGCGAATACGGATGTAGGTGGTATATGCCGGTAGGGGTATCGGTTGTTTTCATATTTAGAATCTTTCTATTCTTCCTTTTTTTTAAATATGAAAACAACCGATACCCCTACCGGCATCTTTAATCTGTCAGATAAACCACTCAATAACACTCAAATAAATGTCCTTAAACTAGGTCTCAAATTTGCTCCTACTAGAAAATACGACCCCTTTTTGACATATATTGATATTAACAAATTCGTGAGGAATGTGACATTACAACGCTACTATATGAGTAAAAAGGCATCTAATAATATGAACATAGATACGAATGATAACAATACCATTTATAAAAAAAGTCTTTTGAAAAATAAATCTACCTTTTATTCAGCCTATCTTAAGTCAAGTGTTTTGGAGATCTTCGAAAAAAAGGTTTGCAAAGAGTTAAGAAACCTAAATAGGAATACAGGTGATAGACCCAACATCAGTGAAAAAGAAAGATAAATATTGAAAGACCTCTATAATGATCCATCAATAGTGATAAAGCCAGCCGATAAAGGCGGGGGCCTCGTTATTTTATCCAGCGAAAAATATGAAGCAGAGGCATTTAGTCAACTCAATGACCCTCCCACCTATACTAAACTAAACAGAAATCCTATGACTGACCTTAAGAACAAATTAAAAATCTATCTGGATAAAGGTAAAGATTGTGGAATACTAGATGAAAGGGAATATAAATATATTTATGTAACACACCCAAAGATCCCAGTAATATATTTTTTACCAAAAATCCATAAAAATCCAAAAAAACCTCCAGGACGCCCTATTGTGTCAGGCATAGGTTCACCACTCTCCAATCTTTCTGAATATATCGACATTATGTTACAGCCATACGTCGTCAAGACTAAGTCTATTTAAAAGATACCATTGATCTTTTAAAAAAATTGGAAACGATCACATGGCAAAAAGACTTTTTACTGATGACGTGTGACGTTAAATCACTATACACCATTATTCAACACGACAAAGGGTGTGAAGCAGTTAGGGCTATACTAGAAAATGACGACTTTATGCCCCAGGACCAGACAGATTTTGTGATAGAAGAAATAGACCTTATTTTGAAAAATAACTTCCTTTATATGGCCAATTGGGAAGATCGCACGGTCTGGAAGGGGCATGACTGGGTGGGTAGCCTGGTGTCCTACGTGAGATATATTGACGATCTTTTGTTTGTATGGAAGGGTTCTGTTTCCTCGGCACAGGATTTTGTATCCTTTTTAAATACCGATAATGAAGGTATTATCTTGACATCAAATGTGAGCGCTATTACAGTGACATATCTTGATTTAGATATATACATCAGTGATAATAAGAGTCACACTAAAACACACTTTAAAGATGTGCACGTAAATAATTATATTAAGACTAATAGTTGTCATAACAAAGCATGGTTGAATAGCATACCAAAAAGCCAGATGCTAAGACTGAGGAGAAACTGCTCTGAAACCCCAATTTTTAAGAAACAAGCACATGGTTTAAAGGAAAGATTCACTCAAAAGGGATATAGTACTACTGAGGTAGAAAATACCATCAAACAGACTTTAACTGTAAACAGGAAAGAACTGATACAAAAGGAAAACATAGATTGCAAACAGGATTTTACACTGCCTATTATAATGGATTTTAATAATAAAAATAAACACCTTAGACATATTTTAAACAAGCATTAGCACCTTTTAAAAGAGGATGAGATTTTAGGTAAAGTTATACCCGACAAACCAAGGGTAATTTTTAGGGGTGCCCCCAATTTAAAGATGCATATAACTAAGAATTACACTAAAGTCACCCCTAAGAAATAAAACAATTTTATGAAAGAAAAAAAAGGGTTCTATAAATGTAACTGCTGTATAGCATATAGAAAAACTAAGCCAACACCTAAATGAACACCTGGTTTTAAATCTAACAATACGGGCAAGTTATACAGTATTAAAGATGTTATTACGTGCAATAGTAAAAATGTTATCTATCTATTGGAATGTCCTTGCGGACTCCAATATGTTGGCAGAACTATTAGACCCCTTAAGATGAGGATAGCGGAACAGTGCAGAAACATTGAGAAAGGTTTCGCGAACCACTCTGTTTCCTCAAATTTCTGAACACATGATAATAATTCTAAGCTACTTACGTTTACGGGTATCGCCACTATTGATAAACATTGGAGAGGAGGAGATATGATAAAACTAATAGGGAAGACTGAGATGAAATGGGTGTATTATCTAGACACCCTACACCCTAATGGCCTCAATATTGATTTTGATTTATTTAATTTTTTATGAGTATGTATATACATCTTCTTTCTTCTCTTTTATATACTTCATGATATGTATTTTGATTTATTATACTCCTTTTTTTTTTTTTTTACTCCTTTTATACTTACTATTTTTTAGTTAATTTTTAAAGGCCTATTATCTCCCCTCCCTACTTTTATCTAGCTCCTCCTCAGATTGTTTCTTTACATTTGTATCATTTTATGTTGGGTTATATATCTTTTATATTAAATTTTTTAATATATATTTTATATGTTATATATATTTTTCTTATCTATATATTTTCTAATTATATTTATACTCACTTTGGATCACTATGAGATATTACTATTACATTTTTTATGACAATAGACATTCATGATTGAATAACTTTAATTACGATGATTTTTTAAGCTCCTACTATAACAATGCTATGTCTTAGATTATACTTACAATATTACTCTCTTATATATTTGGAAGTATACTTCTAGAGATGGTAATTAAGCCCATCTATTTAACCCCATATCAAATTATCATAGATTATTAGTATTTTAAAATCCCAAAAATTGTTATTAAGCCCATTCACTTCATCTAACTTTATATTAAATCATTACACAATTTGACTAATATAGTTATTATAATTATGCATATGTATTAATCCTATTGTCAGATTCACAGTTAGTTGGCTGATCTATACACATGTTATCTGCCAATTTTCTGTGCTTGGAACGCAACGTACGCCTTGATTGACGATACGTGCGTTCCAGCACATTGCACATGACTTCCAATGATTGGATTAAGCCGTGTCATTTCCGGGTATGACACGTGCGGTCCATCATGGAACACATAGACGCGCCAACTATACTCACCCCTCACCCTGCCGCATCACTTCCGGTGCACCTAGCGAAACCGGAAATAGGAAGTATCAGGTAGCGATCTCCAATCAAGCTGAACACTCATATATATTGGACACTTGCAGGACTGTTCCACACTTTTGATAAAGCCTCTGGAGAGGCAAAACGCGTCAAGTGGGACTCATTTGAGGACTTTTTGTACCCTATTATTTTACTAGTGTATTTTTTATATTTTATACAATAAATAGTTACTTTTTATGGAACAGCTTTTTTTTATATCCAGTTCTACATCCTGATTGCTACCTGGTTCTACTACATCCCTAGGTGGGGATAATACCACCCATGCTGAAACAACTAGAGCAGGGATTTGCTCTACAGATTGTAAGTAAATTACCTTCTAACATCTAAACTGACAGTACATACTACACTATCAGAGTTTCTCTCTGCTCTTTATTTTTTGCATATACCACCTACGTCCGTATTCGCATTTGGAAGACCAGCACCATTTATACCAGCTTATATCCTTAGACGGGGATTATACCGTCCAGGCGCTACAAAGTAGAGCTATTGTATAGCTCCTCCAAATGTGAGTGGCTCTCCTACAGAGATTAATTGAATATCTTCCTACTCTGAAAAAACTGCACTGCACTATTATTGTCTGTTTTTTTTTTTTTTTATCCTGAGGTTTTCAATCAGCTGCTTCATATTATAGCTGTATGTACGTATAATTGTGGGTGCAGTATACTCTTTATTCCTTTTGCTTTTTGTAACACGAGTTTTGGGAATCCTCTTACTGTATACAGCAGCCCTCACTTATATATTGTGTCATAGAGAGCGCCTATTTCTATCTGTTTCTGAACAAAGAGGTAAGCAGCATCAAGGGAGCCTTGGTGCTGGAAAAAGATAAGTAAAACTTTTATTTATTTACTAGTGGGGACAGGTTTGTATTCCTAACACTATAGTGTGTATGTGTGTGTGTATATATATTATACATACACTGCTGCTTGATTTCAGTAGACTTGGAACATTTCTATATGTACTTGCTCTTAAAAGCACTTACCATGCATTAAATGAATATCCGCATACATTAAGACCCAGCAAGAAGGGAATTATCTAAAATTGTTAGATACTAAAGTATAAATTGTCAGCAAATCAAGAGTCTAGGAGATTCATGAGGACTGACTTTAATAAGAATTTTAATAGATTAAAGAATAAATGGCCCACAATTCGAATTAATTTCAAATAAGGAGTTCTTCCATTATAGCTAAATCAGGTTTAGTCACAGAATTATTTTTGGAGTAAATGAGATACAGAGTAATGGTTGGCAATGGTAATTTTTTTGAAGAATTTTACTACCATTTTGCAGTTTTATTTTTTAACGATCGAATCATATAAGACACAGATGAAAAGACTTTCATTTTTCACAATGCAAGATAACTCAAACGAGGCAAACAAACTTCATACCCTCATGTACCCCAATTTAGAACACAATTTACTATTTATGGCCCAATTAATTCCATGCTGTCTGTGAGTCATAAACATGCACAACCTCCAAACAGTACAGATTAAAGCCCGTCTGTTGTAGAGTTTCTGTCTCTGTCTAGTCCTGACATGTATCACTGTAGCTGGGTGTCAAGTTGCTATTGTCATAAGAAGCTATCTATAGAGCTGGCCTGGTTTCATTCTGGCTGTGTAACTGGGATCTCCCAGCTCTAGTACAGACTGATTCACACTTATGTCTTGCTGATATGCAAATGTCAACTTTTCATTTTCTATTGAATGCCAGCAACCTGATCAAATGACGACTCTTCATTTGTTGTCGATGATTGTCCATCACATCTTTACTTTGTTTTTCCATCTGTGCGGTATGCCTCCTGCTGTTAGGATGCCATTCTAGTTGTGATTACAAATCACATTTTTTCTCTAGGTCAGTGCGGTAGCATTTGTCTTCTAATATTTTCTAGTGTGATATAAAACCATATGTAAAATCCATGCTCTCGCTCAAGCATTGTCCGCAGACTAGCTGTTTAACATGTTTGTCTCAAAAAATATGTTTGCTTTGATGGCTTTTAATGCATTGTATTTAGGAAAGTTTAAACAATATAGAACCATTCACATTTTAGGCACCCCAAATTTTTTGTTTAATCTTGCAAATCTGTTTTTAACTCAGGATAACTAACTGGCTAGAGGGTTAATTCACTATACTTCATATAGCCCCGAATTTAACTTCAAATGACAACATTTAGGCAAAAATTATTATTTGAAAAATAATATCTGTAACTTTAGTTTCTTATTGAGATTTCAATTTGCGACAATTTGAAGTCCAGTGAATAAGCCATCTAGTCAATGTATAAACCTCTAGTTCTCATTTTCCTTATAAAAGTATTATATTTTCCTTATTAAAATTCTATCCTGTGGAGATAGAGACATATAAGCCCTGGTAAGCAATCTGAAGGGCTATTGTCTATTATAAACTAGTTAGAACCTTAGGCAAAGATACCTAATACAATAAGAAAATACTCAAAACACAGAAATTGATTTAAAAGGCCACTGTGCTGTAAATGTTAACATCTAGAATATTTGTAAAAACGATTTACTAAATGATGAAAATATATGCCAAAGATTAATTCAAAATACAGACACCAGCAGGATGGGCCATTCTGGTCACTTGTTATTTAATCTTAACAATAATTTGCCTTTTTGACTTATAAGAATGTTGCTGAAGTTACATGATGCTTTAGAGAACTGAATTTATAAGGTTCTGAGATGCATCATTAAAGGTACACTATAGTGTCAGGAATACAAACATGTATTCCTGACACTATAATTATAAAACTACTGTTTAGGTAACCGGCCCCCTCATTAAAAAGGTGATTTTGCTCAAATTATTTCTAGAGCTAAGTGATTGTCACTAGAGGTGTTACTAGGCAGTAATGTAAACACTGCCTTTTCTCTGAAAAGGCAGTGTTTATCTTAAAAAGCCTGCAGGGACAGTCTATAGACACCAGAACCACAACATTAAGCTGTAGTAGTTCTGGTGACTATAGTGTCCCTTTAATGTTCTTAGTATACTAAGCTCGGGTTGATATCAAGAAGTGATCAATAAGACATAAAATTTCCCCTTCATATATTTCACATTAAAGTGCAGCTCTTATATATTTAACTTGCTTTCAGATCTTGTCTTGATCAGTCTTTGTCTGTAGAAGATCTTCAACACAGCTACTGTGGATACAACCTTGATCTTTCTTTTAAATGTGAATATAGAGGTTCTGCGTACTGATTTGTAACTGGGTGATCAATGCGATTACCTGCATCCTTGTTATCACAACAGTGTTATCACAGATACGATCGCATGGTGAATTCCATCTTGTGATAATAGTCACTCTTACGTTCCTCAGGTATAAGATTGAGCTATCATCTATTTTTGCCTATATTTTGCCATTCAGATTTCAATTTAGAGTATGAATTGGGAATAAGTATTCCTAGTTTAGGAATTATTGCTTCAATGGGCCTACATATGTATTTAGAGTAGTTTGGGGATTGATTAGTGAATCAATGGATATAAATAAATCAGTAGGTCCTCTTAAGCAAACAGAGAAATATAGTGGAGATAATTGCCCAAAATGTATACCTTGAGTCTTGAATGAACTGGAATATCCCAAACAACGTTTCATTTTATTTTTCTTTTGTAGATCTTCGACCACTGGACATGCTTTCAGAAGTATTTTCCTCCCCTGGCAATACCTTCAATAAAGTGAGAATGGTGCAGTCCCAGGGAGCTCGTGGATTCCGTCTCTCTGTTTTCCCCCATGTTCTTAGTTTTCCATCAACGCGACTCTTCCATAACTGCCACCTTTTTCCTGAAGAGTTCTCCATCATTATCACTCTGAAGGTTCCGAACATTCCATCCAAGGTGACACAATGACACCAATTAGTTCCTCCAAATAGTCAACATGTTTGCCTACAGGTCTTTGATTAAAACACAGATAAGAAATATATATTCACATTTATGCTACTAAAATACATTAATTAATTTTATAGTTAATTATATGTAGCATTGTTCATTAGTGTTGATAACAATGTAATAATTTAGGTAATATTACAGAAAGAGTATGTATTATATCTACTGGATCAGCGGCTATCGGTTGGTGTCAGTGTATGGTTATCACGATGAGCAAATTTTCGGTGTAAACTCAATACAACTCAAAGAGATTTTCACTTAAATATGAATTGTTAAATTAAAGTAAATTCTAATTGATGTTGTGTATGCATTTACCTATTTAGAAAGGGTATTACCATGAAAATTACAATTGAATTTTGTCTGATTTCAAGTAAGCATGAGTTATTGTGTCTCTGACAAACATTCTGAATGTTCTTGATCGGGCAGTGCAGTGTAAATTTGGGTTCATGTCTTGCTCTGAGGACATCAGAGAAAGTCCCTACACAGCTCAATTTGTATGTGTCATCAAACATGCTCACTCTGTATGATTCTGAGGGAAGGAATTTATGGCCATGCACCCAGGCTCAAGTGTCTGGTTTGAAGTGTTCCCACTGTACATCATCAGTAGAACACGTTCAGGGATATTCACTAAAGTGAGAATTCAAAGTGAATTCAAAGTGCATTTTAAATTTAAATCCAAAGTAGATGACTTGACAGCATATCTATATTTTTTTTTCTTGTTTTGGCAAGTTTGACCTTAAATTTTAAATTCACTTTGAATTTTCACTTTAGTAAATAAGCCAGTATGTGTTACAAGTACACACCTACCACATCATCACCTTCCTCTCCTAATTTCAAACCTCAAAGTACAGGGAGGTATACTATGTAGAGATGAATGTGTGAAGGACTAATAGACAGTTAGTGCCTAAGCATGGGGACTTGGAATATCATTATAATAGAATAATTTTTAAGGAACTAATGTGAGAGTAGAATGCGGTTATAGTAAAAATAATTAAACAGTGTAATTTTATGGCAATATATTTAAAGGAAAACACAATATGGCATATGTACAGGACAGTGAGTTAGCTTCTTCAAATAAAATGGTAGAAATCAGGTAAAGAAGATTACGTTTTATGAACAAAGGTTTTAATCACAAACTGCATACAAACTGGTTAAGGAATCAATATAGGACAAAGGGATGAAAGATTGCATAGAGATGTAAACAGATTAAGATCAAGGTGATTTAAAGCCAAAAGAACACACATTAGAAAGAAGTTATTAGGAAACCTGGGGTCTGATAAGGAATTCACCAGATAAGACATGTGAGAAACCTTTACAGACTACCTGTCGAACCAATTAGCACAAACAGAAACTATGCAGGCTTATTTAAAAGGCATTTTGTGATTTTAATTCTGCTGCCTAAATTACGTACTGTGTTCAGAAGATCAAAGTTTGTGTTTAAAATCCCTTTCTTTTGTAATTTTTTTTTTAGTTAGTTTCAGATTATGGAAAGAAGTGTGAGATACCGTGCTTCTAAGTTATTATTAAATTATAACACGTATTGCAAAATAAAATATTGTTTTATATACAGAAATAATTTTGAACTCCATTCTAAAACCACATTTTCATAAATTACAATCAGTACAGAGTACATTGTCTGGCACTGTATTTGCACAAGGATCATGCTAGAATTATAGCTAGGTTCTGCCATCCATCACTAAATTACAGACCTATAAAGCCTATGATTCATCTGACTAACAAATTGGATCCAAAGTATAAGAAAATCGGTTAGGGATTTCAACCTTGTGGCTTTCAGATTGTTGCAGTCTAAATTTGGCATGATGTCACACTCACCTCATAACTTACCCATCAACCCAACCAGAGCATTTTACCCAGGCTACAATTCTTTTTATTACATCATAAACAGATCAAGCCATAAAAATCCTTGTTCCATGGTCACCCTACTACAATTCCTTAGACCAAAGCCCTCCACAAACGGAAGCAGCATACAGACAATTATTTACTAAAGTGAGACTTCAAAGTGAATTTCAGATTTTAAGGCCAAAGTAGGTTAACTCCTTTACAACAGATGATGGTTCAAGATCGTCATTGGAAAAATCCTCTTGAGGACCGGTGACAGTCCTGAACCGTCATAATGGAAATCTTTACTCACTGGTCGCCGTAGTTCCCACAGCGGCGATCAGCGTTGCTCTCGGTGTGGGGAGTCTGCCTGCAACCCAGGCAGTCTTCCTGCTGCGAATTAGGACCCTGCGGCCACGTGATCGCTCTAACAGAGCGGTCACATGGCCACAATAGGTGTCCATGTATCTGCCTGTGCTGACATGCAGTCTCCCTGCTGCTGTAAAATGAAAAAAAAAATTGTAATGGTAATAAAAAAATATAATTATAAATGTGTGTATATATATATATATTTGTGTAAAGGCCAATTTAGCCGTATATGGAGTAGGTTCAAGTGAGAACGTAAGATAGTATAAATGAGCAAAGTCGGTTGTGGTGTGCCGATACCGACGATACGGTAGGCCTGTAAATAAAGAGGGCAAAAATTGAATAATCAAAGATTTAATACAGTCAACAATTTATACAATTAACCAGACATTTCTTTAAAAGCCTTTCTTAATTCTTGTGTAGGTTTTGGTATGTAGGTCGTGTAGGCAGATGATTTTCACCGCCCTAATGACTTAATGATATGCACCGGTATGTTTGCGCTGGAAGCTGTGGAAGCCGCCCCTATGCGGAAGGAGTGGCCTGAGTATAGTGAAGGGTTAAGACCTAGCCTGGTTAACAGAGATCTGATGTATCACATGAAAGTCGCAGTAGTGAGTACAGAGCCTTTGAGTGAAAATAGGTGTAGCGATGTTATTGATGAGGTAAGTGAAAAATAGGAATCCAGTGCTGCTACTGGACACCATTAGGTGTGTGTAGGAAAATAGGTGACCTCCACGGGAGGTGCGTGTTGGCTTGTTTTTGACTGAGGTAATGCCAGTATGTAGTGATCCATGTGTTTGCGTATGTGTGTGCGTAGCAGACATCTGTCTTTTTGAGTGGTGGTGATAATAGTGAATTCCCTTGGCCTGAGGAACCCGTAGAAAGCTATGTACATGGCCGTTTTGATGACTGCGTTGGTAGTAGAGTGAAAAGGTTTGGAGTCTAACAGGTCGGATAATAACTGGAAAAGGTTGTTATCTATAGGTAATCTCTGTGGAAGCGGTGGAGAGATGGATTTCTGAATACCTCTAAGTATATTCTTTACCTGATAAGATGACATGAAACTCTGTGTATTGGGTTGTAGAGTGAGCATATGATGTTGAATGCCTGCCAGGTATAATTTGATTGTGTTGTAAGATAAGTGTAATGTAAGGTGGCAAAAAGAAGCGAAGGCTATAATGGATGTCATGACGAAAGGATGCGTTATGTCGTGGTCAGATAGGAATCTTGTGAAGAGTGTGAAGGCTCTGTTGTATGCTTTGTGAGTGTTGGATGATAGTGCCAGTTTGGACAGAACCCTGCTATGTTGCATAATTATTTCTAGTCCATGGTTAGCTGCTGGAACGGAGGGGCGGCTGTGGCTGTAATTGCTGCTGACGGGAGTGCTTGCTGAAAAGCCTGAAAGTTGAAACGAGACAGACTGTCAGCTGCTATGTTAGATATGCCTGGTATATAAAAGCAGACCAAGTAAAAATTATGAAGTGCTGCTAACCACGTGAGCTTCCTGAGAAATCTCATAATTGTTAAGGATGATGAGCGGCCTTTGTTAATGATATGACATGTTGCTTGGTTGTCTGTGTGGCAACGGACTGATAAGCCTGACCATGAATGTCCCCATGCCACGGCAGCTGCTACAATGGGATAAATCTCAAAAAGAGCTGAGGTTGTAAAAAAGCCTTCTAAGTCATAGACTTCTGCAGGCCACTTACCCCAAAGCCAATTGTTTCCTAAGATTGCTGCGAAACCTGTGGTAGACGCCACGTCTGACCATATTGTTGGAGACGTGTCAGTCAATTCTGGTAGGAACAAGCTTTTACCATTCCAGGTGGTCAAGAATTCTTTCCACATATATAGGTCTGCCGTGGCATGCTCATCCAAGGATAGTCTATAGTTGTCGTGTTTGAAATGTGGAAAAAGACAGAGAAGTCTGGATATGAAAACCCGCCCTTGAGGAATGATGCGCATGGCAAAGTTCAAAGAACCTATGAGTGATTGTAGTTCCTTGCGGTTACAATTACCCATCAAAATGTAATGGTTAATGCTGTAAAGTATGTTTGTGATTTTGTCTTGTGGTAAACTAGCCTGCATGGAGGCAGAGTCTAGTTGTATACC
Organism: Pelobates cultripes; assembly: GCA_933207985.1. Classification (NCBI taxonomy): domain Eukaryota; kingdom Metazoa; phylum Chordata; class Amphibia; order Anura; family Pelobatidae; genus Pelobates; species Pelobates cultripes. The sequence continues at coordinate 53,334,945 of OW240918.1, read as the reverse complement.
TAGGAATGTAATAATTGTATCTGGGCCTTCGGTTTTCTTGTTGGATACAGGGACTCCAAGGTGGTCAAACAAACTAATAGTTGCTTTGAGACTCCTGGGGGGAAGGGAGTTTGCTTCAATCAGTAAGAAATCATCCAGATAATGGATGACTATGGGGCATCTAGACACATTAAGTAACAACCAGTAAAGTGTTTCAGCAAAAGTGTCAAAGATTTTGGGGCTACTTTTAGACCCAAAGGTTAAGCGGGAGAAAAAGTAATAGTTATCTGCCCATTTTATGCCATGTAAGTGCCATAGTGTGGAATGGATAAGTAGTAGTTTAAAGGTATTGGTAATGTCTGTCTTACTTAGCCATGCTCCGATCCCTGCTTGCATAATGGTTGTAATAGCATGGTCTATAGTGGCATATTGCAGGGAAAACTCCTCAGAGGGAATAAGAGAGTTCAGACTCGGTGTAGATGAGGTATGAGGGGCTGACAGATCTATTATGAGTCTTTGTTTGAGGGAAGTTTTCCCTGTGACTATCCCTATGGGATTTGTGCGCCATGCCGTAAAAGGTGGGGTTTTGAAAGGCCCGACCAGGAACCCTTCTGCCAGCTCTTGGGCTAGGAGTGTGTCTATGGCTGCTGGGTTTTGTTGTGCTGATTGTAAATTAGGGCATTCGAGTTGGCCTGTGGGCATATGTATAATGCCTGTATGAAACCCCTCTGAGAATCCAGAAATGAGAAAATTTACCATATGTCTGGAAGGGTGATTGGTTAAAAGTGCTGCAAAGACATGCATGTTAACAGACGTTAGGTATGGTTTAGGGTACATTTTATTTGGACACATGGTATGCGCATGTGCCCTAAAACAATGTGAACAAATATGCAGTAACCTACATGCACTAAAGCTACATGTGCCCACATTGAAATTATTGCACACTTGCGATTTACCAAAGAAAATGATAGGACGACCCAGTTTGTCCCTGGTGACAGCTGCCTTCAACATGGATGCTGACCAGGAAGTAGGAGGGTTTGGGAGGGAGGATCTGCCGGAGATTGGCAGGGATGTGTCAGCTGACCGGAGTTCGCCACCGCGGCGAACTGTTCGCGAGAAGTTCGCGGACGGTTGGCGATATCACTATTTAGCAGTTTTTTTCATTAGCTTTCAAGTAAAAGTAAAAAAATATGTTTTTATTTCAATTTTTTCACCATATTTTATTATTTTTTAAAAAAGTAAATTATATGACATGATATAAATAATGGTATGTAAAGAAAGCCCTTTTTTTGTCAAGAAAAAAACAATATATAACTTGTATGGAAACAGTAAATGAGAGAGAGGAAAATTACAGCTAAACACAAACACCACAAAAGTGTTAAAACAGCTCTGGTCCTTAACATACAACATCGCCAAAACAGTCCGGCCTTGAAGGGGTTAAATGGAATAGTAGCTATTAGTTAGAATATTTTTCAGTTTTGACCTTAAATTTGAAATTTACTTTGAATGCTTACTTTACTGAATAACGTTGCTAATGCTATTGACAAACACGAGAATTTACAGGAATTCAAAGCAAATTTAAAATTTAAGAACAAAATAGCTGAACTGGAAAAAATATATTCAAGACAGCTAATTTTGCCTTAAATTTGAAATTCACAATGAATGCTTTTCTCATTGTTTTAGTCCCTTCGCAGCAAAGGGAATACATCATGCACAAATGAGAAACATAGAAAAGATAAATAAAAATAGTCCAGCACTGTTTTTGTTCGTGGGGATCAGCATGTGACTCTAACTCTGGAGCAATCTGACATCAACCTGAGCCCTCAAGCCAAATGACATCATGCAACAAATATTTTGATGTCATAAAGACCCGGTGAGAGTCTGATCTTGCGGGTGTACAATGAGAAATGTACGTACTTATATACTTCTACATTTACAGTCATTGTGACCCTTAATCCTTATTTAGTGCACAGAATAACTCACACTGGCCATTTTTACATAATAAATAGTAATATGTGTACAATAAACAATAATTGTAATTTTGACTGGGGGCTGCTGTTTGTGGTTACTGTCTTTAGTCCATCCCCTCTACTCCATTAGTGATTTGCTGGAAGAGGAGCTGGTGAAAAAGAATAGCACTGTTCCTGTTTTCCAAGTTTTTCTCCCATCATTTCAACACTAGGATGTGGAATGAATTTGGGGGTCAGACCTGTAGAAAAAAAAAAGATTTGTTTTCCTTCTTCTTCTTGTTTTTTTAGCTTGCTGTGTTATTAATATAGTTATAATTCTCCTTGTGTCAGTTAGAAATATCAATACGCATCAGACTTACATTTGATTTGATTGATGATTGATGGATGATTGATGTTCAACAGCAGATGGTAATTGCGGGACTTAGGAAGGGAGAGGTAGCGTCTTCAAAGTCAAGGACAGACAACAAGCCTCCTGGTCCTTCGTCCACTTTTCTATATAGATATGACCATAATGATGTCAGACCCTTTAGCTTAAACTCTGGCCAAATAAGGACACTTATGAAGACTGATTTTAGATGCAACCACATTCCAGAATTCTCAGACAAAGGAAGCCATGTGACTTATTGATACCATCTGTTGCTTATGCTCAATCCAGATGTGAACAATCTTAATGTGAACAGAGTATGCAATATTCTACAAAACTGTGACTGCATGCATGTAATTGTAGGTGTGACTTGCCGTGACTGTGTGTGTGTGTGTGAGGGGCTGTGAATGTGTGTGTGACTGCCTGTGACTGTGTGTGTGTGTGTGTGTGTGTGTGTGCGTGTGACTGTCTGCCTGTGACTGTCTGTGTGTGACTGTCTATTTGGAACTGTATGTGTGTGACTGTCTACCTGGAACTGTTTGTGTGTGATTGTCTGCCTGTGACTGTCTGTGACTGCTTGCCTATAACTGTAGGTGTGACTGCCTGTTACTGTGTGTGTGTGTGTGTGAGACTGCCTGTGACTATGTGTTACTGCCTGTGACTGTGTGTGACTGTCTGTCTATAACTGTGTGACTGTCTGTCTATAACTGTGTTTGTGTGACTGTATGCATGTAACTGTGTTTGTGTGACTATCTGCCTGTAACTGTTTGTGTGTGATTGTCTGCCTGTAACCATGTCTGTGACTGTCTGCCTTTGACTGTCTGTGTGTGACTGTCTGACTGTAACTGTGTGTGTAACAGGGGAACAATCGCTTCTAAGAGCCAGGGTGTTCCGTTCATGCATTATTTCATTTTTGTGACTTTTCAAAATATACTGCACAGCCTAAACTCATGGAACTGTTTCTGGGCAGGAGCCTCGTGTGCGGTCGGTCCAAATGGGACTTCCATAAAATTTGAAAACCCCTGAACTGATCTGGGTGATTTTTTGATATGTTGGTCACCCAGATCAGGGCTATCAGGGGATATGACATTTATGGGGATGCTGTGCGTTTTGGGGTACTTTCTAAGTTTTGTGAAAAATATATGTTTTTCTGCCTGGGGATAATTGAGTTATTACTCTAGCTGACTCAATTATCTCACAGGCTGAGAAGAGGGAATTATCTGTTTGTACTGGGAGTTTCACACTTTGTCACTGTATTGGTTGTAAACTTTGTGTCCCTGTTCCCCACAAGGTCCATGTGGGAGTGCCCCTTGAATGAGGACTTGCATAAAAGCGAATGTGGCACCCATTAAAATCATTCCTGTTGTACCCTTCATGAAGTCTAGGCTCATGTTTGGGTAACTGTCTACTTGCTGGGGAGAAACTAATTGGATGCTGCATTCGTCTGGAACCGTTCAAATCTACACCCGAACTCAGGCTCAGCAGTTCGGGAGGAAATAGGCGAACAGGGCATCCCCTATACCAGCATTCGTCACAACTTAACTTTGCCTTGTGCTTACAGTCATTGTCATGCTGGAAAGTTACAAGAGCTTCCCATGCGCAGCCTTTGTGCAGAAGAATGCAAATTGTCTGCCAGTATTTTCTGATAACATGCCGTGTTATCAGACATCAGTGAGTCACCACCATGCTTCACAGTGGGGATGGTATTCTGTTCACTATATGCCTTTTTGAGCCCTCTCCAAACATAGTGCTTGTGGTTGTGACCATAAAACTCTATTTGGTCTTGTCACAGTGTGCCAGAAGCTGTGAGGCATGTCAATGTCAAGGTGTTGTTGGGCATATTATAACTGGACTGTTTTGTGACATTGGCGCATTAATGGCTTCTTTTTGGCAACTCGACCATGCAGCCTATTTTTGTTCAAGTATCATCGTATTGTGCTCCTTAAAACAAGCACATCGTCTTTTTCCAGAGCAGCCTGTATTTCTCCTGAGGTTACCTGTGGGTTTTTCTTTGTATCCTGAACAATTTTTCTGGCAGTTATGGCTAAAATCTTTCTTGGTCCACCTGGTAAACCAACCAACCAGAGTGCTCTGAGCCTAATTGCAGGGCGTGGGAAGGCATTATAAGCACTGGCACTGGCCAGTGCTGGTATTGCATAGTAATCTCTTGTTTATACTGAGAAAAATACCAGCATTTGTATTGCCAGTATCACTGCAATATTGGCACTAGCCAGGCAGCCTCAAATACTGGCTGTGCCAATAAAATAAAAGCCAGGTGGAATTCCTAAGAGTAGTGTGTGGAAAAAATAAAAATGGAAAAAAAAAACAATTTTTTTTTTTTTTTTTAAATCAATGGGCCTATTCCATGGGCCTGGAGCTGCAGCTCCATCAGCCCCTATGTTAATCCGGCCCTGCTCCAGAGGTGTAACTAGAAACCATGGGGCCCCGGTGCAAAAATTGCTCTGCCCCCCCTCCATACGTCTACCCCCCACCCCAAATGTCCCCGCCACTCATACATCAACCCCCATCCCATACGGTCCCACCCAACACATGCAGACAAACAGATACACACGCAGACACACACACAGATACACATACATGTAGACACACAGACACATACATACAAACTCACCCACATACACACAGAGATCCATACATACAGACACACACACAGAGACACATACACACACATATATACAGACAGACACACACACATATACATACATACAGACATACAAACACATACATTCAAACACACATACATACAGACACACATACACACAGACAGACATAAAAACAGACACACACACACACAGATATACTGATACAGACATTCTTTATCACACACACACACACACACACACAAACTGATAAAAAAAAAAATGTAGTGACTTACCTGGGGTCCAGGGGCTGCCTCATGCTGAGGGGAGTCAGAGCTCCCACTCTGACTCCCTCCTCTCCTCCTGCACGGCGCTCTGTTGGCTAGGAGAAAGTGACGGCTTCCTCCCAGCTCTGACATCATCAGTGGGCACCGGTTGCGCTCTTAAAGCGCCGCATCGCTGACTGGGTCCCAGGAAGTCCATTGCCATTGGGTGGCACCAAGAGCATGGGCCACCCGATGTGCTCCTTCAATGCGGCCCCAGCAGTTTTTCCGCGCGGTCAGGTCTGCACCAAAATGCTGGAAGGCACCACGGTCGCACCCCTGGAATAACGGGCCCGGTTGCAGCTGCGATCTCTGCGACCGCTGTAGTTCCGCGAGTGCATGTCTCTTTTCAGCAATGTAACTATGTAGCTATATATTCACTAAACTCTAAAATTTTATTAAATTGAAATGCGAAATAGCAAAATGTAGTGAAAGTAAGTAATATAAAAATGCTCATCAATTCAACTGCACCGCTTGGCCATTTTTGACATATGGATTTCAATTTGAAGTTTAGTCAATAGTTATAGTTGTCCATACCATCTACCCCGCTTTGTAGGTTTGCTAATTTTCACAGAGATGCCTTGATTATCACTTTGCCCTAGATAGGCTCCTATTTTTGTATTTGCCTTACCCTCCCTTTCCCATAATGCCATATCAATGCTTGCAACATACTATCATTAAACTCTCATCATTTTATTTCATTTTCGTCTACTTTAACCAGATCCTGACAGACTAAATACGAAGCCCCTGGGTAGCCATCTGTTTTGTATGATATGAATTAGAATATTTTATTATCAAATATGGCAAGCAGTACTTACCCATAATGCAGTGCACTTGGAAAGTGCCAGACACTTCTGCCTGAAGCAGTCAAATGAGCAAAATCAGATTCTGGTTTAACATAAAAAACAATGGCAAATTATACACAAATAAAGGGCTTTTCTTTAGTAATAATTACTTTACATGCTGTTATCTTTTGTATTTCATAATAGTAATACATGTGAATTGAGTTTATTAACCAAAACAGTGAACTGAGGTAAATGGAAATTTTACTGGGGTTAATTGCCTCTGCGTACCAAAAAAAGCCTCCAAATATATATAAGTAGATAAGACATAAATCAGGGTTGCATTAATTCTTACTGATTTTACCCATAACACCTTACTGGACATTGCAGTCACTACATTGTGTCATCAAATCCAATGGCTATAGTTACATCTAGTGCTTCTATTACCAATATTAATGTTTAAGTCAAATGTTTATAGTTATTACTGCCTACAAATACAATTCACTGGCCAAAATAATAATACACTTATACTTACACAAAATAATAATACACTTACACAATTATCAAAATCCCTTTGTAAAAAGTAACACCTCATTAAACTTTGCTGCTACGCTTCTAATTTTAATCAATATACCTCATTGAGAGTTTAACGTCTTCTCAATATAATAGCCAATAGTGAAGATTGTTCAATGCGACTTTTAATTTTTTTAAATGTACTAACTAAAACCAGTCCTTGTGGAAACCCTAATGCTAACTTCAAGATATCCTAATTTTAAACAGGATGGCAGGATTTTCATTTCATTTTTTGAATAACAGCTCTAATAGAAAGCTCCATGTCTTGGTTCTAAAATAAGAAATGCTAGTCTTGAAAAGACCAAGATGTTAAGATTCTGCCCCTTGTCCTTAAAATCCAGAGATTAAAGAGAAAACCCTAAGAATCTGTGTAAAAAACTTCAACATTTCAATGCATATTTCTTCAAATTAAAGATAAATTAGAATATTTTCAATGCTATATTCACATTGCTTTTGAACAGTAAAAATCTTAGGAATTTTTAACTCAGAGAATAGAAAATAACCCATAATCAATAGACTATATTTTATTTCTGATATGAATACATTTCCAGTATCACAGATCTTAATTGATACTTTATCTTTTTACAGAAAAATGAGTACTTGTTCACCATGGTCACAGAGAGAAGTAAACATGTACTTCTTGGAATCAGATATTCGGAAAATAAGCTCCACTTTCTATTTTGGAGTCCTGAACACTATAATGGATTAAAGACAAAAGTCACCTTCAGAGGCATTTTACTGGCTGACAATCAATGGCACACATTGGTTCTAGCGGTGTCTGGAAACTCTGTGTCCCTGACCATTGACTGTAGCGTGCCTGTGGAAATGTAAGTATAGAGCAGTGTACGTGTGTATAAGTGATGCCACAGTAAGAGTGATCCAAATATTTAGTCTTTAATGCCAACTATTAGATGCAAACATAGATATTGTCCATCCATGGCCACTGTGGTCTGGTATGCTTTAACATCTACAGTGAGCCTTGGATGATCTTCTATAAATATAAACCATATATATGAATAGTTATAACACCCAAGCTGTGCATTGTGCTAACATAGAATGTTATGCTACATGATCATGTTAATGATAACTGCTATGCCTATACTGTACTATATATATACTTATATATTATAGAGTCCTGGATAAACCTTTCCCTGTATCTTTGAACACAACTGGTTCCTCAATCTATGTTGGTAGCAGAAGACGTCGGAAGGGTTTTTTCTCAGTAAGTATCAAAAGCTCAGTGCTTACGTTCAATATTCTATACTATATTCTGCTTATAATGGAGGTGTAAATCTCAATACAGCATATGGTTTTTCTTATGTGTGCCCCAGAATTTATTTTTCCCACCTTTCTCTTCATGTTCTTTTACATTAGGATGTGACAGCTTTTCGTTAATTTAAGTGGTTTTCGCCTTTCCCTCTGGTACAGTTGCAGAGGTTATCAGGATGTCTTTTTAAACAAATCACCAGCTGATCAACTAAACTGCTAATTTTGAATGTATCATGTGTTGTTATTTCAGGGCTTGATGAGGCAGCTTGTTCTCCTACCTGGATCTGATGCAACAACTACAATATGTCCAAATGCTAGACCAAGGCTGGCAGAGCTGTCCATCCCAGAGGTGCTGAAAGAGCTTCCAGTGAAGACTGAAGACAGTGAAGTGCATCTTATGTATCCATTTGGTCAGTAGGACAGGCAATATTGTATTTCAGGGTCTTAGATGGTTAGAGTAGGACTACAGGATAAAATCTATACATTTCGATGGTTGTAAATTGGACATTTTGGCCTTCTTATTGATATTTATATCAATGATCCTCTATAATATGTGACTTAAAATAGAAATTAATAGTTTCAGAGTATTTTCTTGAATACGACTCATTGAGAGATACATCTAGTTATGTAGTTATGTACTGAGAAAAACAGAATATACTGTAAATTCAAGGATTTCAATGATTAGTGATCATGTGTCATTTTAGAATGAATTTCAGATTCTGACTACCAATGATGCTTGAAAAGATAGGCATATATGCAAGGATCAAGATCAATTGACTTTGCAGTTCTTGACATGTATATATAAATCTGCCTAAATCTGTTTACATGTGAATATTCATTACCCTTTCAGCAGTCCAACTGATTAATAGTCTTTACATAATATAAAAAAGAACATTCTTTCTCTACACAAACAAAATGCTACACACACTGACACAATCAGTTTTGCCCTTGAAAGGACATCGCTGAATGTGCTAAATGTGTCTTATGAGATAGGAACAAATAACTCCATGTTTCAGCAAAGTAAAAACAAACTAGCACTCCCTGTGAAAGTGTAAAGAAAATAAGCAGTTATTTATTGTAGTAACAAATAAAGGGTACATTCGTAAATAGGTGCCACAAACGTTGCAAACACATCACCATTATGATTGGAAAATTCTAAACACTCTTCTTCTGTGTCATTCGTTTCCACCCTCTGACACTGTCTTCACTTTTGAACTGAGTGAGGGGCACTTGAAATACTGTCATCACTTTCTAAAGGGTTTTATTTGTTTTGTTGTGCATGCCATTGATCTACCATTTGCTATGTATACGGTTCAATGCCATTGACAGCTAATTATTGGACTAGCAGCTTTTGAGGACTTCTGATGAATTTTAGAAGTCTATTCAGAAGATATTGAACAGCACCTTTGTCCCGGTTTCCCAATATTGGCAGTTTCAACCAGCGTGAAGTGTATTTGCTATTCTCAATAGGCAAATTCGGTTATTTCAGTCTGTTTGTACTACCTTTCAGCTTACACCTGGTTAGATATATACATTTGCTAATTTGGCTATTAATACATGGCTGTATTGTCCCCATTATTTGTTGAATCCTATTCCCTTAAACAGACCAGGTAAATTGGACTTGTAATCTTCAGCTCCCTAATTATTGGGGGGTTTATTTACTAAAAAGTGAATTGGGGCGAATTTAAAATTTGAAATTAAGTTCAGAGTAGCCAAAATCTGAAATAATAACAAAATAATAGAATTTTTCAAACTGAAATCAAATTGCAAACTTTGATTTAAAGCATGACTCAGAATTTGCAATTCAATTTAATTTCAACTCAATTACAATGTCTTGCTTTCCAAAATATCAATGCATTTACTTACCTCTATAGATTTCCTGGAATCTCCACTTGTAGGAAGCTATGACACTTTTGTATACAGTGAGGTAAAAAAGAATTTTGATCCCCTGCTGATTTTGAACGTTTGCCCACTGACATAGAAATGATCAGTCTAGAATTTTAATGGTAGGTGTTTTTTTAACAGTGAGAGACAGAGTAAGCAAAAACATTTCCAGAAAAACGCATGTCAAAAAAGTTATATATTGATTTGCATGTAAATTAGTGAAATAAGTATTTGACCCTTTCGACTTAGTACTTGATGGAAAAACCCTTGCTGGCCATCAGAGAGGTCAGCCATTTCTTGTAGTTGGCCACCAGGTTTGCACATATCTCAGGAGGGATTTCTCCCACTCCTTTTTGCACATCCTCGGCAGGTCATTAAGGTTTTGAGGCTGACGTATTGCAAACTGAACCTTCAGCTCCCTCCACAGATTTTCTATGTGATTAAGGTCTGGAGACTAGCTAGGCCACTCCAGGACCTTAATATGCGCTTTCTTGAGCCACTCCTTTGTTGCCTTGGCTGTGTGTTTTGTTTTGTCATGCTGGAATACCCATACACAACTCATTTTTAATGTTCTGGCTGAGGGAAGTAGGTTCTCACTCAAGATTTAACGGTACATGGCCCTGTCCATCGTCCCTTTAATACGGTGCAGTTGTCCTGTCCCCTTAGCAGAAAAACACCCCCAAAGCATAATGTTTCTTCCTCCTTGTTTGGGGATGGTGTCCTTGGGTTCATAGGCAGAATTCCTACTCCTCCAAACTTGACAATTAGAGTTGATGCCAAAGACCTCGATTTTGTTCTCATCGGACCACAACACTTTCACCCAGTTCTCCACTGAATCATTCAGATGTTCATTGGCAAACTTCAGATGGGCCTGTACATCTGCTTTCTTGAGCAGGGGGACCTTGAGGGCACTGTAGGATTTCAGTCCTTAATGCAAAGCGTGTTACCAATTGTTTTCTTGGTGAGTATGGTCCAAGCTGACTTGAGATCTTTAACAAGATCCTCCCATGTAGTTCTGGGCTGATTCCTCACCGTTCTGATGATCATTGAAACTCCATGAGATGAGATCTTGCATGGAGCACCAGACCGAGGGAGCCTGACAGTTATTTTGTGTTTCTTCCATTTGCGAATCATTGCACCAACTGTTGTCACCTCACCAAGCTGCTTGGCGATGGTCTTGTAGCCCATTTCAGCCTTGTATAGGTCTACCATCTTGTCCCTGACATCCTTGGACAGCTCTTTGGTCTTGACCATGGTGGAGAGTTTGGAGCTTCTGTGGACAGGTGTCTTTTATTCAGGTAATGAGCTGAGATTAGGAGCACTCCCTTTAAGAGAGTTCTCCTAATCTCAGCTCGTTACCTGTATAAAAGACACCTGGGAGCCAGAAATCTTGCTGATTGATAGGGGATCAAATACTTATTTCACTCATTGACATGCAAATCAATTTATAACTTTTTTGACATGTGTTTTTCTGGATTTTATTTGTTATTCTGTCTATCACTGTTAACCCCTTAACGCCATTACGGCGTTCTATGCTGTCGCGGCTTTAAAGTGCTTTAAAGCCGTTGCAGCGGCATAGAACGCCGTAACGGCTTAAACTCCCAGGGGATCGCAGCCACTTACCTCCGCTGCGATCCTCTTCTGGAGGGCTGCCTGACCGCCCAGGCAGCCCTCCTCCGGCGAATGAGGCCCCCGGGGGCCATGTGATCGCTCTCAAAGAGCGATCACATGGCCCCCTATAGCTGGCTGTGGATCTGCCAGCAGAGAGGGCTGTCTGAAATATCAGACAGTCCCCCTGCTGGTGGGAAATTAAAAAAAAATAAAATAAACATGTGTAAAAATAAATTAACTATATTCATACGTTGTGTATTTTAATACTAATATTAGTATATATATTATTATTAAAATACACTTAGAATGACGTTACATATATATAATATGTATATATATTATATATATAATAGATATATACACATATATTATATATATATATATACGTATAATTACATTAATAAATAAATAAAATAATAAAATAAATAAATAAAATATTGAAACAAAATTTTATTAAAATTATATATTCATATGTAATTTCATTCTAACTGTATTTTGTTATTAATATATATATATATTAGTAACAAAATACACTTAGAAAGACATTCTATATATATCTATCTATATATAAAATACAAATAACCGCAAATAAATATATATAGATAAATACATACAGGGAGTGCAGAATTATTAGGCAAGTTGTATTTTTGAGGATTAATTTTATTATTGAACAACAACCATGTTCTCAATGAACCCAAAAAACTCATTAATATCAAAGCTGAATATTTTTGGAAGTAGTTTTTAGTTTGTTTTTAGTTTTAGCTATGTTAGGGGGATATCTGTGTGTGCAGGTGACTATTACTGTGCATAATTATTAGGCAACTTAACAAAAAACAAATATATACCCATTTCAATTATTTATTATTACCAGTGAAACCAATATAACATCTCAACATTCACAAATATACATTTCTGACATTCAAAAACAAAACAAAAACAAATCAGTGACCAATATAGCCACCTTTCTTTGCAAGGACACTCAAAAGCCTGCCATCCATGGATTCTGTCAGTGTTTTGATCTGTTCACCATCAACATTGCGTGCAGCAGCAACCACAGCCTCCCAGACACTGTTCAGAGAGGTGTACTGTTTTCCCTCCTTGTAAATCTCACATTAGATGATGGACCACAGGTTCTCAATGGGGTTCAGATCAGGTGAACAAGGAGGCCATGTCATTAGATTTTCTTCTTTTATACCCTTTCTTGCCAGCCACGCTGTGGAGTACTTGGACGCGTGTGATGGAGCATTGTCCTGCATGAAAATCATGTTTTTCTTGAAGGATGCAGACTTCTTCCTGTACCACTGCTTGAAGAAGGTGTCTTCCAGGAACTGGCAGTAGGACTGGGAGTTGAGCTTGACTCCATCCTCAACCCGAAAAGGCCCCACAAGCTCATCTTTGATGATACCAGCCCAAAACCAGTACTCCACCTCCACCTTGCTGGCGTCTGAGTCGGACTGGAGCTCTCTGCCCTTTACCAATCCAGCCACGGGCCCATCCATCTGGCCCATCAAGACTCACTCTCATTTCATCAGTCCATAAAACCTTAGAAAAATCAGTCTTGAGATATTTCTTGGCCCAGTCTTGACGTTTCAGCTTGTGTGTCTTGTTCAGTGGTGGTCGTCTTTCAGCCTTTCTTACCTTGGCCATGTCTCTGAGTATTGCACACCTTGTGCTTTTGGGCACTCCAGTGATGTTGCAGCTCTGAAATATGGCCAAACTGGTGGCAAGTGGCATCGTGGCAGCTGCACGCTTGACTTTTCTCAGTTCATGGGCAGTTATTTTGCGCCTTGGTTTTTCCACACGCTTCTTGCGACCCTGTTGACTATTTTGAATGGAACGCTTGATTGTTCGATGATCACGCTTCAGAAGCTTTGCAATTTTAAGAGTGCTGCATCCCTCTGCAAGATATCTCACTATTTTTGACTTTTCTGAGCCTGTCAAGTCCTTCTTTTGACCCATTTTGCCAAAGGAAAGGAAGTTGCCTAATAATTATGCACACCTGATATAGGGTGTTGATGTCATTAGACCACACCCCTTCTCATTACAGAGATGCACATCACCTAAAATGCTTAATTGGTAGTAGGCTTTCGAGCCTATACAGCTTGGAGTAAGACAACATGCATAAAGAGGATGATGTGGTCAAAATACTCATTTGCCTAATAATTCTGCACTCCCTGTAGTGTCAGAAAAACAAGTTTGTTTTCCTGACACTATAGTGATCCTTTAATATTTCCATAATAAGATTGCACCTCCTACCACATGTGAATATAGGTTTCATCTCCCATTTTAATAGTTGTCGGAGTTATAAAAAAAACTGCCATCACAGTAGTCAAGACAACAATACATGCACCTATTGACATGATGAGGGTTGCTTGCAGTTTGTGTGTATCAGATAAAATGCGCAAAATTTCTGTCAAACATGGCAGAGCTTCACTTGGGTTTTGGTTGCCAAAGTAATAATCTGGGATGAATATTATTTATCATTTACCAGTCTTATTAGATAAATCTGATTTAGTAAAAAACTCTATAGTCGCTCCTCACATGTCAGTGAAAAGTGTCTGTTGCCCAAACTTGAAAACTTGTAGTACATTATAGAGGAGTAAGCTTTTAAAAAGTGGTGCTCCATGTAGTCATCTTTGTCCTTCATTAGTGCATGATCATCTCCAGGTTGCTATCCATTCCATATCGACACTATCCATTTAGATTTTTAAGTGGTCTGTGCTGGACCCTAGTCCTGCCACTATACCAGAATCTTCCTGGATCATAGTACTGCGGTTCTGTAACTTTGAATGTATTTTGCATTCTGAAGCCAAGGTGCCTATATACTCCATAGGCAAGGCTTTATAGTCTGTGGTATCATTGAAAAGAGCGATGACCTTCGGATGCTGTCCCCACCTTGAGAGCTCAGGTGCAGGTTCTCATTGTGCACTTTCTTGCACGGAAGCTCCAATATTCTTTTTTTGTATTGTTTTTATTCTCAAGGACCTGCAATAGATGAAGCTGTGGCCTAGTTACTCTATGAAGGTGACTCGTCAAACAATGGTCTATATTGTCAGCTTGGACACGTTCTTAATTGAAACAATTTTAATTCTAAGTTGTGACAAAATAAAATGTAGAAAGATCCAGTAGATGGTGAGTACTTACGCAAGACAAAATTGTTTAAAACTTTTTTTAAAAATGTAAAAAAGTTTTTTTTGTTTCCTTTCTCGAAAACTTCCGTAATAAATCTCCATTACTATTCAGTCAGGTGGAAAACAATCAAAGGAGAGAGGGGAACACATAAATAAACACATCTGATATGCCAAAGAAAACTAAGGCTTTAAATTATAATCCTGGCATGTCCTTATCCTGCAGTCCGAGCATCGTCTCACGCAGTGTCACATCCAGAAAACAATTACGCGTTTCATTATGCCTGCTTCCATCAGACAGGCTCCTGGCTACTGTCACATGGTGTCCTTGGCAAATAATGGTAAACAATAAAAAAAATCTGCCTTGGGCAGAATATTAACGCGTCTTTCACCATGTTTCCTACTAATGTCTATTTCTATATGCCGGCCTAAATATCAGCCATCTTTCAGCCTTGTTTTAGGGGCTGAAAACCTTCATAAAACCATCTGATTATGATCAAAACAAAGAATAATGTATTTTTCTTTTTCTTGGACTCTCCAATACCTTTCTCTCTAGTACACCTAGAGAGTGTATATGTTTCCAGAGAGTGTATAGGTTTCAGATTGGAACAACACTGTCTTTAATGATGGTAAAAAACTTTATGGCACACACAACATGCCGTTACAAACACAGTTACAACATACAGTTAAAAAGACAATATGGAAACACCTCCCAATACGTGGTGATATGAAAGATTTACAAATAACCTGAATTGTAGGTCGTGAATCGTAAATGAAATCTGTATAAGAATTAAAAAACTAACATAGCGTAATACAGTATAAATAAGTGAGTGATATTTAATGCAAATAGGTGCACTCACAAACAAACATGAACTCAGGCTACTCACCCTCCCAGGGGTAGTGGTATGATGAAACAGGTCCTCCGTGGAATATATGCAAAAATAAAAGAATTCAAATATAGTGAAATATGTAATAAAATTACAACATATCTTTATTGGTCTCACTTACAAATGAAGAAATGTATCAGGCATATCTCCATATAATATGGAACTTCCAAACGATGTAGATCCAATGGAGCAAATAAAATAAAATAAATGCACTACATATAACAAAAACTGAAATAAATATAGCAGCATCTATAAATAAAAAGTAATATATGGTTTTTCATTCCCACTTGGTATAGTACCCTAATATATGGTTTTTCATTCCCACTTGGTATAGTGTGTATACTCTACTATTTGTTTGCATTCTGTTTATCACAACATACAGTGTCCCATTCTTAGGACAAGCACTTAATCACAGGTCGTAATCTAGTCCTTAATACATACATATATTTCAGGATAACGTTTTATATGTTTTTGTTGGAATTAAAATGGTTTGTATCATGTGCAATGACAGATGCTTCATGTAAATGGCTGTCACTGTGGTTATAAATGAATGCTTGCATACTTATATGTAGTGTGATGAAGTCAGAATTCTGACCTTAAAGTCTAATATCATTGCGGGATGCTATCTGCATCATTTTGGTACTGCAGTATCCATATTTACCATTTGTACCTCTTTAGGTCAATGTTATAAACGTTAAAATAACAATATACAGACAAAATGTAATCAATACATGTAAAATTTGACTAACATAATGTAAAAAAAACATTATCCATTTAATACAATATAATGGGCACTCAGGTAAAACAGTAAGATCAGTCAAAGAACAGTACCCAGATACAATTAGAAATCAAATAAAAACAATTCTAAAACTTTTGCAGGATTTTAGGATAGAAATTGATATCACTAGTCTAGGGTTTTTTTGGCAATTGAGAAACACCCTTCGAATGAGAAACACCCTCCAAATGTTTGAATCCAATGAAACTATTTGAATACAGTAATTGATGTTATCATGAATAACAAAAAAATAATAATTTGAAGCCATTAAGATAAATTGAAGAATCTCTGATTCATTCTATGTAATTCCTCTATACAATATGCAACATAAACTGTCACTGACATTTGTGGTTTATTTGTAGGGTTTGACATAACACAACAGCATAAAACTCAGATTATGGGTTTCTTGAGGCTATATTAATAAACGAACACTAAATAAATGATTGTATTTGGTGAATCACAACCATGAAGGCATTACACAGTATCCAATATTAATGTATACATAATACATGTAAATAATAGTAATGTGCCAATTAACTGCACATTCTGCCATTACTTGTCACAGTATCTGCTGTTAGCTCTTTTCCCAGCCCTGTCCCCATTTATAAATGTTCTTTATTCCCACAATAAAGGACAGTGTTAGGTTACTATTGGCAGCCATCTTTTAAGTCCATCCAGCACCCCAAGATCCAGAATGTGCAGTATTGGAATGCAGATCTCCATCATGTCTGGAACAGTTATATGGGAGAGAGGCCGAGCACAGAGGAGGGGTGTCCAGCTGCAGTCTGGGGTCTTATAGAGAATAGTCCCTTTGTCCCACTTTCTTCAAAGATTGCATGAAAACCTATTCACATAGCCTGCAGCTGCAGTCATCCTCATAAGTGGAGAATAAGGAAGGGGGGCCACTGTTTAGGACACAAACAAATAAAGACTATTTATCAGTGCTCAGCTGCATAAGTGGCAAAAAAGAGAACAGCACCAGATTTTTACAAAGGTCTGCCATTAAAAAGTTTGTGTAGATAGATAGATAGATACTAAATGTTCTGAATCCATTGCATAAATGTAGATATGTAATATTTCATGTTTAGAATATCAGATACTGGAGGGATTCTAACCTTAATTCCACTTTCCCAGTGAAATGTATTCCTGTATTTCCAAAGCCAATCTATGCATTTTCAACCTTACAAATTTCCTGCTTACATTTTTTTGCGCAATAACCCATTCCTAATTCAGCCATAACCTGACATAATGTGTTCAGTTGTTGTGGTCGTGGTCATTTGGGATCATATTTTATATAAATATAAATTCATTACAATGATGTAGACTAACCAACCAAAAGATATAGGTCTAACAAAACATCCTGAGTTTGGGCACTCCTGTCATAGATTCTGCAATAAATAAAACAGGAGGTCTTGTTAAAGATAAACTGTGTAATCTGGCACTTCCTAGAACTCCTGCCTTTTTCTGGTCTGTAAGTCTGTGTCGACCCATTTCTATCAAAAGTTCCTCATTCTCTAGTTATTTTTTCATGTTTCGGGTTTTGACCAAATGTAGACAGTCTGTTAGCATGTATGTCCCGTTACAGGATGTATAGTTTTCATTTAGTTCTGTGACTCTTAGTGGTTTATACGATTAGGTTTACTGAAGTGCACACTATGTAGTAGGTCCCTATTTTGTCTCCCGACCACACAGAATTATTCATGACATGAATTCTGGTAACATTTGTTAGGATCCAATATGTGTCAATGGTCTCATGCAACCCACACAGATTATTTGGCCACACATTCATGCTGCAATCATCTCTTTCTGCAATTATCCACTTTATGACAAAGGTGCTTCCTCACCAGCCTGTATTATTCACCTAAAGCATAATGCATCGTGGATTCCAGTATATTCCAGTTCTGACCTTTCCAATCGCTTTTTGCAGCCAAGACAAGTCAAACCAGGTAACATTTTTCTAGGCTTCAATTGTTAGGTTTGCAATCTGCAAAGTGCACACTGCAAAATCTTTTTTCAGCGGTGCAATTTCAAAAGAAGTGATGGTGCCCATTTAAAAAATCATTTCACTAAAAAAGAAAAAAAAAACGATATCTACAAAGAGCAAATAAATAAGGAACCCAAATAAACACCCAACATAACCATTGCAGCTAGTAATCTCTGGTTACTCTCTGAATATTTGTTTAATAGCTGCTTGACAGATGTTAGCACTCTCTCCGGTACTCTGAGACTTTCCAATCCTTAGCCAACCAGATAATAGGGAATATACATTAGACAACAATTAAATTCACTGACAGGTGAATACCATTGATTATATTGTTACAATGGCACCTGTCAATGCGTGGGATATATTAGGCACAGGGCCGGTGTAAGGATTTTTGCTTCTGCCCCCCCATATGTTCTGCCCACCATATGACATCACAATGCCCCATCCATATGATCTGCCATATGGGCCAACGCCAGTGCTGCACACAGTGTCTTTTCTCTGACAAGGCAGTGTGTTTACATTAAAAAGCCTGCAGGGGTTAGGCTTTAGACGCCAGAACCACTACATTAAGCTCCAGTGGTTCTGGTGACTAGAGTGTCTCTTTAATGTGAGGTAAGTTAGAGATTAGTGCCACTAATAATATACTGCATTGCATACTTACCACCAAATGAGGACAAGAGGAGAATGTTGGGCTCAGGCTGCAGTCTGGCTCTTCTGGTCTGGTGTAGAACAGGCTCTCTGGAGGCTGTTTGTATCAGTGCTCACAAAAATCAACAAACAGGAAGCAGCTCCATTTTTTGGGCCCCTTACACAGCTCAAGGTCTGGGCCCCAAGGGCCTGACTGTGCGTATGCCTACAAGGCCTGCCCATAAGTCCACCTACATTGCCCACACATGAGTTCGCTCACAGCGAGTGGAGTGTATGTGTGTAGGGTGTGTGCGTAAGGGATGCATTGTGTGTTTTTGTATGTAAGGAATGCATTGTGTGTACAAGGGCGGCATTGCGGGCGGGTGTGTGTGTGGGATGCATTGTGTATGTGATGGATGCATTATGTGTAAGGGTAAATATGTAAGGGAAGCATGGTGTATTTCTATGTGTGTGTGTGTAGGATTCACTGTATGTTTCGGTGTGTGAGTAGGGAAGCATTGTTAGTTTCTGTGCATGTGCGTGTAGGGATGCTTTGTGTATGTGTGTACTGTGAAAGAGAGGGTGTGTGGGGTAGAATAGGGGCTGAGAGGGGAGCAGCTCTTTATTTGTATTATTATATTTATTTTGTTAATTATTTTTTTTTGTATATTTTTTCTTTTCGTTTTGTGTCTTACACCCCCTTTAGTGTATCTCTTACAAGCCCCTTGTCTGTCTCCTATCCTTTTTTTGTATGTCTCTTACATCCTCCCAACCCCTTTGTGTGTCTCTTTTACCCCCAGGCCCTCTGTGTGTCTTTCCCCTCACACCCCCAGGTCCCTTTTTGTGTCTCCCTTTCACCCCTTCTTCAGCCTCTCTGTGTGTCTTACACTCCCCCATCTCTTAATGATCTCTTTCACTCCACCCTGTCCCTTAGAGGTCTCCCATCCTTTCCTGTCCCTTAGTGCTCTCCCCTGGATCACTTACCGCCCTCTTGTCCTTAGTGATCTCCCCTCCTGTCCCTTAGTGATCTCCCCTCCCCTCCTATCCCATAGTGATCTCCCCTGCACCCCTGTCCCTTAGTGCTCTACCCTGCCCCGTCCCTTAGTGCTCTCCCCTGCCCCCCGTCCTTTAATAATATCCCCTACCCTACTGTCCCTTAGTGTTCTACCCTGCTCCCCTAGTGTTTTCCCATCCCTTAGTGATCTCCTGTTCCCCCCGTCCCTTAGTGCTCTTCCCTGCCCCCTTGTCCCTTAGTGCTCTCCCCTGGATCACTTGCTGCCCTCTTGCCCTTAGTGATCTCGCCTCCTGTCCCTTAGTGATCTACCTTCCCCTCCTGTCCCATAGTGATCTCCCCTGCCCTCTGTCTCTTAGTGCTCTACCCTGCCCCAGTCTCTTAGTGCTTGACCCTGACCCCTGTCACTTAGTGATCTCCCCTACCCTCCTGTCCCTAAGTGTTCTACCCTGCTCCCTTAGTGCTCTCCCATGCCCCCTGTCCCTTAGTGATCTCCTCTGTCCCTTAGTGCTCACCCCTGTCCCTTAGTGATCTCCTCTGCCACCCTGTACCTTGGTGCTCTCCCTACCCCGTCCTCACCTGTCCCTGATTGGTCTCTCTTCCTTCCTCCCCTTCGTCCCTTAGTGGTCTTTCCCTCCCCTTGTTTGCCTCCTACCTCCCTGTGAAGCGTGGTCGGGTGGCGCGGCCGCGGTACAGGACTTTCTGTTTCCTGTACCCAGCCGCCGGGCGGTCTGAATGGAAGTGCTCTCTGCGCTCTTCCTGTCAATCCGACTGGCAGCAGAGTACAGGAAACTGAAGGTCCTGTACCGCGGTCCGTGCCTCCCGGCCTCGCTACACTGATTGACTGGCAGGAGGGAGCTCTGTGCACTTCCCTCCTGCCGGGTCACTCAAATCTGGCACCCCCAGGCCGGTGCGCCCTAGACGACCTAAGTCGCCTATAGGACGCGCCGGCCCTGATTAGGCAGTAGGTGAATAGTCACTTCTTGAATTTCATGTATTGGAAGCATGGAAAATTGGCAAGTGAAAAAATCTGATTGACTTTGACAAAGACAAAATAGTGAATAGGCAAGTCTTGTGGGGTGTTCCCGGTATGTAGTGGTTAGTACTTAACAAAAGTGGTGCAAGGAAGGTCAGCCAGTGAACCGGCATCAGGGTCATGGGTGACCAAGGTTCAGTGAAGCGAACGCTAACCCGTCTGGTTCAATCACACAGAAGAGCCACTGGAAAACAAATTGCTGAATAACTTAATACTGACCATCATAGAAAGGTGCAAGAATACACAGTGCATCACAGTTTGCTATGTATGAGCATCTTCAATGGGGACATGAGCATCAGAACTGGACCATGGAGCAATGGAATAATGTTGCTTGGCCTAATTAAACATGTTTTCTTTTAGCTCAGATAGATGGCTGGGTGCGTGTGCGTCATTTACCTGGGAAAAGGGTGGGAAGCAAGTACCGTATAGGAAGAGGGCAGGCCAGCGGAGGCAGTGTTATGCTCTGGGCAATGTTATGCTGGGAAACCTTGGGTCCTCCTGACATTCATGTGGATGTTAATTTGATACGTACCATCTACCTAGAGATTGTTGCAGACCACAAACTCTTCATGGCAATGGTGTTCCCTGGTGGCAGTGGCCTCTTTCAGCAGAATAATGCAACCTGCCACATTGCAAAAACTGTTCAGGAATGATTTGAGGAACAGGACACAGAGTTCACGGTGTTAGATGAGAGCGCTAGGGGCAGCAGCCAGCAACTTTTAGAAACATAACCACAACACTGAACTAGTTATTATGTTTAGAGTGCCCCTTTAAAAGGAAACCATTGGAGTAAATTGTGAAGTCTGTGCTATACAATAACCAGTTTTACCTGTGTGTGATTTTGTGGTTATGTTCTAAATAGTATGGCACTCTGTCAATATGAGCTGTCTAAATACAGGTAGCGTGGGAGTCATATGGAAATTGCATTTATTTAGAGGAAAGTTCTCACTATCATTTCCTTTTAAATGTGTTGTTTTAAGACTATTGGGGACTGGTGAAAGGAGGAAGAAGTGCTAAGGTATGAAATAAAATGCTGGAGGAGAATTAAACTGGGAGTGGTGGGGTGAGATGAAAAAAAATGGGTTCTAATACTGTAATACTTGGCAAGACAAGATAATGTTTATACTTAACTGAAGTGATTTTATGACAATATAAAATACCCACTTTTCTCTATGATTTTCTCCAAGGTTATATACAACGTACATCATTCTGCAGGTGTTCTAATCTCCCTTAGATACAAATTAGTAGGAGTGCCCGAGCACTGCTACATAACAGATTATTATGGTTCATATTTATTTATGTGGCTCCAATATGTATAGCTCTTGAGATTATGCTAAGTGTCCCTGCTTGATCTATACAATAATTATTTTCTCTTGTCCCGAATAGGGAATACAGTAAACAATGTATGGGTAGAGAATTAAAGAAGAGAAAGAATATGGGTTAGAAATGAAGGAAACCCACTATGGAGAAAGCAAGCGATGAAAAGCATTGAAAGAAAAATTATTTTGAGAGGACCCCGGTAATAATGTATGTGGAAACCGAAAAATTTTTTGCATCAAAAACTCCCTGATTGTTCCGGTCGTCACTTTTGTACAATTATAAAAGATAATAAATTAGATCATACTAGATGTTGAAAGCAGTGTGGTGATACATTTTCTATAATATGTATGGATGGACTGATGATAGATAGACACATCCTGATTTAAACTGAATGCTGATCAGGCTGGGTGTTGACTGCTTAATATTCTAGACTGGGAATGGCTCCATTAAGGCCACAAAGTCCTCTTCCTGCAGAAAAAAAGTGCTTTGTTTTTAACCTGTATCTATTAGAATGTAGCATGGAAGTTACTAGGCAGATATAACAATGGATGGTATATTAAAAAGTACAGGTCATTTTATTGCTACACTTGGTGCATATGTTTTTCCATTATATTTTTTCTATTTAGGATTAACAGGATTTAGTGTGTCTTTAAAACAGGTCATTTAAACTAACATGAGGAAAATATCACACGAAGAGCAGAGAGTTCAGCATGCCCTTTTAAAAATATATATATATAACGGATTTTGTATAATGCATGACAGCCTATGGCCTGAAGTTTAATCCCTTTGTAGAGAAACAGATAGCGTTGCAATACACCTCTTTCTAGCTATTAAAATTACAATGAAACTCAACGCTTAACCTCTGTAGAAGGTGTAGCATCGTATAGCAAAAGCAAATAATATACGATAGAGTGCAATGTAGTACAATAAAAAATGTTTAAAAGCTTGACGCTTCGCTACCAAACTAAGTGAATTGTGTTATATTTGCTGGATCCCAGGTGATTTGGGATGATTTGTTAACCGTGTGTGGCCCAACTTAGTCAAGTGAGTCCTGCGGAAGGCCCAAGGTCGCCAGAATTGCTGCCGCTCCCTGAAGATCTTGCCCTAGAAACTTAGACTACCCATGTAGATCGGGGAGCGTGCGGGACATTCACCAACAGTACTGGATGTCATACATTTGGAGGAGAGATGTAAATGGTTGGAGTGACCTCCGCAATGCCAGGGATTCACTATATAGATCTACATAGAGGGTAAGAGGTATAGTCTTGAAATTGTAGGGAGAGTTTCCCCTGGTAGCAGCCAAGACTACAGTTTTATTTCTGCTGCTCTTGAAGAGAACCACCAAGTCTCTTGACACTGTAGCTGAAGCTTTGACCAGTCTGAGGAGACAAAATAATTCATCTAAACCAATAGTTTTGGCTTGTCTAGTGGACAAAAAAAAGTACCAGTAGGCACATAAGTGCAGCAACTGCTCCTCTGGAAGATCCTCCGACATGCTCCTTACTTTTAGATATCCAAATTGTTGTTGAAATGTATTGTGCTGTTCCTGTATCTCTTGTTGCGTCTGCTGTATCTTGGCTGTTACTTTAGGAGTTGTTTTCAACGGTCACATCTTTAATAGTTTTCTAAAGGTTCGTCATCATTGGTGATGGTACCAAGATTAGATTATTTAGAATAGGTAGGTCTACATCCTCAAGGGACAAGTCATCCGACAGGTCAGAGCAATCCTTTGGGTAAGAGGCAATCTTGGGCTGAAGAATGCCATGCCAGAGAAGATCGCCAATATTCATGCCTGGCCATGGCCTCTCTGGTTTTTGTTTTTACAACCCATTGTGTATTAGCAAACCCAATAGTCCAGCTATATCCCTACAGATTACGGCATAAAGTGGTAATATGATTAAAGAAATAGCTATTCATATCAGAGCTCTCAGATCGTGTGAACATCCACTTCAGTAGCTAGACTCTGTCCACAGATCTGCGTGCTTTGATGAAGTGCTATCTCTGGAAGCAAACCTTTAATAACCTGCTCATACTATTGGGTTAACCTATGTCCTGTAAGGAACCATGAGTAGATACTGTCAAGTAGGACTTATGGTTGGTCACTGAAGGGTGAAATTTGGGGAATTCAAAGTTAATTTTAAATGTCATAATAGACAAATTGGAAACATAGTGGACTTGTAATTGTTTTCTTAAATTTTTAGCCAACTTAGCCTCAAATTTCAAATACACTCTGTATTCTTAACAATTCACTTCAGTGAATATCTATGAATATGTTTTATAATATATGACCTATCCAGGAAACTTTACCTGTAGGAAAACATTCAGTTAGTATTCTTATGAAAAATATATAATATACAATTGTATCTCAAAAATACATTTACAGGCTACATACATATATTTAAATATTGTAAAATAGCATTTCCATATATTGATATATGAATAATATATATAGGTTGCTAGTTGATAAACTATATGACCTATAGCTTTCTTACTTTTTATTACAGATAAAAATATGACGTATATTTTGGTTTATTTACCAAACCCTTAGAAATAAAGGCAGAAACATGGCTCGGCCAACTGAGAGAAAACCAGTTTGTGGTTTCTTGTAAATCTATAAGGTTTAGGTTCTACTGGTTTGTAAATTACAGTCTGTCATACACTATATTTATTTACATTTACTTCATCCAGTAAAAGCAGTTAAATGCTTCCTCTCCCTAGGTGGGTTACTGCAGATATGTGGCACTTGTTTTCCCCATTACAGCTGGTAAGTGTAAGTACTGCTGTACACAATGGACCATTGATATGATCCTGCGTGCCAGCAGTCTGTCCCCCGCCCTCCTCCGCCTTTTCCCCAATCTCTGCCAATCGGCCTTTGCTGTCAACAGGAGAAAGCAGGCAGACCAGTAAGAGACAATGGAAGAATTTAGTTTGCTGGGCGGTGGGGAGAAATGTCAGAGTGGTGGCACCGCAGCTGTATGTCCCTACTCAGTGCCCCGATAAAAGGTCAAAGGTTACTAAAAATTAACCACTTCATGCCTTGGAGGGGTATTGTAAACTATCACGCTGCAGACTTTGCAAGTTTTTTAATTAGATCATGACTGTGTTAGACACCCTGGGTCCATTCATCCTATCTCAGGTAGTGCAATTTCTTTGCCACTGTATGTACAGTAAGGTTGCAACAAAATAGGTCCAATCAACATGCACCAAGATAAATGCTATGTCTATTTTGCCGTAAAACTCAGACACAAGTTAATGCATTATATGCATATGCATAAAGAAACCACAACATTAAACATGGGAAAACGTTATGGATTAAGATGGAAGCTGTGGAGAATTTACTAGGAAATGAATCATTGTAGGCCAAAAGAGCACAATTGGAAAAACTATCTAGCACAGCCATGTTCCCAGCTCTGCTATTTTGGGCTATAATTAAAAATTTCCTAGTGATCCATCTGAAGGTTGCTGAACAGATGTAAGGTATAAGGAATTTTACTGTGTAAGATATGCAGCAGACTCTCTAAAAACAAATTAATTACATCAGTAGGGAACTCATTTTGAGAGGGCCATGTTGGGCCCCAATCTAACGCATGAGTGACCAAAAGGTAGACCCTCAACTGTCATACAACTATCACAATGCTTTGCCAGATGGGTAACATCCTGGCAGGACGTATTTGTGAGTAGTGGCTGTGTGTTTGAATGTAAACCTGCTTTGTATGGAGTGTGTTTGAATGCAGGGCGCCATTTGTGTGGTTACCCACATGTCTGGTTTTCATATCCATTAATGAGCATGCTTAAACACCATTCCTTGTGTTTTGTCATTTTTTTCATATTTACTAAGCACTGGCTTATGACTAAGTACTAGATTATTACTAAGTACTTCCTTGTGACTAAGTACCGTTAAGGCATGAAACACGTCACAGCTATACTACTAAGCATTTTTCCACTGTTACTTTTTGACATTTTCCTTGAATGCAAGTGTTTCACTACAATAAGATTTTTTGGATTGCTTACACTTGTGGCTATGACTCTCTAAGCAACTCATCATATTATCCTCCAAGAATTGCCTGTTCAGATCCTGGCTTCTGTGTCCATAAATATTAACCTTAAATAACTGCATGGATATATTTGACTTGCACAGTGACAGGTGGTCCTTTAATACAAGATACAACAAGCTACAAAGAATAACTATGCCTATGGACCCTACACAGAAGAATTTAAAACCTTTCTTCACTAATTTTTTTCCAGTTCAAAAGGAGGGAAGGGCTGAATCTAAATAGGCACTGGACACTAGAGCATGTTCCAAAAAGCTATAGTGAAATAAACGTGCATTACTTATATAACTTGCCTTTCTCCAAATGCAAGCAATACACATGTGATGCATCCAAATAACAAGTACACGTACAGAGGGCCTCCATTAGTCCATCATTGCAAATGCATTGTTGGTCAGTGACCAAGATCTGACTGATTGGCTGGACATGGGGCACACTTCGCAGTGGTTAGTGGAAATAAAATTAATGGCACAAAACCCTTTTTAGCCCGATGCCTAAAATCAGCCGAAAAAAAACAAAAAACAAAATCAGCAGAATTCTAAATGAGATATGTTTCCATTGATGCTATTTTGGATAAAACCTTAACAATGATCTCAACCTGTTTCAATGTACTGCTTAGTGTACAGATCTCTTAATGTTGACTGTGGAAATTTTTTAAATTGTTTAATAGTTTTCACTTTGTCAATGTATTGTGTGTATATACAAATTGTATTATATTAATTGTTATTATATTAATATTCCACAAAAACATGTATTTCAAATGCATTTTTGTGCTAGCTCAATAATTCTTAAAGCCTAGCCATGCTATTTTACTAGGTTCTCATTGGTTGGGTCTCGTCCAATTGTATTATCAATATATTTACTATATTCCCTTTGCTAAGGGATGTAATGGAGATCCCTTTGACACTGGAAATGGACTAAAGATGGTATTTTGCGCACATATGTTTTGTATATATTAAACTGAAGAATGGGTCATTGAGATTAATTTGCAAAGGAAGAATGGGTCATTTAGAACCTTCTTTCTCAAACAGTGGTATGTGTAACCCCTGGGAATGGCAGTAGCTACACCAAGACCTGGCCAGTTGGCCACCTTGATGCTTTCCAGGAGGCGGCCAGCTGGTGGAGAATGGAGGTGGAGGAGACGAGGGAGCTGTACTGTGTGTCAGTGTCCTCTGTGTGTCAATATGTGTGTGTGTGTGTGTGTGTGTCAGTGTCCTATGTTTGTAACCATGTGTTGTGTGTGTTTTAGTGTCCTATGTTTGTAACCATGTGTTGTGTGTGTTTTAGTGTCCTCTGTGTGTAACACAATATTCACATGATGTTATATTTATTTTAAAAATGTTCTTGACTACCTTTAATCAGGTTTTTTCTCCAATATGGAATTAACCTAGATATGTGTGTCTACACCTTTCATTTGGTATTTAAATCAAAAGAAATTGCTTTCTCGAGACATGAGTACTTAGGATTTTTTTTTAGACTTGCAGGGTACTTTGTAAAAGGTTGAGAAACTCTGACCTAGTAAATTATCTGGGTCCTTGTCAAAAAGTGAACATAGAAGTGAAAAATGGTGCTAGTAGATGGACTATGTCAGCAAGTGTATCACTGTGCTTGTATACTTTATTATTGTGTGATGATTTTATTCTCTAAATTAAATGAGAAACCATTAAAAAAAAAATTGTAAAAAAAGAAATCAAAGCAGACCTTTTTCCCCCCCATATACAATGTTGTAGCTAATAGAATACTGCAAACAGCACTTAGCATTAAAAGTAAAACTGTCAACATAACAGTTACTAAAAGATTATTTGCTTGTTGATGCATCATCACAGTTTTTACGCAATTCTTTATGCAATTCTTCAGGTTTATTTGTATAAATATTGTGATTTAAACAAATGGAAAAAAAATCTTGATGTGCACAAAGAAGTACAAATCTATTTAATGTCTGATTTCAACAATAACAATTTCAAATTTACTTTTAACCTATAATAATTATTTTGTTTAAAATGGTCCCTATACAGAGAGTGCTGTAATATGAGAGGACCACAGCAGTCTGCTTGAGTTACGTTGCATTCTCTGAATGGATTTATTCCCCCGTACTTCTCTCACATTACTTATGCTTTGTCATAGAAGCTGTAATAATGGCCAGCAGTTTGTTCAATGCAGACTAGGTCTAGGGATCCTCTATTGAAATTAATGGGAGAAACTGACACATCTACACTATACGCTTATTCAGCATATTTCATTAGGGTGTGCACCTGGGGATTTGTTTTTTCAATGAAAGGAAAACATTTACTGACAATTAAACCATCAAAAGGATCATTTCTGATCATCAAAAACACTAAAATGCAGCTCAGCCATTTTTAATTACCTGCTGAACGTTTATAATGCAGACTTCAAAAAGTTTAATAAATATCAGTAACAAAGATAAATAATAACTGTCATCTGAAACCAGATTTCACATAAGTACAGGTATGTTACTAAGTGGAAAACAGTGTCAAAAAAATTCTTACACAAGTTAGGCACATGATCATTGTATTCTCCTGCTTTGGATAATGATGTGTTTGGATGCTATTCCATGCATAAAAATATTTGAAGTCATTATTAAAGAGGCACTCCACTGCCCAATAAAAAAGATAATTAACTGTAATAATCACTGTTTAGTTGATATACCCTCAATGAAAACATACATTCAACTAATTATGCATTTTCTTTCATTGGGGTTATATCTAAAAACAGCTTGCAAAAGCAATAGTTTTCTTGTCTGCAAGCCCTCATCTTCTTCCCCAACCCACACTTTCTGTGGCTGTCCAATCACTGACTTCCCAATGCAGCTCAATGAGAGGTCTTTGCAAGGTAGGTACTCTGAACAATTGCCCACCTAACCAGGAAGTAACAGGCCCAATTTTCTTATTAACAGCCAGCGCGGGCATAACAAGGTTAGATTATAAATTTGCACTTTTTGTAGCCCTCAAAATTACTTTGCAATTGTAAATGTGCATTCAAGGTTCAAGTTCATTAAAGCTATACTCTATAATAGTATTACATTATTGCATGTATATTTCTCCTTTAGAATGTAAAGCTGTATCTATTATTGATTGGTTTGTGTACATTTAAATAATACACCGATTTTTTAAAGAAACATATTTGAATAAGAATTCATTGTTTTTTTTAAAAGAGAGTATTTGTTTAGAAATTTCAGCGTTTATGTAATGTGATTTACAAATTTGGATTAAACCTAATTAACATCCTAGAGTTTACTAACACCCTACCAAAGGCATATACAGACTCCAAACAGACATACCAGAGGGGAGAACAGGAATCAATGAAAGCAACAAACAAGAAATGATATTATTAAAAAAAAAGTAATGTAGATGATTATAAATCATCACATATGGGAAATATTTTAAATGCATAGTGCATTTTTAAATATTATTTTATGTTTCGAGGAAAGGCATGAATGCCTTAGACAGTGATAGTTAAAGGGACACTCTATGCACCAAAACAACTTTAGTTTAATGAAGCAGTTTTGGTATATAGATCATGCCCCTGCAATCTCACTATTCAATTTTCTGCCATTTAGGAGTTAAATCACTTTGTTTATGCAGCCCTACTTACGCCTCTTTGCACGTAACTTGCACAGCCTTCCCAAACACTTCCTGTAAAGAGAGATCTAATGTTTGAACTTCCTTTATTTCATTACTCTGTTAGAATTTAGAATTTAGAATTTCATATCTCCTGCTCTGTTACTACCCTTGTAAGGTTCAATTTACAGAACAGAAGATAAAAACTTCTAAAACAAGTTAACCCCTGATTGAAAATGAAACCATTTTTTTCCAGGCATGATGTGTGAGTCACAGCCAAGGGAGGTGTGTGTAGGGCTGCATAAACAGAAACAAACGTGATTTAACTCCTAAATGACAGTGAATTGAGCTGTGAGACTGCAGGGGCATTATCTATACACCAAACCTGCTACAGAGGCGACTCTCTAATTAGGCGATTTAGGCGGCCGTCTAAGGCCTTGCGCTGGCTGGAGCCTTGCAGACACCTAATTTGCCTTAGGGTAGACTGACATGTTGGGTCTTCGGTCTATGAACGAGGACCGACACAGGAGGGGGCCCGGCAGCCGGGTGCGGGGCCCCTCCATTTAGTCTGCCCTGATCGAGAGCCTCCCAGCAGAGCTGCAGACTGCAGAGCTGCAGACTGAACTGTCTCGCGATCTCCAGCCAATCAGACCGTTGCCGTGGGTTACCACGACAACACTGACCGGAGATTGCGAAACTTACCACGCAGAGAACTGGAGAACCGGAGCACTGGGGATATCATCCTAATAAAAATGTTTTTTTAAAGTATTTATAAACACCCTCTACCCCATGTCACAGCCACTCTACCCCCTCCACCCACTATCACAGCCCTTCAAGCCCCCCACCATGTCACAATCCCTCCAGTACCCTTACCCTTTCACAGCCACCCTACCCTGTTAGAGCCCCCCTACCATGTCACAGCCCCAAACATCTTGTCACAACCCCCCTACCCTGTCACAGTCCCCACACCCTCTTATAGCCCCTTCTCACCCTCTTACAGACCACCACCCTCTGACCTCCCAACCTGTCACAGCCCCGCCAACCTATCACAGCCCACCCAACCTGTCACAGCCCCGCCAACTTATCACAGCCCCCCCATCCTGTCATCCAACAGCCACCCACACGCTCACACCCTGTCACAGCCCCAAAACTGAAGACATCCACATATGCACAAAAGTCACAGGCAGCCCCGATAAACACAACTCCCAGCAAGCAGCTACCCCACACACATACGGTTCCAGATACATGCTCATAATGACGTGTGGTTAGGGCTGAATAAACAGAAACTAAAAGTGATTTAACTCCTAAATGACAGTGAATTGAGCAGTGAGACTGCAGGGGCATGATCACACACAAGGATACTCTCGGTCAGCCACACATTTCATGCACATACACAGGTAAGAAATGCCAGAAACACTCAGAAATACACACACCGGCACTAATGTATACACGACTGCAAGGCTATGGAATCCATACCCCGCAGTCGTTTATAAATGATTAGCATAATTGCTAATTAAATTTGTTTATTGCAAATTAATTTAGTTTGCAAATTATGCCATAACTACAATCGTAGAGCTCATAACATAGCGGCACAGGGAGTCGCGATACTGCAAGTGTCAGAACAATGAATACAGAGACTAGCTCTCTGTATGCAGCGCTGCAAGCTTGTCCTTCAATACAACTACAGCACCTTATACACACAATGCAACCCTCATTTTGTTCCCCACTTAGGGTGTTAGTGGGGGCCTCATGTTTGAGTTTCGCCTAAGTCCTCACAAAGTCTAGAGCCGCCACTGCTGCTTCATTAGGATAAAAAAAATTTTAGTGACTATAATGACGGTGACCCTTTAATCAGTTGTACTACAGAGCTTGGGCAGTGGACTACAATCTTTAATGCTCCACCAACTTGACTAATTTGAGAAATAAAGCCTAGCATTACTGCAGTTATAGGTTAGCCCTAAATGGAACAAACAGTATGCTCTTTTGTGCAGATGGGGTTAGTAGTATTGGATCTTAATGCCACAGGGTATCTTAGGAATTTAACAACAAACTGAGCAGTGCAACTCTTTCTGCAGGAACTTTCACAGCACAGCATTTTGACAGGTTGAGTAAAGGTGATTCTGTCTCTGCCACTGCTAGGCATTGTATGTCAAGTGTCAAATGTCCTAAATGTGATTCTAGATGTTGTACACAAACACGTACACGTGAGACAAGAGGTATAAAAACAAAAACAAACCAGATTGAACAAAGAACTAAAACTCTGCAAGAGAGGCACAAAAAAAGAACTTAATGAAAACAAACAAACCAACCAATCAGGACATATACCTAAAATTCTATAAAGAGACACAACAAAAGTGAAGCAAATATATAAATAAATCAACAA
This sequence comes from Pelobates cultripes, assembly GCA_933207985.1. Lineage (NCBI taxonomy): Eukaryota > Metazoa > Chordata > Amphibia > Anura > Pelobatidae > Pelobates > Pelobates cultripes. Next base: position 53,302,811 of record OW240918.1, on the reverse strand, counting down.
TAAGAATAAAGACTTTAAACACTACAGAAGAGTCCACACTGTGACATAAGCAAAACCACAAATCAGTAATAAGACATCAAACTCTGCAATTAAGGGACCAAATATTAAAGGAACACTATAGGGTTAAGAACACAAACATGTATTACTGCCCTCTAGTGTTAAAAATAACATCTACCCCCTCCTCCCCTTCTCCCTTCCCCCTTGCACCCTAAACATAGCAACATCTTACCTTTATTTCAGTCTGCTGCTGCTGGCTCTGCCCCTGATCTGCCTGCTTGGCTGACATAATCAGAAGTGTCAAGAAGGCATATCAGAGGAAAAAAACAGCACAGGCCAAACACAGCCCTGGCTAATCATAGAAATGTATTGCATCAATTCATCTCTCTTAGGGAAGTTCTGTGTCTCCATGCAGAAGGTGGAGACACTGGATGGCAGTGCTACACAGTGTGCAGCACTGCCCCAGGAAGCACCTCTAGTAGCCAAGTGAGGAGTGGCCACTGGAGGTATCCCTAACATGTTATGTAAACAGTGCATTTTCTCTGAAAAGACTGAAGGGAGTGATTATAGTCACCAGAACAAATACAATAAGCTATAGTTGTTCTGGTGACTCTAGTGTCCCTTTAACTACACAAACCAACCAATTAGTGTGTGGTTAATGTTGGAGACATCTCTAAACCGGTCAAATTCCTTTGAATCCACTGTCATTTACCAATTTAATGCACCTGTGCGCTGTACTTTTTTATATTGAAGATTTATTTTAGTGTCATATCACAATTTTTTTTCTCTTTAATAAATATGTATATTTTTTTTTTAATAAAAGGGCACCAACCTCCAGTTATGGAAAACAGAAAACAAAAATAAGACATAAGACAGGGTAAAACGTGAGCAAAATGTCACCAGATCATCAATATTCGGTAATAGCTTCCTTTGGCCCTGGATCTTGTACTATTCTTCTGCGGTTTCAAAAAAATTAGACATGTGCAATTCGTTTCGGTCCGAATTAAAATTCGTCCGAATTTCGGGTAATTCGGACATTTGGGTAATTCCGAATGTCTGAATAGCTGAATTGCCGAATTGCCGAAATTACCAAATTTCCTTAGTGTAGTAGTGCCGAAGTGCCGAAGTTCCGAAGCATAGTATTGCCTAAGTACTAATATACTTACCCAGTGAAAGAAGAAGAATGTTACACTGTATACAATTTCAAATAAAAAGTATACAAACATAGACAGGATTCAGCTGTAAACATTTGCAACACTTACAACAATCAAGCAACATACATTCATATAAAATGTAAGTTACTTAGCCAGTCAGGTAATGACAGGAATGAATAAGTAGATAACTCCCTAATTCCCACGGTATTAGGGCGCTATCTACTAAAAGGCTGAAAGACCTAAATTGGTCTTTCCGCCAAATTTACTAATACTAAGTAAAGATTACTTAGTATTAGTAAATTATGCCCCTACTCGCTAAACCGCGAGTAGGGGCATGTCTATTAAACAGTGAGCAGCCCTGAGCGGTGGGTGGGGGCCCTAAACTAGAATAAGGGGGGGAACCTAATGTCCTCCCCCCTGGCCCCCACCCCTGAGCGGTGGGTGGGGGCCCTAAACTAGAATAAGGGGGAGGACCTAATGTCCTCACCCTGGCCCCCACCCCTGAGTGGTGGGTGGGGACCTAAATACAAATTGGGGGGGGGGACCTAATGTCCTCCCCCCTGGCCCCCACCCATGAGCGGCGGTGGGGGCCTTAAATACATATTTAGCCCCCCTCTCCACCAGGTGACTAGGGGTCCCCAAACCCCTAGTCGCCCCCTGCCCCCAAAAATAAACTACCTAACCCCCTCACCCTAAAAATAATGAAGGGGGGACCTTTAACTAAGTACCTGTAAAAATAAAGTTACTATTTGATGTTTTCTTTCTTCTAAAATCTTCTTTTTTCAGCCCCAAAAAAGGCCAAATAAAAATCCATAATAACCGACGCAATTAAAAAAAATAAAAAAAAACTGAGCCCCCCAAAAAATAATCCATCTTCACCCGGCGAGGGCAATTAGGCTCAGAGCACTCTGATTGGTGGGTTTAAGCCATCTAGAGTGCTCTGACAGGTAAAATGAAGAGACTGACAGGTAAGTCTCTACAGTTACCTGTCACAGCACTCTGATTAGTTGGTTTGAAATCCACCAATCAGAGTGCTCTGTGTCATTTTACACAGCGTGGGAAAGTTCTTTGGAATTTTCCCACGCTGTGTAATTTGACTCATAACTCTCTGATTGGTGGATTAAGTAACCAATCAAAGAGTTATGAGTCAAATTACACAGCGTGGGAAAATTCCAAAGAACTTTCCCATGCTGTGTAAAATGACACAGAACACTCTGATTGGTGGATTTCAAACCAACCAATCAGAGTGCTGTGACAGGTAAATGTAGAGACTTACCTGTCAGTCTCTTCATTTACCTGTCAGAGCACTCTGATTGGATGGCTTAAACCTTTTTTTTTTTTATTGCGTCGTTATTATGGATTTTTATTTGGCCTTTTTTGGGGCTGAAAAAAGAATATTTTAGAAGAAAGAAAACATCAAATGGTAAGTTTATGTTTATTTTTACAGGTACTTAGTTAAAGGTCCCCCCTCATTATTTTTAGTGTGGGGGGGGGTAGGTAGGGGTTTATTTTTATGGGGAGGGAGTGACTAGGGGTTTGGAGACCCCTAGTCACCTGGGGAGGTTAAATTTCCACGTAGGGCCCCCACCCACTGCTCAGGGGTGGGGGCCAGGGGGGAGGACATTAGGTCCCCCCTCTTATTCTTCTTTAGGGCCCCCACCCACCGCTCAGGGGTGGGGGCCAGGGGGAGGACATTAGGTCCCCCCCAATTTGTATTTAGGGCACCCACCCACCGCTCAGGGGGGAGGACATTAGGTCCTCCCCCCCTTTTTTTACTTTAGGGCCCCCACTCACCGCTCAGGGAGGGGGACCCACAGGCTGCTCACTGTTTACTAGACATGCCCCTACTCGCGGTATAGCGAGTAAGGGCACAATTTACTAATACTAAGTAATTTTTACTTAGTATTAGTAAATTTGGCTGAAAGACCAATTTAGGTCTTTCAGTCTTTTGGTAGATAACTTCCTAATACCGTGGGAATTAGGGAGTTATCTAGAAAGAGGCTGCAAGAAAAGTCCCGAAATGCCGGATTTCCGAAGTTGCCAAAGTTACCGAAGTGCCGAAATTCTGAAGTGTCTAAGATCCGAAGTGCCGAAGTTCCCGAAGTGCCGAAGTTCCGAATTGACGGAAAAAAAATCATATGCACATTTAAAAATGGTTACACGGACTAGTTAACACTGAACGGTTAGATAAAATTGGTTTATAATTAGCATGGCCATTCAGATGCATATTTGTGGTTCACTCTCACTGTTGAGAGTTCCACAATTTGAGCCAAAATAGACATTGTGAAAACATAGCTGACTTGAAGATTTCAATCTGAAATCTGAAATTCTCTTAGAATTTCTGCAATTCACACTTCCATTTAACCAATTAAGTCAGTTGACCATGAAGATCTTCATCCTGCAACTAGGATTGACAGGTCTGCCTTATTGGTCTAGACAGAACGTCTTCATTATGACAGGCAGTACATGAAAAGTGATTGCCTGAAGAATTCCTATAATGCATGATTCCTTATTGATTACTGACTTAAATTCCCTCCGTCTATATTGCAATTTTAGCTGCTTGAGAGAAGCACTTTTCAAAATATAGTGAATTACAATAAGACTTTTGTTGGTTATGAGTGTTTCTGAATGTGGCAATCATAAGAAAAATGAGGGATTCCAGATTGACCAAGTTTTCCTGGACACATATCTTGTATACGTATTGATAGACAGTGCCTAAGGCTGCCTTTTAGTATATAAATTCAACTCATTATTCAACAAAAAATCCAAAAATGTCTAATGTATTTGAGGGAGGCACTTTTTTCATGTGCTGTATATAAACATAAAGAAGCAACATGTTTTAATTATGGCAACCCTGATTTCACTTACAAGACAAAAACTTTATAAACAACAAAGACCTTAGTCCTGCATTGGGTAAATTAATTCTGCAATGTAAAGTGTAAAATTCCCATTTTACCAGATTACAAAGTATATATTTTTTGTATAAGGATTCCTGCTGAAAATGGTGATATGGTAATACTAGTCGCACCCACCACAGACCCTGACTGCTAAAAATCACCACTTGTTCATTAAGTCGTTTTGTTAATTCCAAATCCATTTCTTCCATGTAAACAAAGACTTTGGGGACACAGCTGTGCAATGCTCACATGCATTCCTCAGCTCAACCCTCCCTTTCCCCTATCCTACAATCCTTCACTCCCCCTCACCCTCCTTTCTGTAATAACCAAAATGGCTCAACATCTTGCCCCAGGCTCTGAAGGGTCCAGAGTATTCCAGGGAGATCAGATCAGGATGGGTGACACAAGAGATGAGTCTGCTATGAATTCATTGCTGGGAGAATGGTTCCCTTGTTCTGCCTTGCTTCCTACAGAATTACTGAGCTAGAAATTATCTCTGTTAACCCTTTCGGCCTGCAAGAATTAAATCATTTACAATCTTATCTGGTTGCAAAACATAGCAGGGCTGTCGCATTAATAGCGTTTGCTGTATTTTCTGGAATTTGGAATGGGTTATGAGTTGAAAGCGTTGGAATGACTGAAACTCAAATTCCTTGAAATAAAAGACTGGCAGTGTTTGAGTGATCACGTTTTCAAATATAGGGTAACGCATAGAATTCTATCTGATTCTACATGACCTTTTATATTTTTTCAGTCTTTTCATTTACTTATCTCATGTTTAAGAGATGGAAAGAAAACAAGCTTAATAAGTTGTGATTAAGTCTTATGAAATCACTTTGCCCTTTTGTGTTCATACACTTGTACTAACAAGTAGTTTTAAATTCCACTGCTATTGTGAATTCCAAGAAAATTTATAAATCCGACAAAACTTTTCCCTTAATAGCCTTAACATGGACAATAGTTATAAAAAGTGTGTGTGTGTGTGTGTGTGTGTGTGTGTGTATATATATATATATTGTTTTGCCATCCAAGAGTACGAAACAATAAGATGACAGGCATTCTTGACACAATTGATGGTATTCACATAGAGGTGACAGATCCAACATGTTTTCCTTAACCCGTCTCATTGATACTTATTAATGAGCAATGCATGAAAAGTGCTACCCTACACTTTGTAGTATTTAAATGTTGCAGGTGGATATCAGATCATTAATTATTAAGGAATCCTGCAGCAGATCAATTCTCCATGCAGCTGAGAAGCACTTTTCATGTGCTGCCTTACAGTGTGAATCAGTCCAGGTAACCCATGGTAGTTCTGGAAATCAAGTAGTTTTTCAACTGAAAATACAATTACCAAGGCACTAACAGATTTTTTTCTAAAATTTTCTAGCTAAAGCACAGCCCACACTGCAAAAACAAAAAAAAAGAGAAGATTGATGGGAAAAAAGATGATTGATGGCTATTGCACAACCACTAAATGTTAAAAAGCAGTAAAAACTCTCTCTCTCTCTCTCTCTCTCTCTCTCTCTCTCTCTCTCTCTCTCTCTCTCTCTCTCTCTCTCTCTCTCTCTATATATATATATATATATAAAACAGATTTTTTTTGCTGCTTCTCCTTTTTACCCCTCATTTGGTTACATCAACTCACTTGATCTGTGTGACAAATAATGGGAAAATGCACCTGTCAGTGTACTGCAAAGTACCTACCTAATATTTATACAATGTATGTATTTTGTAGACTGGCACATTAATATATTTTAGCCAGTTTGAATGAATCAAATTACTTTTAATCTACTCCTGAAAAAAATCAATCCATCCGGCCTTTACCTGTGATCCCTGTAGATTGGTTCCTGCATAAATTAAAAGTAATTAGAATTGTTCACACCATCTGAAAAGCATTAATGAACAAGTCTAATATTTTGCTGTATACTGACTGGCCCGTTTTTGCACCCTTTTGACCCGGCCAAAAAGTTTTTTCTTAAACAATCACTTGTAAATCATATTGGGGTCACCATGGAAGCCATAATTATTTCCATATGTGTAGCAGGTGCTAGCAAATTTAACTAATACCAGATATGCTGCTACATAACTAGCACCAGATGTTTAGCAGGTGCTTCTGTCCCAGCACTAACTACTTCCACGTGTCATGTGTTTAGCAAATGTTGAAAACCAGCAACATGTGTATGAGAAACTGATAACTAATTCCAAGCAAGACCATTCAATTCGCAGAGTTGTTTTTTTTTCACGGGTATTGTATAGCCTGTGGTTACTTACAGACTATATGAATTATGGTAATCAAGTGCAACAGTATCAGTATCAATAGATTTGATCTCAGCAGAAATACAGAAGATGTTTGAACAGCTAACTAGGACATCACTATACACACTCCCAGTCTGTATAGAATGTACATGTCTGTTTACTTAGGACACTATGTTTCATGCAAAAATTGTGACTTAATGGGTAACAATTTGGAATTTATTCCAGTGAATAAAATATTGAAAACCATCTATAATTCATGTTGATCTTTTTTTCATCAGATTATTTTTTGCTTTTTTATTTATTTATTTAAATTAAAGGTTTAGCATTTTGGCACCATAAACCAGTTCAGACAAGGCAATACCAGGGCAAACATTGCAAATAAAAAGGAGAAAGAGAGACATTGTTGCAAAGGACACAGTTTGTAACAACGATTGACAGGAGGCTAAAATGGAGGCGCCCAATTGCACGATAAAGAGTTGTGGATTTCTACATCAATTTTATTTTTCACACCTTGCAAATAATTTTTTATTAAATATAAGTAAACATGATATTAAAAATCCGTTGTATAATTAGTTGGATGCATAAAAAGCATTCTGGTTTCACTGCACAGAAAAAAAAAATATATATATTTTTTTAAATTCTCTTACTGGAGATGTGCTTAAATACAGGGTGATAGCAATAACATAAGTGTCTATTGGTGTCACAGCTTATCCAGTGATCCTAAAGACAATTTAAACAAATGTAAATGCATACAGATATCACAGAAAACCAGCTATAAATTAGCCTCTTTATCTTTTGTATATTACATGCATCAACATTCCTCAGAAATAATTAATACAATTGTGAAATATTGTGTTATGTATTGTTTTATTGTGTGGAGTTCCTCCAAATCTGATTTGAATGACTCTATATTCCTCAAGGAATATGTTCCCAAACTTCAAGAAGAAACTGCTCTTCAAAAATGTCCTTTGATTGCTACAATGTGCCTCACAGCAGTACATATACCAGTATCAGCAGGGAAAAAAAAGAAATAAAATGAGAAAAAAGTATTAAAAATATATAAAAAAGAAAAATTAATAAAAATTAGAAAAATTGCCTTGTTTGGATTATTTTATACACCAGTTATTGTGTACACGCTGAGAAATGCAACAAAAAACTTTACGGAATGGAAAAAAAAAGTTAAGATTGTCAGCTGACATATGTTTGGCTGACAATATGGTAAATCACCTAAACGTTGCTGTACTGATATTATAAGAAAAAGCACAAATTGCATCAAGTCGTAAGTGCGTTAAACACAATATCTTGTATCACATTAGGATCACTGGATAAGCAGTGGCACTTGTAGACACTTATTT
>OW240918.1:53175268-53295049 GCA_933207985.1 Pelobates cultripes | reverse complement strand
TTAATGTGAACAGAGTATGCAATATTCTACAAAACTGTGACTGCATGCATGTAATTGTAGGTGTGACTTGCCGTGACTGTGTGTGTGTGTGTGAGGGGCTGTGAATGTGTGTGTGACTGCCTGTGACTGTGTGTGTGTGTGTGTGTGTGTGTGTGCGTGTGACTGTCTGCCTGTGACTGTCTGTGTGTGACTGTCTATTTGGAACTGTATGTGTGTGACTGTCTACCTGGAACTGTTTGTGTGTGATTGTCTGCCTGTGACTGTCTGTGACTGCTTGCCTATAACTGTAGGTGTGACTGCCTGTTACTGTGTGTGTGTGTGTGTGAGACTGCCTGTGACTATGTGTTACTGCCTGTGACTGTGTGTGACTGTCTGTCTATAACTGTGTGACTGTCTGTCTATAACTGTGTTTGTGTGACTGTATGCATGTAACTGTGTTTGTGTGACTATCTGCCTGTAACTGTTTGTGTGTGATTGTCTGCCTGTAACCATGTCTGTGACTGTCTGCCTTTGACTGTCTGTGTGTGACTGTCTGACTGTAACTGTGTGTGTAACAGGGGAACAATCGCTTCTAAGAGCCAGGGTGTTCCGTTCATGCATTATTTCATTTTTGTGACTTTTCAAAATATACTGCACAGCCTAAACTCATGGAACTGTTTCTGGGCAGGAGCCTCGTGTGCGGTCGGTCCAAATGGGACTTCCATAAAATTTGAAAACCCCTGAACTGATCTGGGTGATTTTTTGATATGTTGGTCACCCAGATCAGGGCTATCAGGGGATATGACATTTATGGGGATGCTGTGCGTTTTGGGGTACTTTCTAAGTTTTGTGAAAAATATATGTTTTTCTGCCTGGGGATAATTGAGTTATTACTCTAGCTGACTCAATTATCTCACAGGCTGAGAAGAGGGAATTATCTGTTTGTACTGGGAGTTTCACACTTTGTCACTGTATTGGTTGTAAACTTTGTGTCCCTGTTCCCCACAAGGTCCATGTGGGAGTGCCCCTTGAATGAGGACTTGCATAAAAGCGAATGTGGCACCCATTAAAATCATTCCTGTTGTACCCTTCATGAAGTCTAGGCTCATGTTTGGGTAACTGTCTACTTGCTGGGGAGAAACTAATTGGATGCTGCATTCGTCTGGAACCGTTCAAATCTACACCCGAACTCAGGCTCAGCAGTTCGGGAGGAAATAGGCGAACAGGGCATCCCCTATACCAGCATTCGTCACAACTTAACTTTGCCTTGTGCTTACAGTCATTGTCATGCTGGAAAGTTACAAGAGCTTCCCATGCGCAGCCTTTGTGCAGAAGAATGCAAATTGTCTGCCAGTATTTTCTGATAACATGCCGTGTTATCAGACATCAGTGAGTCACCACCATGCTTCACAGTGGGGATGGTATTCTGTTCACTATATGCCTTTTTGAGCCCTCTCCAAACATAGTGCTTGTGGTTGTGACCATAAAACTCTATTTGGTCTTGTCACAGTGTGCCAGAAGCTGTGAGGCATGTCAATGTCAAGGTGTTGTTGGGCATATTATAACTGGACTGTTTTGTGACATTGGCGCATTAATGGCTTCTTTTTGGCAACTCGACCATGCAGCCTATTTTTGTTCAAGTATCATCGTATTGTGCTCCTTAAAACAAGCACATCGTCTTTTTCCAGAGCAGCCTGTATTTCTCCTGAGGTTACCTGTGGGTTTTTCTTTGTATCCTGAACAATTTTTCTGGCAGTTATGGCTAAAATCTTTCTTGGTCCACCTGGTAAACCAACCAACCAGAGTGCTCTGAGCCTAATTGCAGGGCGTGGGAAGGCATTATAAGCACTGGCACTGGCCAGTGCTGGTATTGCATAGTAATCTCTTGTTTATACTGAGAAAAATACCAGCATTTGTATTGCCAGTATCACTGCAATATTGGCACTAGCCAGGCAGCCTCAAATACTGGCTGTGCCAATAAAATAAAAGCCAGGTGGAATTCCTAAGAGTAGTGTGTGGAAAAAAAAAAAATTTATTTATTTTTTTTAAATCAATGGGCCTATTCCATGGGCCTGGAGCTGCAGCTCCGTCAGCCCCTATGTTAATCCGGCCCTGCTCCAGAGGTGTAACTAGAAACCATGGGGCCCCGGTGCAAAAATTGCTCTGCCCCCCCTCCATACGTCTACCCCCCACCCCAAACGTCCCCGCCACTCATACATCAACCCCCATCCCATACGGTCCCACCCAACACATGCAGACAAACAGATACACACGCAGACACACACACAGATACACATACATGTAGACACACAGACACATACATACAAACTCACCCACATACACACAGAGATCCATACATACAGACACACACACAGAGACACATACACACACATATATACAGACAGACACACACACATATACATACATACAGACATACAAACACATACATTCAAACACACATACATACAGACACACATACACACAGACAGACATAAAAACAGACACACACACACACAGATATACTGATACAGACATTCTTTATCACACACACACACACACACACACAAACTGATAAAAAAAAAAATGTAGTGACTTACCTGGGGTCCAGGGGCTGCCTCATGCTGAGGGGAGTCAGAGCTCCCACTCTGACTCCCTCCTCTCCTCCTGCACGGCGCTCTGTTGGCTAGGAGAAAGTGACGGCTTCCTCCCAGCTCTGACATCATCAGTGGGCACCGGTTGCGCTCTTAAAGCGCCGCATCGCTGACTGGGTCCCAGGAAGTCCATTGCCATTGGGTGGCACCAAGAGCATGGGCCACCCGATGTGCTCCTTCAATGCGGCCCCAGCAGTTTTTCCGCGCGGTCAGGTCTGCACCAAAATGCTGGAAGGCACCACGGTCGCACCCCTGGAATAACGGGCCCGGTTGCAGCTGCGATCTCTGCGACCGCTGTAGTTCCGCGAGTGCATGTCTCTTTTCAGCAATGTAACTATGTAGCTATATATTCACTAAACTCTAAAATTTTATTAAATTGAAATGCGAAATAGCAAAATGTAGTGAAAGTAAGTAATATAAAAATGCTCATCAATTCAACTGCACCGCTTGGCCATTTTTGACATATGGATTTCAATTTGAAGTTTAGTCAATAGTTATAGTTGTCCATACCATCTACCCCGCTTTGTAGGTTTGCTAATTTTCACAGAGATGCCTTGATTATCACTTTGCCCTAGATAGGCTCCTATTTTTGTATTTGCCTTACCCTCCCTTTCCCATAATGCCATATCAATGCTTGCAACATACTATCATTAAACTCTCATCATTTTATTTCATTTTCGTCTACTTTAACCAGATCCTGACAGACTAAATACGAAGCCCCTGGGTAGCCATCTGTTTTGTATGATATGAATTAGAATATTTTATTATCAAATATGGCAAGCAGTACTTACCCATAATGCAGTGCACTTGGAAAGTGCCAGACACTTCTGCCTGAAGCAGTCAAATGAGCAAAATCAGATTCTGGTTTAACATAAAAAACAATGGCAAATTATACACAAATAAAGGGCTTTTCTTTAGTAATAATTACTTTACATGCTGTTATCTTTTGTATTTCATAATAGTAATACATGTGAATTGAGTTTATTAACCAAAACAGTGAACTGAGGTAAATGGAAATTTTACTGGGGTTAATTGCCTCTGCGTACCAAAAAAAGCCTCCAAATATATATAAGTAGATAAGACATAAATCAGGGTTGCATTAATTCTTACTGATTTTACCCATAACACCTTACTGGACATTGCAGTCACTACATTGTGTCATCAAATCCAATGGCTATAGTTACATCTAGTGCTTCTATTACCAATATTAATGTTTAAGTCAAATGTTTATAGTTATTACTGCCTACAAATACAATTCACTGGCCAAAATAATAATACACTTATACTTACACAAAATAATAATACACTTACACAATTATCAAAATCCCTTTGTAAAAAGTAACACCTCATTAAACTTTGCTGCTACGCTTCTAATTTTAATCAATATACCTCATTGAGAGTTTAACGTCTTCTCAATATAATAGCCAATAGTGAAGATTGTTCAATGCGACTTTTAATTTTTTTAAATGTACTAACTAAAACCAGTCCTTGTGGAAACCCTAATGCTAACTTCAAGATATCCTAATTTTAAACAGGATGGCAGGATTTTCATTTCATTTTTTGAATAACAGCTCTAATAGAAAGCTCCATGTCTTGGTTCTAAAATAAGAAATGCTAGTCTTGAAAAGACCAAGATGTTAAGATTCTGCCCCTTGTCCTTAAAATCCAGAGATTAAAGAGAAAACCCTAAGAATCTGTGTAAAAAACTTCAACATTTCAATGCATATTTCTTCAAATTAAAGATAAATTAGAATATTTTCAATGCTATATTCACATTGCTTTTGAACAGTAAAAATCTTAGGAATTTTTAACTCAGAGAATAGAAAATAACCCATAATCAATAGACTATATTTTATTTCTGATATGAATACATTTCCAGTATCACAGATCTTAATTGATACTTTATCTTTTTACAGAAAAATGAGTACTTGTTCACCATGGTCACAGAGAGAAGTAAACATGTACTTCTTGGAATCAGATATTCGGAAAATAAGCTCCACTTTCTATTTTGGAGTCCTGAACACTATAATGGATTAAAGACAAAAGTCACCTTCAGAGGCATTTTACTGGCTGACAATCAATGGCACACATTGGTTCTAGCGGTGTCTGGAAACTCTGTGTCCCTGACCATTGACTGTAGCGTGCCTGTGGAAATGTAAGTATAGAGCAGTGTACGTGTGTATAAGTGATGCCACAGTAAGAGTGATCCAAATATTTAGTCTTTAATGCCAACTATTAGATGCAAACATAGATATTGTCCATCCATGGCCACTGTGGTCTGGTATGCTTTAACATCTACAGTGAGCCTTGGATGATCTTCTATAAATATAAACCATATATATGAATAGTTATAACACCCAAGCTGTGCATTGTGCTAACATAGAATGTTATGCTACATGATCATGTTAATGATAACTGCTATGCCTATACTGTACTATATATATACTTATATATTATAGAGTCCTGGATAAACCTTTCCCTGTATCTTTGAACACAACTGGTTCCTCAATCTATGTTGGTAGCAGAAGACGTCGGAAGGGTTTTTTCTCAGTAAGTATCAAAAGCTCAGTGCTTACGTTCAATATTCTATACTATATTCTGCTTATAATGGAGGTGTAAATCTCAATACAGCATATGGTTTTTCTTATGTGTGCCCCAGAATTTATTTTTCCCACCTTTCTCTTCATGTTCTTTTACATTAGGATGTGACAGCTTTTCGTTAATTTAAGTGGTTTTCGCCTTTCCCTCTGGTACAGTTGCAGAGGTTATCAGGATGTCTTTTTAAACAAATCACCAGCTGATCAACTAAACTGCTAATTTTGAATGTATCATGTGTTGTTATTTCAGGGCTTGATGAGGCAGCTTGTTCTCCTACCTGGATCTGATGCAACAACTACAATATGTCCAAATGCTAGACCAAGGCTGGCAGAGCTGTCCATCCCAGAGGTGCTGAAAGAGCTTCCAGTGAAGACTGAAGACAGTGAAGTGCATCTTATGTATCCATTTGGTCAGTAGGACAGGCAATATTGTATTTCAGGGTCTTAGATGGTTAGAGTAGGACTACAGGATAAAATCTATACATTTCGATGGTTGTAAATTGGACATTTTGGCCTTCTTATTGATATTTATATCAATGATCCTCTATAATATGTGACTTAAAATAGAAATTAATAGTTTCAGAGTATTTTCTTGAATACGACTCATTGAGAGATACATCTAGTTATGTAGTTATGTACTGAGAAAAACAGAATATACTGTAAATTCAAGGATTTCAATGATTAGTGATCATGTGTCATTTTAGAATGAATTTCAGATTCTGACTACCAATGATGCTTGAAAAGATAGGCATATATGCAAGGATCAAGATCAATTGACTTTGCAGTTCTTGACATGTATATATAAATCTGCCTAAATCTGTTTACATGTGAATATTCATTACCCTTTCAGCAGTCCAACTGATTAATAGTCTTTACATAATATAAAAAAGAACATTCTTTCTCTACACAAACAAAATGCTACACACACTGACACAATCAGTTTTGCCCTTGAAAGGACATCGCTGAATGTGCTAAATGTGTCTTATGAGATAGGAACAAATAACTCCATGTTTCAGCAAAGTAAAAACAAACTAGCACTCCCTGTGAAAGTGTAAAGAAAATAAGCAGTTATTTATTGTAGTAACAAATAAAGGGTACATTCGTAAATAGGTGCCACAAACGTTGCAAACACATCACCATTATGATTGGAAAATTCTAAACACTCTTCTTCTGTGTCATTCGTTTCCACCCTCTGACACTGTCTTCACTTTTGAACTGAGTGAGGGGCACTTGAAATACTGTCATCACTTTCTAAAGGGTTTTATTTGTTTTGTTGTGCATGCCATTGATCTACCATCTGCTATGTATACGGTTCAATGCCATTGACAGCTAATTATTGGACTAGCAGCTTTTGAGGACTTCTGATGAATTTTAGAAGTCTATTCAGAAGATATTGAACAGCACCTTTGTCCCGGTTTCCCAATATTGGCAGTTTCAACCAGCGTGAAGTGTATTTGCTATTCTCAAAAGGCAAATTCGGTTATTTCAGTCTGTTTGTACTACCTTTCAGCTTACACCTGGTTAGATATATACATTTGCTAATTTGGCTATTAATACATGGCTGTATTGTCCCCATTATTTGTTGAATCCTATTCCCTTAAACAGACCAGGTAAATTGGACTTGTAATCTTCAGCTCCCTAATTATTGGGGGGGTTTATTTACTAAAAAGTGAATTGGGGCGAATTTAAAATTTGAAATTAAGTTCAGAGTAGCCAAAATCTGAAATAATAACAAAATAATAGAATTTTTCAAACTGAAATCAAATTGCAAACTTTGATTTAAAGCATGACTCAGAATTTGCAATTCAATTTAATTTCAACTCAATTACAATGTCTTGCTTTCCAAAATATCAATGCATTTACTTACCTCTATAGATTTCCTGGAATCTCCACTTGTAGGAAGCTATGACACTTTTGTATACAGTGAGGTAAAAAAGAATTTTGATCCCCTGCTGATTTTGAACGTTTGCCCACTGACATAGAAATGATCAGTCTAGAATTTTAATGGTAGGTGTTTTTTTAACAGTGAGAGACAGAGTAAGCAAAAACATTTCCAGAAAAACGCATGTCAAAAAAGTTATATATTGATTTGCATGTAAATTAGTGAAATAAGTATTTGACCCTTTCGACTTAGTACTTGATGGAAAAACCCTTGCTGGCCATCAGAGAGGTCAGCCATTTCTTGTAGTTGGCCACCAGGTTTGCACATATCTCAGGAGGGATTTCTTCCACTCCTTTTTGCACATCCTCGGCAGGTCATTAAGGTTTTGAGGCTGACGTATTGCAAACTGAACCTTCAGCTCCCTCCACAGATTTTCTATGTGATTAAGGTCTGGAGACTAGCTAGGCCACTCCAGGACCTTAATATGCGCTTTCTTGAGCCACTCCTTTGTTGCCTTGGCTGTGTGTTTTGTTTTGTCATGCTGGAATACCCATACACAACTCATTTTTAATGTTCTGGCTGAGGGAAGTAGGTTCTCACTCAAGATTTAACGGTACATGGCCCTGTCCATCGTCCCTTTAATACGGTGCAGTTGTCCTGTCCCCTTAGCAGAAAAACACCCCCAAAGCATAATGTTTCTTCCTCCTTGTTTGGGGATGGTGTCCTTGGGTTCATAGGCAGAATTCCTACTCCTCCAAACTTGACAATTAGAGTTGATGCCAAAGACCTCGATTTTGTTCTCATCGGACCACAACACTTTCACCCAGTTCTCCACTGAATCATTCAGATGTTCATTGGCAAACTTCAGATGGGCCTGTACATCTGCTTTCTTGAGCAGGGGGACCTTGAGGGCACTGTAGGATTTCAGTCCTTAATGCAAAGCGTGTTACCAATTGTTTTCTTGGTGAGTATGGTCCAAGCTGACTTGAGATCTTTAACAAGATCCTCCCATGTAGTTCTGGGCTGATTCCTCACCGTTCTGATGATCATTGAAACTCCATGAGATGAGATCTTGCATGGAGCACCAGACCGAGGGAGCCTGACAGTTATTTTGTGTTTCTTCCATTTGCGAATCATTGCACCAACTGTTGTCACCTCACCAAGCTGCTTGGCGATGGTCTTGTAGCCCATTTCAGCCTTGTATAGGTCTACCATCTTGTCCCTGACATCCTTGGACAGCTCTTTGGTCTTGACCATGGTGGAGAGTTTGGAGCTTCTGTGGACAGGTGTCTTTTATTCAGGTAATGAGCTGAGATTAGGAGCACTCCCTTTAAGAGAGTTCTCCTAATCTCAGCTCGTTACCTGTATAAAAGACACCTGGGAGCCAGAAATCTTGCTGATTGATAGGGGATCAAATACTTATTTCACTCATTGACATGCAAATCAATTTATAACTTTTTTGACATGTGTTTTTCTGGATTTTATTTGTTATTCTGTCTATCACTGTTAACCCCTTAACGCCATTACGGCGTTCTATGCTGTCGCGGCTTTAAAGGGCTTTAAAGCCGTTGCGGCGGCATAGAACGCCGTAACGGCTTAAACTTCCAGGGGATCGCAGCCACTTACCTCCGCTGCGATCCTCTTCTGGAGGGCTGCCTGACCGCCCAGGCAGCCCTCCTCCGGCGAATGAGGCCCCCGGGGGCCATGTGATCGCTCTCAAAGAGCGATCACATGGCCCCCTATAGCTGGCTGTGGATCTGCCAGCAGAGAGGGCTGTCTGAAATATCAGACAGTCCCCCTGCTGGTGGGAAATTAAAAAAAATAAAAATAAACATGTGTAAAAATAAATTAACTATATTCATACGTTGTGTATTTTAATACTAATATTAGTATATATATTATTATTAAAATACACTTAGAATGACGTTACATATATATAATATGTATATATATTATATATATAATAGATATATACACATATATTATATATATATATATATACGTATAATTACATTAATAAATAAATAAAATAATAAAATAAATAAATAAAATATTGAAACAAAATTTTATTAAAATTATATATTCATATGTAATTTCATTCTAACTGTATTTTGTTATTAATATATATATATATTAGTAACAAAATACACTTAGAAAGACATTCTATATATATCTATCTATATATAAAATACAAATAACCGCAAATAAATATATATAGATAAATACATACAGGGAGTGCAGAATTATTAGGCAAGTTGTATTTTTGAGGATTAATTTTATTATTGAACAACAACCATGTTCTCAATGAACCCAAAAAACTCATTAATATCAAAGCTGAATATTTTTGGAAGTAGTTTTTAGTTTGTTTTTAGTTTTAGCTATGTTAGGGGGATATCTGTGTGTGCAGGTGACTATTACTGTGCATAATTATTAGGCAACTTAACAAAAAACAAATTTATACCCATTTCAATTATTTATTATTACCAGTGAAACCAATATAACATCTCAACATTCACAAATATACATTTCTGACATTCAAAAACAAAACAAAAACAAATCAGTGACCAATATAGCCACCTTTCTTTGCAAGGACACTCAAAAGCCTGCCATCCATGGATTCTGTCAGTGTTTTGATCTGTTCACCATCAACATTGCGTGCAGCAGCAACCACAGCCTCCCAGACACTGTTCAGAGAGGTGTACTGTTTTCCCTCCTTGTAAATCTCACATTTGATGATGGACCACAGGTTCTCAATGGGGTTCAGATCAGGTGAACAAGGAGGCCATGTCATTAGATTTTCTTCTTTTATACCCTTTCTTGCCAGCCACGCTGTGGAGTACTTGGACGCGTGTGATGGAGCATTGTCCTGCATGAAAATCATGTTTTTCTTTAAGGATGCAGACTTCTTCCTGTACCACTGCTTGAAGAAGGTGTCTTCCAGGAACTGGCAGTAGGACTGGGAGTTGAGCTTGACTCCATCCTCAACCCAAAAAGGCCCCACAAGCTCATCTTTGATGATACCAGCCCAAACCAGTACTCCACCTCCACCTTGCTGGCGTCTGAGTCGGACTGGAGCTCTCTGCCCTTTACCAATCCAGCCATGGGCCCATCCATCTGGCCCATCAAGACTCACTCTCATTTCATCAGTCCATAAAACCTTAGAAAAATCAGTCTTGAGATATTTCTTGGCCCAGTCTTGACATTTCAGCTTGTGTGTCTTGTTCAGTGGTGGTTGTCTTTCAGCCTTTCTTACCTTGGCCATGTCTCTGAGTATTGCACACCTTGTGCTTTTGGGCACTCCAGTGATGTTGCAGCTCTGAAATATGGCCAAACTGGTGGCAAGTGGCATCGTGGCAGCTGCACGCTTGACTTTTCTCAGTTCATGGGCAGTTATTTTGCGCCTTGGTTTTTCCACACGCTTCTTGCGACCCTGTTGACTATTGTGAATGAAACGCTTGATTGTTCGATGATCACGCTTCAGAAGCTTTGCAATTTTAAGAGTGCTGCATCCCTCTGCAAGATATCTCACTATTTTTGACTTTTCTGAGCCTGTCAAGTCCTTCTTTTGACCCATTTTGCCAAAGGAAAGGAAGTTGCCTAATAATTATGCACACCTGATATAGGGTGTTGATGTCATTAGACCACACCCCTTCTCATTACAGAGATGCACATCACCTAATATGCTTAATTGGTAGTAGGCTTTCGAGCCTATACAGCTTGGAGTAAGACAACATGCATAAAGAGGATGATGTGGTCAAAATACTCATTTGCCTAATAATTCTGCACTCCCTGTATAATTACATAAAAGATTACATTAGTATACACGTAGAATTTAAATACCTATAAATGCATATATATTAAAATTCTACGTGTATATTTAAGTAATCTTTTAACATAATTATGTGATTTGATTAATTAAAATTTGATTGACATGCCTGACAACACAGGGAGAAAGTGCAGAGAATTTAATTTGCAAGCACTATATTTGACCCTGTAACTCTCCAAGACACCATAAAACCTGTACATAGGGGGTACTGTTTTACTCGGGAGACTTCGCTGAACTCAAATAATAGTGTTTCAAACTGGTAAATTGTATTACAACGATGATATTTTAAGTAAAAGTGACGTTTTTTGCATTTTTTACAAACAAACAGCACTTTTATGGACTATATTATTGTTGTAATATGTTTTACTGTTTTAAAACACTAATATTTGTGTTTAGTGAAGTCTCCCGAGAATATCAATACCCCCCATGTACAGGTTTTATTGTGTTTTGGAAAGTTAGAGAGTCACATATAAGGCTTGCATTTCATTCTTTTGACATTGAAATTTGCCAGATTGGTTATGTTGCCTTTGAGAGCGTATGGTAGCCCAGGAATAAGAATTACCCCCATGATGGCATACCATTTGCAAAAGTAGACAACCCAAGGTATTGCAAATGGGGTATGTCCAGTCATTTCTAGTAGCCACTTAGTCACAAACACTGGCCAAATATTAGTTTTTTGCTTTTTTCACACAAAAACAAATATGAACGCTAACTTTGGCCAATGTTTGTGACTAAGTGGCTACTAAAAAAGACTAAACATACCCTGCGTTCAATACTTTGGGTTGTCTACTTTTTCAAATGGTATGCCCAGGGGCGTATTAGCCGCGAGGCAAACAAGGCATTTGCCTTGGGCGGCATTTTTCAGGGGGCGGCAAAAAACGCCGCCCCCCAAATGCCCAGGGCAAATGCCTAGTTAGCCTCGCGGCTAACTGACATCCCGAGCGGGCGGGCGGCACTGGCAGGCGGGCGGCTGGCGAGGGAGCACTTCCTATGAGCTGTGTGCTCAGCTCCCTCGCGCGCCGCAGAGTGAGGCTGGGAGCCGGAAGATGACGTCATCTTCCGGCTCCCAGCCTCACTCTGCAGCCGGTGCGCGAGGGAGCTGAGCAGACAGCTCATAGGAAGTGCTCCCTCGCCAGCCGCCCGCCTGCCAGCGCCGCCCAGCCCGACCTGCAGCCACTGGACCACCGGACCACCAGGGAGAGAGACCCCCCCCCCAGCACTCCCAAAAGGTAAGGAGATTGGGGGGGATTTAAATTAAAAAAAAAAGTTAATGTGTGTTTGTGTTTGACTGTGTGTGTGTGTTTGTGCCTGACTGTGTGTGTGTGTTTGTGTCTGACTGTGTTTGTGAGTGTGTGTGTGTTTGTGTCTGATTGTGTTTGTGTATGTGTGTGTGTGTGTGTGACTGTGTGTGTTTGTGTCTGACTGTTTGTGTCTGTGTATGTGTCTGACTGTGTGTGTGTGTGTTTGTCTGTGTGTGTTTGTGTCTGACTGTGTTTGTGAGTGTTTGTGTGTTTGTGAGTGTGTGTGTGTGTGTGTTTGTGTCTGACTGTGTTTGTGTCTGTGTATGTGTCTGTGTGTGTGTGTATGTGTCTGACTGTGTGTGTGTATGTGTCTGACTGTGTGTGTGTGTGTGTGTGTGTGTGTGTTTGTGTCTGACTGTGTGTGTGTCTGACTGTGTGTGTTTGTGTCTGTGTTTGTGTGTTTGTGAGTGTGTGTGTGTGCGTGTGTCTGACTGTGTATGTGTGTGTGTGTTTGTGTCTGACTGTGTGTCTGACTGTGTGTGTGTGTGTGTCTGACTGTGTGTGTGTTTGTGTCTGACTGTGTGTGTGTTTGTGTCTGACTGTGTGTGTCTCTGACTGTGTGTGTTTTTGTCTGACTGTGTTTGTGTCTGTGTATGTGTCTGACTGTGTGTGTGTGTGTTTGTGTTTGTGTCTGACTGTGTGTGTATTTAGAAGGTGGGGCGGGGGGAAGGGTTGGGTGGGGGTGGCGCGGGGGGGGGGGCGCCTGAGTTTTGTCCTGCCTAGGGCAGCACAAAACCAGGATACACCACTGGGTATGCCATTATGGGGGTAATTCTCATTCCTGGGCTACCACACCGTCTCAAAGGTAACATTACTAATGTGGCAAATTTCAATTTGAAAATGGAACTTTCTATATTTGACCCTGTAACTTTCCAAAACTCCATAAAACCTGTTAATGGGGGGTACTGTTGTACTCGTGAGACATCGCTGATTACAAATATGTGCATTTTTTTGCAGTAATGCCTAACAGTATTATGACATTAACAGCTAAAATGTCAGACGGAAATACAAATTTAAAAAAAAATCTTATTTTCTAATTTTTTTTTACATTTTATTCATAATAAATGATGTTCCATATATGAATAATTAATGATAAATTAAAGCCCTGTTTCTCCTGAACAAAATGATATATAATAAGTGTGGGTGCACTTAATGTGACAGCGGTGAATTACGGGTGAACAGACATATAGTGCAAATTCCAGTTTTTGTTTACGTTTTGTTTTGATCAGAACGTGTACTATTGACTCCGTCCTGAAGGGGTTAAAATACACCTACCATTAAAATGATAGACTGCTCATTTGTTTGTCAGTGGACAAACTTTCAAAATCAGCAGGCGATCAAATACTTTTTTCCCTCACTGTACCTTTGAAAGTGTAAGAACAAAGTTTCACTTTTATTTCAACGCCTACAAGTCATCAGATATCAGTGGAATCTCCCTATTGGTCTGTAGATCACAAGGAGGAACCTTCTCTTGTATGCATATATATTGGATTAGCAGATCCACCATGTTTTAGGAACACATATAATGTTGCAATATTTATGGAAACACATGAAAAGGGCTGCCCTGCAGTATGTATAATGCATATTCTACAGGATTCTTCATTGCCTAATCATTTAATCTTATACACCTCGGTGGACATGGTAACCCTATATATAGACTTACTATGAGCACCTAAGATGCGGTTCATGAGAAAATTAGTGATTCCTGCAATGGCTGACATCGGTGTTAATGGGAAGGTGTAACAATACACCCTTGTGCTACATCACTTACCTTGTTCCCCTGTCTCCCCAAGTGAGCAACATTGCAGTAACACATCCGCAGACACCTTTGCTAGCGTTTATGATGCCAGACATGTAGCTCT
This sequence comes from Pelobates cultripes, assembly GCA_933207985.1. Taxonomy (NCBI): domain Eukaryota; kingdom Metazoa; phylum Chordata; class Amphibia; order Anura; family Pelobatidae; genus Pelobates; species Pelobates cultripes. Next base: position 53,280,951 of record OW240918.1, on the reverse strand, counting down.
GCCCCTTTTACTACATCATCAGGTCACACCCACTTTGTGACATCATCATGGCATTGTCAACACCTACTCATGTTTCGGGGGCGTGACTATCAAGGAAATTCCCCCAGGCCTATAAATACTTGAACTTTCCATATATCCAGTGTCTTGAATTCCTTTGGCTTGCTTTCCAAACTCCATGAGCCAACTTGGCTTTTCGTTATTGTGTCTTTAAAATGAAGTATTTTTGGTTTTTTTATTTTTGTGTTTTTAAATATAATTTCTTTAATACATTACCTATATCATACTTAGAGAAATAAGGTGTACTTTCAACCATCATTTCCCTTTACTAAGGCAAAAGATTTGACTCACTAAAATATGCCATTATTTCTTACCAAGATTACCATATCAATGGAGCTAGATTATTTTCTCAGTAAATGATACCAAATGTTATGAAGATTTAAACATTGCATGATGCTCTATGGTGTTTGTCCCTGAAACAGTAAATTGTGGTTTTTACTGAAAACCAAACTGAAGAATATAGGCTAAACAAGTTGCCCTGGGAAAATTCTCTAACCTCAATGATTTTCCAAATTGTCCAATTTATCCCAGATTTTCCACTTCTATTTTCAGTTCATTGCAGTTCTCTGTTTACTGACTAACCTTGTGTATGCATGTACCGTATTTTAGTTTTTATGTATGTAAATTGGTTAAAATGTATGTACATGCAACTTTGTCTTGTTTGGATTGTGTTTAGAAGCTGATATGAAGGTGACTTTGGGCCAACAGCCTCCATGCACTGACAGTGAAATGTCTCAATTCTGGATTGATACATCTCTCAAGGGGCTCTTCCTCTGTAACGGTGTAAAGTGGATCACAGTACTTGAAAGTAAGAGGAAGAAAATTGCTCCCTGCACACTAAAATTATTTTGCTTTACATTTTTTTCCATTTTGTACAGTGTGGCAAATAATGTATTTTTCTTTAGTGCTACAAGGTAGACTCAGTATCCAATCATGCCATAAATGGTTTAGAATGTTGGTATTAATGCACACGTTTTGCCAAGTCATTTCTCTAAATTACCTTTGATTTTGCAGGTAGCATAACGTGTTTTTTTGTGACTGCTGATTGATTCCTGTTTCTTAATTAATTATTGGATCCTTTCACACACAGTCTCTCTCTCTCTCTATATATATATTTATACATACTAATTGATGGCCGGCTACATGGTCCACAAAGCTCATCCAGTCTAACCAATCTTTTAGGACAGCTTAATGTTTGACGTGGCCGCACATATCGCAGCCTGTGCATCATCCTCTATTTTTCTCAAAGCTCATGTTTAGATAGAGTTTTATAGCACTGCGGGCAGTATATTCGTTTTTAATCTTTATGAAAATCAAATTATGCTTTGCAGCCTGCTTGTCTGATTTTCTGGTAGAGTGAATGAATTAAAAGCTTTCTCTAAGATTTATGGAGCCTTTTAAGTTAATCATTGCATGGCACGCCCAGAGGTTAAGACTTTCCGGGAAAACATAACACGCACTATAAAGGGAAGACTTTTATTCCAAGGAGCCTGGGAAATACCCCCTCCTCGCCACCCTCACATATTTCAGAGACTGTTAATATAAAAAAAAAAAAAAAAAAATCTTTTTCTGTAAGCAGAGGAAATGGAGATGGCATTTGTTAAATTATCTGTTTTAATCAACTAAACGTTATCCTCCAGTAAAACAAAGATAAAACTTGTTAATTTAACCAATAAATTGCCATTTTAGTAATAATGTTATTCCAAGTGTAATATCTAATAATCTAACTGATAATCTAAATTAGTCTACTAGTATGTAATAATAATAAAGTGATAACGCTTTTCTAGTCTTGCTCTGAGATTGGGCATGTCTCCATTGTCTCCAAATCTGGATTCCATCCAGGAAATCATTAATGAGCTTTATTTGCTAAATGAAGAATTATGGTGAATGGAAAAGGAAATTGCAAATTTAGGCCAAAGAAAAATTCTTCGGTTTGGCTATTATTACAGCATGGCTAATTTGCAATCAATTTGTCAATTAATCGGAATACCTTGTTTAGTGCCTATACCTAAAATATTGTTGAAGGCAGTTTAGAATTCCAAAATGTATTTTTGTTCACAAAGTATTTATTAGAGTAGGAAGTGGAGTCATGAGTGGATGTACCCTACAGATGATTTTATAAGGTAGATAAGATTAGACAGATCTTACAGTTCATGGTGGTATGTCTTGTTAAGGCTGTATATTTAATATTTTTAAGAAGAAAAATAAAACCCAAAATATAGTTTAATGGAGTTAAAATAATGCTTTTTGTAAAAAAGGAAATGCAAACTAAATTCAGTGGGTAAAAACTAAATACATAACACACATTTTCTTTAATCCTTTCGGTGCCTTTACATATTCAATTAAAAACTATTCGTGTTGTGTTTTTGTAAGAAACTGTCATTTATATAAGTTAAAATCCTAAAGTAAAGTTGCTTAAGTAGGTTAAAAGTATACAGCCTATTTTCCCTGTACAAAAAAATTCTAATTCTCTACGTAGTAAAACAACAACAAAAAAACAACCTCATACATGGTAAATACAAACATATTAATGTTTGCGTTACTCAACTGACAATTCAAATGCAACATACTCCCTCCCAGCCATAGAGTGCCAGGTTTAGGTACACCAAACAGTATGTTTAATAAGAGGGATCTGGATTTCCTTAGTAAAAATCTGCCTTCCATCAGCTTTAAGATGTCATGCCTTTGGTAGTCTGAAGTGTATTCAAAGGGTTCTAATGCTAAATTGTATCCATCTCGTTAAGCCCTGCACTATAGCTTCACTGTGAAAGATGGCCAAGAGCAATTGATTGGGGAAGGAAATCTTCAATTTATACATTTTGAAAGATTCCCTAGGTGTGACTTTTCATTTAAGAAGTCAATATATATATATATATACAGCTGTAGATACAAAGATAACATTGACTGTAAGAGAATTATGGGTATTGTAGTACAGTAGTTGCTGGAGGGCTAATGTCAGACACCCCGACTTTCGAGGCTTGATAAACAAAATTATGTTTATCCTAATGAGTGGGATACATATGGAGGTGAATTTATAACAAGAATTAGTGTATTTAATAATAAGTAAGGTATATACATATACTTCATATTTACAACTTTGCCATGTCATTCTATGTATGACCAGGAAAGGAGAGATTGGACTATGTAGAAGAATATCAGAATTTGGCCACTACCTCTGAGACTATGGGACTAGAAATCTTCCATATCCCGGGAGTCGGCCATTTTGCTGTGATGGCCAACAGGAATAATCAGCCTGGATCGGTCCTCTACAAGTGGAGCGACGGGAAGTTTAAAGTCCATCAATACTTCATCACCTACCAAGCACAAGCATGGAAACATTTTACAATAGGAAAACGGGTAAGGATATCATCACCAAACATATCTGAATCACGAAACCGAAGTCAGAATTGTTTTTTTTTAAAGTTTGGATATTTTGGTATACATGTTTAAAACTGGTTGTCACTTCATTGCAATGTAATCCAAATGCTAAAAAAAATATTGTGAGAGATCTTGGCAAACTAATTTTTTTAAGTTAATTTTATTTTGGAAAGATAAACATACACAGAGTTATTCACTAAACAAAAATGATTGATCAAAAATTGGTCATTATGGAATAGCTGAATTGCAAATTCTCTTAAATGTGGCTATATTGGCATACGCTGTGGGCAGAAGGATTGTCTCGGGGTGATTTCTGCTGGTCTCCACGTAACTTAATTCTTTATCAGAAGAAAGACCTATTTCTAAAAATGGATGTCTCCCAATCTATACATTTGCTAGAAAATCTGCTAGCACAGTCTATAAACAGAATGTTTCGCTTATTAAAAATAGCATAAGTTATAAATGAGATCAAAGGTACTCTTTTTTTTTAGAAAAGGTTGACTTCTTACCAAGGGTCCGCAGAGAGAGTCGGAAGCTCCCTATTTGAGCTAAAGCTAGCGGTGTAGGACTTGGTTCATTGGCTGAGAGAAACCAGCTGATCCTCTCAACCAATAAGCTAGGCCTTCATGGCAGGGCTTAGTTCAGGAGAGATAAGAAAGCTCCTGCTCAGGAGTTTCTATCTCTTCATAAGAAGTGGTGGATGTGGGGAGTGTCACTTGGTGGGCCTCATATAAGAAGGGGTAAGTTAAATGGTTTGACTATTTTTTTTAAAATTCTTTATTTTGTTTGTGCAAAAAATCACAAGTTGGCTTGCACTGCCACAACAGCATGTACATGCCCATAACCATTATACATTTGGGAATAGGAACATGGCAGGTGAGGAATGTTGCACATTTTTTATAGAGAAACATGGAAAGGCAGTTCTGCATAAACATCAACTTAAACAGTGACATTGGTTACCGGAGGTGGTTTAGTGTTTTGGGCAAGACACAGCTTTTGTGTAAATAAAAATAAAAAAGAGAAAACAATTCTGAAATTGTCTGTCGTTTGTTAAATTCCATTTATAGTCAGACAGTGGGACCTAGACTCTGTCACCCAGTGCTATTTTGTTGCTAGTTAAGGGGTAAATCAGTGGGTCATTAGAGTGAAGTGTGGTTAATGTTCCATTGGGGCCCGTTGTAACATATCGACAGCTGTGATTTATTTTCCTGTAGGGCATTTTTGGTGGGTCACCTGTGGACTAGAAGTATCGGGTGGATATGGAATGTTTAGGAGTCCCCTGTCTGTTGAGGGATTTGTTTCCCACCAAACACTGGAATAGAGGTTTGCAGAGTGGTTCTCTTGGGGATTCGGTAGGGAGGCAGGGGTGTATGGACCATTTAAAGGTAATTGGAGGTGCCTGGTAGGCATTCGCTAGTGGACTATAATTATAAACTGGTTCTGAGGATTGTGAGCGGACTGGTACTCGATTTCGGCCATGGAGCTGGGATGGCTAATTGGTGGTAACAAGGAGGCTGTTACTGCAAGACATTGCTAAAACTGTAATGGCTATATAAGTAACAAACACAAACAAAAAATTTAAATAAAAATAAAAAGGGGGGACAGGAAAGCGGAGAAATTAGAAAAAGGATATCAGGAAAAACCCTGGTAGACAATAATCAGTCCTGCACGGTGGTGGGATATGTAATCCTCTATTGACTATTTATTTTTAACGAGGACAGGGCAGCCCTGGCACCATAAACACTACAGCGAGATGTACTAGTTATGGTGTTTGGGGTGATCCCTTATTTTTAAATGTATATTAAAGGGACACTACAGTCACCATAACAACTTTAGGTTATTGAAGACATTTTGGTGTATAGATCATGCCCCTGCAATTTCACTGCTCAATTCTCTGCAACTTAAATCACTTTGTTTATGCAGCACTAGTCACACATCTCTACATGTGACTTGCACAGCCTTCCTAAATACTTCCTATAAAAGACATCTAATGTATATACTTCCTTTATTGCACATTCTGTTTAAATTAGAATTTCCTATCTACTGCTCTGTTAATAGCTTGCTAGACGCCCCAGGAGCAATTTACAGAACAGGAGATAAACATTTTAAAGTAAGTTACATTTGATTAGAAATGACACCATTTTGTTTTCATGGATGCTGTGTCAGTCACAGCAAGGGTAGGTGTGGCTAGGGCTGAATAAACAGAAAAAAAGTGATTTAAATAACTCCTAAATGGCAGTGAATTGAGCAGTGAGACTGCATGGCCATGATCTATACACAAAAACTACTATATTAGACTAAAGTTATTTTGGTGGTTATAGTGTCCCTTTAGTTGCTGAGGTCAACCTTGGTTCCACCAAAAGTAATGCTACTCACAACTAGCTGATAAAAAGGAGGAAAGATTCTAGAAGTATTTCAAATGTAATATACATTAGCTGAGCCTTTGGTAGCACATGTTGAAGTTTCCAAGAACTTCAAAACGCACCCCAAAACTTTTATCTGTGGTGGTTTTTCTATTGTCCCTTATTAATATCTTTAAATATTTGCCGTTTCATCACAAGTCAGTTTGCATAAGCATCGGAACACTTCCATGTACAATGTAGAAATGAAATGTTTGCTGTTTCAGAATTCCCATCACACAGCAACAAGCTCTGCATGAAATTCCTGCTCAATACATAATGAGCACAGAACAAGTGCTACGCTGAAGGTGAATTAAAAGACAAATTAAATCTACAAAAATAACAAAGTATCACTTGGGATTTAAAGGGTTTTGTACACTGGAGTGTCAACTCTCTGCACTGATTATGTCCTGCAAATATTCATGCTTAGAAATGATAAAAGAATACGTTATCGGATTGTGACACAATCTAGTCCTAAATGAAATTGTTACAGTTGTAGAAACTGACCACATGGAATGGGAAGACAGCATTTATTGAGGCTGATGTCCAGCCTCATTTTCTATAAACATGTTTTGATAAATATCGCAGTTGAACAGAACAGGCTCCGTACAGTTTGTTTAAGGCCGTTTGAACAGAAAGTTAGAAAAATGATGAAAAGATTTTGGTGCGATTATGTAGCACCCCAGGGGCCTTGAAGTACAGGCAAGGACATGCTGTGAATAAATTACGAATTTATATATAAACAGCTGTGAAACTGGCTTCTGTTCTAAAAGCTCAGAAGCTGACTGTCTCATGCCAGAGCAGAAGATATAGGATTTACAGTAGACTATAAAGGGCAAATTAGGAGAGCAAAGTTGGATGATGTGAGATTATAAAAATAATGTAACTAAAATAATGTCCAGTGCAGGGAAGGATTTACCTAACCTTTTGACTGCAAGTGTGACATCATCTCCCTCACAGTGAAAGGGTTAAAACATGCTTTTTAGCCCATTGGCATATTCCTTCTACTGAAACAAGGTAGCCTGGTTTACAATATAGTATGTTGCTGTATTAGAGTAAATAATGGCATTGTAAGAAATATGGCATAATTATGAGACACGGCAAGTAAAGAATGATATTGGCAACAAAATGAAATGTAAAAATTCATGGGTGAAATATAGGATGGGAAGTGTTTTATGACGGGTTGCTGGTGAATTATATAAAATTTGAAAAGTAGGGCTCTGGCACAAAATATTGTATCACGCAGGGTAAATAAGGGATGTAACGGCCACCCTGGGTATCAGAGGGGTGTGTGCCGTTGGAGATGTCCTTTTCCATTTTGAGAAGCTGTGCTGCAGTATTCTCCAGATGTCCCAACAGCCGAACCAGTAGAGACGGAATAGCAGAGCTCTTACAAGAGCTATTGATTAGCTGGAAGCAGCTTACCTACAAACATGAGACAAGGCTACGTATTGAGGGTTAAGCAGATCTGAGAGCTTAATGTGCCAGGCTGGTCTTTTATGCAACTTTTCTCACAAGGTTACCACCCATTTGGACCTTGTGGGGCACCGAAAAATAAATTCAACAGCCAATAGTGTACAATCACAAAGTTAAACACTCCTATGCATTACAGTAAATTCCTCCCCTCTGCTTGGGAGATAATTCAGGTAATTACTGTATCAACTCAATTATCTCCAAGTGAAAAAAATGAAACTTTTTACACATTTTCAGAAATATTATAAACACACATTAAATTCCCTTATATATTCAGATAGAGCATAATTAGGGGACCAACATATTAAAAAATCATGCAAATCTGTTCAGGTGTTCGGGAGATAGGTGGAAGTCCCATTTCTGCCCAGCCGCACATGAGGCCCCTTCCCAAAATAGTTCCATGCATTCAGCTGGTGCGGCCAGTCCCTTTCGTATGTTTAAAAATATCGAACAACCATTCACATATTTGTTTGTGAGTTTGCTGGTCTTGTGCCACCTTGTTGCTATGGTGGTTTTACCGAACACTGCCTCCTTGGGATGAATTAGTACGAATTTAAGTGGTCCTGGAAGTCTCAGCGGTGTTTGGGAGTTCGAGTGCCCGAAAATAGTTCCAGACACTCGACGACCAATTCCTGCTGGACGCGTTCGACAAAACAAGATGGCCGCCGCCATGTGTTCATGCCTACTAATCGACAGCCACCCAGTGAACCACTTAGAATGTTGAAGTTGCAGTATGGCACAGAGTCAATGAGTCAATTGGCGGCACACGACTGGTCTGGGAGGTCTCTTGTTCGACAGTTTGTTCGGTTATACGAACAAATTAACATGGCTGTTTGTTTCCAAATTCATATGTTTTGGGGTATAGTACTGTGAATTCAATTGTAACAATGTTATAAATCCAATGGCCAGACAAATGAACAGGGTGTCTGTTACAAGGGATGCAGTTCAAAAGTAAGTAAAATGTGATATTTAAAGGGTGATGGTGAGATGCGATATGAAATGTAATATGGAATATGAAGATTTAAATATAGAAATTAGCAACGGGTGTGCAAAGTGGGCCCAGGCACTACATTAATAATAATATTTGGCCAATTTGTTCTTCCCGTCCCCTGTTTAGGTCTGTATAGGTGATAGGCTGTGTGATAGGCTTGCGTACATTAATCAAAAGGGCTTCAATAAAAGATTGCAATTACTGATCAGACCTCCACAGCGACCAGCTTCTTACTGCAGTACCAGATCCCTTATTCTAGCTGGGCAGAGATATGTACAGGGAGTGCAGACACTTGGAAAGCAGATACAGAGGTTTAAAGTTTGGAAACATTGTCTTCTTTGGAAATGTATTAAGGGATACACATTCCCTTTTGCTAATGTAGCACTCAAGCCTCGAGCTAGACATGTCCTTCTGCCTAGTTTAAACTTTATAATCAGATCGATCAGTACGTGATGCCTAAAGTATTATATGTAAGGCTAGATTTTCCATCTAGCAGTATAATACACAGTAGGGCTTGAAATATATAATAAACGTCACTCAGCTGCAAACACTAACAGGGCTGTTTACTAAAGTGGAAATCCAAAATGAATTCAAATTGAATATCAAGTTTATCCCATTGTACAGCGCTATGGAATTTGCTGGCGCTATATAAATAATAAAATAATAATAATAATTATGACCAGAGTAACCAAACCAAATTTTTCCATTTTGGCTATTTTGACCTTAAAGTTGAAATTCACTTTAAATCCTCACTTTAGTGAATAACTCTTTAAAATGTTAGCAAATGAATTCTCTTTTTGTACTTTATGGTCAGCTAGTACATGGCCGTCTGAAAGTTATCATAGTCCTCTAGAAGTAATTGGCTTCAAACAAAGCAAATGCATTAGTTATCAGATATAAAAGGAATGTAAAGTAAATATAAAGAATCCATTTACTGAGGATCAGTGGTCCTTGACCCTCTCTTGGTCTAAAAGTCATAGATGATATTGCTCCAAGTATATTATACAGATCGATCTTTCTTTAATGTGCTGATATTGAATGCAGGGAAGTATCTAAAATCAATGGTCTCAAACAGAAACGATGCTAAATATACCTTCCTGTTATATTGTGTGTTTTGGTAATATTAATACTTCCTTGTATTGGTAGGTGATAGAAAGTACACAATACACAGTAATGACATTAACACTTAAAGTGGAACTGTCATTTCTCAGGATTTTTAACACTATGTTTACTTATATCCTATATTTAACACATTTTTGAAAATGAATTTAATTATAGAAATCCACACTGCTCTATTTTGGAACTCCATCTTGGTTCCGTGTCAATCACTGGTAAAAGCTGTGCCCTTTGTACCTGTCAGTCAGCATAGAGAGAGGATACAAAATGGAAGCCTCTACAATGTGTGCATTGGATGTGCTTGAACTGAACTAAATAAATGTTAATGTACGTTTAAAAATATATAGGGTGTGAACATATATATAACGAGTAGAATGAAGAGTCAGCGCTAATTAACAGATAGGCAGCAACCCTTAAAAAGGGAGTCCCGCCAAAACCTTTTGAGAACAGAGAGAGATAAAAAATACAAACAGGGGCTGCGCCTAAATAAATATTAATTTCTAGATAAAACAATGTCCAGAAACAATAGTAAAAGTGATGTGCAGAGAAATGATGTCCTCGATGCTGTCTTGGGGTACTGTGCAGGGGCAAAGTCTTTCAATGGTGTAATCCACTAATATGTAAGAGAAAAAGAGAAGAAAGGACGCCCAATAGTGCAATATGTATAGGTTAAATAAAGTCAATGAATTCAAATAATAGTAGGGAACTCACATTTGACAGAGCTATATCCAGCTCTGGTGTGAATCGCATACAGCAGTATAATCCCCGCTTATGGGATATATGGTGGGTTCCCTCCGTCATTGGTGTATCCAATGTTCAAAATAAAAGAGACAACTAATAGTGCTCTCTTTATTAAAGATATCCGTGATAGGTAATTAAAAATATACTCACAATTGGGCATCCTCTTACATATTAGTGGATTACACCATTGAAAGACTTTGCCCCTGCACAGTACCCCAAGACAGCATTGAGAACAACAAGATTGAATTTCTCTGCACATCCCTTTTACTATTGTTTCTGGACATTGTTTTATCTAGAAATTAATATTTATTTAGGCGCAGCCTCTGTTTGTATTTTTTATCTCTCTGTGAACATATGCAACCTGCTCCTGACATGCTGACAGCCAGTTTGCTGTTTGTCTGCCATCTTAAAGTATTATCAAAGACAAATATTTACTTGAAAAAATATATGAAGAGACTGTTTTTTTCTTTCTACAAATTCATTTCTGCAAAGGACTGCTTTTTTGGATTGTAACAGGAAAGGTTATTATGAAAAGTGTCAGGGGGAAAGGTGAATGTGTGATCAGTTGTAAAAGAGGAAGTCAGATTTATATGTGTTCACTCTTATTAAGTGGTATTTTAGGGAAGTGTTTTTAAGACGCATGAGGTTTCGTTATTGTGGTCAAGCCATCTGTTGAACTTTACTGTTAGAAAGATCAGGTGATACTTAAACTTTAAATAAACCTTAAATTTGTCAGTTATGCTAGAATTTAGCCAACAGGAAATGTGACCATATTTGGAGTTCTGATTAAGCTAAAATGGAAGGCCAGTTCCGGGTCCAAAGTATAAGACATGGGGAATTCTAATATGATGTTAGATTGCTTCTTGCCAATCTCAAAGAGATATCTCTGTTTATTTTAATGGTCAATTAAAAAGCTTTTATTGAACCTGGTAATATTTTTTTCTACTTAAACAAGGGGATTTCCAATTATTTGTTATTCACTGGTGTAATTTCCATGTAAGTAAAGATTAAAATTTAATACATTAAAGGGACACTATAGGGTCAGGAATACAAACGTGAATTCCTGATAATATAGTGGTAAAAAAAAGTTTCCCCCTTAAAAAGGGTGAAAACTAAACTTTATTCCAGCGCCTCATGGGCTCACTGGGTTCACCGGCGCTGGCTCCACGTCCACTCCACCTTTTTGGCTGACATCATCACAAATGACGATCTCAGCCAATCCAATGCTTTCCCATAGCAAAGCATAGGGAGGCTTATAAGTGTCTCCTGGTAAAGAGAATGAATGCATCTCTATGGGGAAAGTTCAGCACCTTCATGCAGAGGGTGGACACTATGCAGCACTGACCCAGGAAGCACCTCTAGTGGTTGTATGAGTGACTGTCACTGGAGGTGTTCCTAAGGAGCCATGTAAACAATGTATTTTCTATGACAAGGCAGTGTTTACATTAAAAAGCTTTTAGGAACATACTATATTAAGCAGAACAACTACATTAAGCTGACCATAATGTCCCTTTAATGTTAAGGAATCCAATCTTCCCAAAAAACTTTGTGAGTCTGGTTATTTTTGGGAAAATATACTTACGAGTTTACCTGTAAATACTGTTTACAGTAAATGATTTGGTACCTTCACTCTCCTTAGTATAATTACCTGGTTAAAAAATATCAATGAATATACTGTCTTTTAAATGTTTTCAGGATGAACATTTCCTCTTTAATCAGCATTCTTACTGTGTTTAAAACCTCAATTACTTATGTTCAGTAAAGGTAGCAAGTCATATTTTAACATACTCTTCCTGTTATGCTTAAGATAAAAGACATTTTTCCTTTTTATCACAGAAGGTGGCAATTGAACTGAAAAATAAGTTAGGCTTAATTAGAAAGTAACATAATAATCAGGGCTTTAAAGAAGACCTTAGTGCATTAAATTCAACCTTTTACACATCCCCTTTCTGCTGCTTTTGCTATTCAAATGTATATTTTTCCTGCCAAGATGGCTTTTGATGTTTCTCAAACGGAATGCTCAAACCGACAAATTCTGATACGGTATCCAACTGTTCCCTGGGAACTTCTCTGCCTCTAAGGTTAAAGTGACCAAATGGTATTCTCTCTGGCTGTTTTAGAACTATAACTACCATGATCCTTCTCCAATCTAACCAACCTAAATAGGCTGTATGTCTATAACTGCTTGGGGTCAACTGTATTCTAAGGCAATATTTTTTTTTGGGATTATTGTTGTCTGCGATAAATGTAATTAGTGTAACCCCGTAAGCCAACTTTTGTTAGTAATATTATCCAACCTATGATGATTAGTGTATGATTAGTGTAAGCCATGGGTCATCAACTTGGTCCACACCGCCCACTAGTGGGCATTTCAGGATTCCAAGTGGGCGGTAGGGATTTCGGCAGCACAACAAGCTAAAATGCTAAATCCTCCTTTTGAGAGGGTGGGTGGGTGGGCGCGAGTGCACACAAAAAAGTACGCACGCGCGCGAGAATGCGTGTAACACGTGGGAAGAGAAAGGGGAGGAGTGGGAGCTGATGCGCGATAGCAGGGACAGGCAGAAGCAGGCAGAAGCGGAGCAGAGCAGTTGTAAAATAGGAGAAAGAAAAGTTATAGGCGTGACAAGGAGAGAATTGTTGTTGGCTAATAATAATAAGTGGGCTAAGTAGCTCAACCTTTCTTTTGTACATTGCCATAAGGAAGGTAAAAGAAAAGCATTGAAAAAAAGGAGATAAAAAGGAAAAGATAAAAAAAAAATTTAAAAAAAGGAAAGAAAAATAGAAAAAAGGGGATAAAATAAAGGAGGAGAGTACTTGTAAAAAAGGAGAAAGAAGGAGCAGAGTATTTGTAGAATAGGAGAAAGAAGGAGTAGAGTACTTGTAGAATAGAAGAAAGGAGCAGAGTATTTGTAGAATAGAAGAAAGAAGGAGCAGAATATTTGTAGAATAGGAGAAAGAAGGAGCAGAATAGGAGAAAGAAGGAGCAGAGTACTTGTAAAAAGGAGAAATAAGGAGCAGAATACTTGTAGAATAGAAGAAATGAGTAGAGTACTTGTAAAAAGGAGAAAGAAGGAGCAGATTACTTGTAGAATAGAAGAAAGGAGCAGAGTATTTGTAGAATAGGAGAAAGAAGGAGTAGAGTACTTGTAAAAAGGAGAAAGAAGGAGCAGAGTACTTGTAGAATAGGAGAAAGAAGGAGCAGATTACTTGTAGAATAGAAGAAAGAAGGAGCAGAGTACTTGTAGAATAGGAGAAAGAAGGAGCAGATTACTTGTAGAATAGAAGAAAGGAGCAGAATATTTGAAGAGTAGGGGAAAGAAGGAGCAAAGTACTTGTAAAAAGTAGAAAGAAGGAGCAGATTACTTGTAGAATAGAAGTAAGAAGGAGCAGAGCACTTGTAGAATAGAAGAAAGAAGGTGCAGAGTATTTGTAGAATAGGAGAAAGAAGGAGCAGAGTACTTGTAAAAAGGAGAAAGAAGGAGCAGAGTACTTGTAAAAAAGGAGAAAGAAGGAAAATAAAAAATATAAAAAGGAAAAGGAGAGAATTTTTGTTGGCTAATAATAGTAAGTGGGCAACCTAGCTCAGCCTTCCTGCTGGGCATTGCTATAAGGAAGGTAAAAAAAAGAAGATGGTGGTGGTGGTGGTGGGAATTGAGGAGGGGAGCTGATGCATAGATGTGAAATCATATTATAAGCAAACAGAGAAGTCATCTGAATATCACCGAAAGAGGAGACCTTTGTTTGTTCCGTACGAAAATCGAGCCAGATATCAAATATTTAGTCTCGCAGCATCAACCTCAAGGATCTCATTCATCACTAGTAAAGGTAATTTCAATTTACTTTGTTTTCTCATTAAACTTTATAAAGTTAAATACATTATAAACATGCATAAAGTAGAAATAAAAAGATAAATGTACGTACATTTTTTTCTTTTTTAAAAAACACCCTCCTTTCTAAAACATATTCCGCACTTGCGTGAAAACTGGTGGGCGGTAAGGACATTTTTCCATCAAGAAAGATGCATTAGTGGGCGGTTGGTAGAAAAAGGTTGACTACCCCTGGTGTAAGAGAAATCATTTGAATATATGCATGCAAAAATGAGTGTAAGCGAAATCATCATAGTACCTAAATGGTTATTTAATCTTAATCCTGCCACGTTAATCTGAATGCTGCCACGTGGAGTAGAGATCCCATTTTTCCTTTTGGTAAGGGATCAAGATAAATAGATAAGATTGTCTGCAGCTTACTCCAAGGGCATACACACTGAGAGACGACTTGTTTCTATTTTGCCTTCATGAAAAAGTAGACCATGCCAGTGGGAGCTGCATAATTCAGTTTTGCTTGATGCTATTATTTACCAACAAATCAATAATCTCTAAAATATGGCTGAAACTGACTTTAGCATCTACCTAGATGATAAAAGATACTGCCTCTCATTATCTGACTAAAATTATGTTTGCCTCGTCTAGGTGCAAAAATGAAAAACAAGTTAATGGCTGCAAACCTCAGTACATCTTTATTAAACACTCTCCAGCACTTTCAGGCAATCACCGTTGTCGAGGGATAAAAATAGCACTGATAATGGCGAAGTGTAAATGTCACATTATCAATTCCTACGAGAAAGGAGCAGTCTCTGGCTGCGATGAAGTGCCTCATTTTTTTTTTGTCATACCTCTCCTAAATAGTTTTAAATGAAACCGGGGAGATGTGCCTGAGGCTTTCGGCAACATAACCCCTACACTGAGATGTAGTGGTTATGGTGTATACCGTGCTCCATTAAGGTGATGGTTTCCAAATGATTTACAAGAGGACAATTTTACTGTAGGCCTGATCCCTAAAATGCTGATTGCATTTGCCTATATTACTTGAATCCAAACACAGCTGAAAAACCTTATCATGTCTGTAGAGAAAAACACAAAAGAGTTATTTAAAGTATAATTATACTTGTTTTCATTTACTAAATGAATAACTAACATTTTCTCAGTTGTGCTTCACCTGCTTTCTAACTTCCCCGTCTGCCAATTTATCAAAACTCCTCTACCGGCAAATAACATCATATTCAGAATTAATTATCTTATTTCATTTTTATCATAAAAAACGAGACACCGCATTCAGCATCGTCTTTGAAAAAATAATCAATTTTCTACCATCATGAGTAAATAACCGGGAATATCAAATGAATTTCTGCCAGTTTACTGCAGGCAGGTGGTGTCTAATAAAATTCACATTTAAAAAGATGATTGTTACCATGATTAATAAGGAAATGCGAATGAAGTCATTTGGCAGATATCAGATATACATAGCTATACAAGCCAGTATGTCTACATCCTAGATCCTGACATATGTTTAATGTAATCCATCAAAAATGTAGTAATAAGGTTTTAGAACTGAAATATAAATTCCTTCAAAATCTGTCTAATAAACCTTAAAAATGATACATAAAAACATACGCACACGTTTAATGGATTTTGGTAAATCAAGCGCATGCTACAAGTTGGTGGTTCTATATCAACATATTTGCCCACCTATATTCAGCCAACATTTTAGGAGAGAGCTATGGGGTACATGTGAAGGAGTATCCACTTTGTCTGGGACTCCAGAGGGCCTTCTTTACAGATATTTAGCTTATTAACAATGAGTGTCGGTGTATAGTGTATTTTCATGGACTAGCCATGTACCTTGTCACATTCTCCCAACCTGTTACCTACCGTCACCCAGTCACATTCACCCAGCCATTCATCCTGTCACATACACCTATGCAGTCACATACAGCCACCTACCTAATAACATTTTCCTATATGCCGAATTACTTTTAATTTGAAACCCAGTCACATGCCTACATGCCCACACACCCATCATTCACATTCCTCTTAACCCCTTACTGACCAGACCGTTTTTCAATTTTCTTGCCGTTAAGGACCAGGGCTGTTTTTACAATTCTGCAGTGTTTGTGTTTAGCTGTAATTTTCCTCTTACTCATTTACTGTACCCACACATATTATATACTGTTTTTCTCGCCATTACATGGTCTTTCTAAGGACACCATTATTTTCATCATATCATATAATTTACTATAAACAAATTATAAAATATGATGACATTTATTTTTAAAAAACACACCTTTTCTAACTTTGACCCCCAAAATCTGTTACGCATCTACAACCGCCAAAAAACACCCATGCTCAATAGTTTCTAAATATTGTCCAGAAATAAAAAAAGTTCAGAAATACCCACTGTTAACATGTTTTTTCTTTTTTTTGCAAGTTATAGGGCTATAAGTAGGACATTTTGCTGTTTCAAAATATATATTTTTTAAAATTTATCAATAGTGACATTGTAACACTGTTATCTGTCATAAATCTCTGAATCACACCTCACATGTAAATATTTTTTTAAAGTAGACAACCCAGAGTATTCAATGTGGGGTATGTCCAGTCTTTTTTAGTTGCCAATTAGTCACAAGCACTGGCCAAAGTTTGTATTTATATTTGTGTGTTCAAAATGCAAAAAACAATTATGAACGCTAACTTTGGCCAGTGTTTGTGACTAAGTGGCTACTAAAAAAGACTGAACATACCCCATCTGCATTACCTTGGAAAACGGAAAATCAAGCCTTATATTTGTCCCTGGTACTTTCAAAAACACTATAAAACCTGTACTTGGGGGATACTGTTATACCCGGGAGACTTCGGTGAACATAAATACTAGTGTTTTAAAACAGTAAAACATATCACAACAATGATATAATCAGTGAAAGTTCTGTTTGTGTGTGAAAAATGAAAAAAACATAACTTCCACCAACAATATAATCACTGTGAAATGTTTTACTGTTTTGAAACACTAATATTTGTGTTCAGCAAAGTCTCATGAGTAAAACAGTATTCCCCATGTACAGGTTTTAGGGTGTCATGGAAAGTTACAGGGTTAAATACAGTGCTAGCAAATTAAATTCTCTGGACTTTCGGCCTGGGTTGTCAGGCAGGTCACTCAAATTGTATGGATATATATTTATTTCTTCTTATTTTTTATTTATATATATATATAATTTCATTCTAAGTGTATTTTGCTATAATTATATATATATATATTAATATCAAAATACAGTTAGAATAAAATTACATAACTATATATATATATATAATTTAAAAAACTGTTTTAATAATTTTTACATTTAATTTATTTTTATTTACTTATTACTTATATTTTATAATATATATATATATATATAAAATTTATATAGTTCTTATATATATATGTATATATATATATATAGTTATAAGTGTATTTTTATATTAATATATGTATATATTAATATAAAAATACACTTAGTATGACAATATATATATATTTGGCCTAATTTGCCAAGGGGGGCTGTCTGGGCTGTCAGACAGTCTCCCCAGACCGGGATCAACACCGATCGCCGGCTGGGGAATAGTGGCGATCGGGTAAGTAATAGATTTGCCACGGACGTACCTAGTCAGTTGAATGTCATTCATGAAAAACTATTTGTGGAAACATGTATGGAATACTTGTAGAAATTGTTGGAGCCACAGGCAGAACTCTTAATCCTGAAGCATGCAAACATATTTGGGCATGGCCTCGTCATTTACTTGATTTTATATCTGCATGGCGCTTTAGAGACAGTTAATTCAGCCAAACAGTCGATCAGGCCAAATTTGGATATATATCAATTCAGACAAAACCAAATGGGTAAGTCTAGTAAATAAATACATTCAGAATAAGTATAAGATGCTTACAAAATACATACTTTTCTGCAGACAACAGCAAAACACACAAAACAAGCTAGTTATAATACGCTGGAGCTCTCTTTATCCTTTTCCTTTTTACTTTTGTATGACAAAAGTATTTTGATATTCATGAGTGAACTTTGTTGACTTTGTATTTGAACAATACCCTGTAAGCTTGAATGAACAAAGCTCATGGGCTTATCAAGGATGCTTGACATTCATTATGTCTCCAATTGTAAAAATGTACTTAATTAATGTTCTGAATAACGTCAAGGCAACAGGTGCACACTTGAAAAATGTCATCATACCTTTAAGATGGACTAACATCCATTTTTAAACTGCTTGTTTAGTTGGGGGTTGCAGTAAAAGTAGAAAACGTTTGAAGACAATTCTGTTCTGCATGGATTTGCACAGTGAAAAAGCATAATAGTGAATAATAGTGTCACATGTTATTGTGCTATTATTCTGTTCCACTTTATTGATCGTGTTTTTCCATTTTACATGAAGGACTGGTGGATGCTATTGTCTTTGTGACACCTGAGGATTCTGGGCTGCAGCACTATCTTGTAGACACAAGCAAATTAAAGTGAATCTTTCATGACAGGTTTTAAAGGATAATAGTTCCTTAAAGGGACACTATAGTCACCAAAACATCTTTAGCTTAGTTAAGCAGTTTTGGTGTATAGATCACATCCCTGTAATATATTATATTTTCTATTTAATTTAAAATAAGTTTTGTGGACTATTATTGGTAAACGTTTAGTTTATAGCTAGGCATGAAGATGGTCAATTCATTAAATATGCAATAAATTATGAATTTTGACTCTGCATAAGCAGGTTTGAGTACTAAGCAACAATGGAGAAATACACCCTCCGTGTCACATCCAACATTCCATATATGAGTCAAATAATGGCACTCTTGCATTCTGTATGACCACCAGATTAAAGCAGCAATATTGGGATACAGAGATCCTGCCTTCTCTCCCAAAAGAAGCATCTATTGCTACTTCAGTTTCTGCCAACCTATCAATTTGCTCACCAAATTCACAGACTTGATTTGAAAATCCTGGTTTTACTCCCAGCCACCAAATGTATGTCTATAAAACACATTTACACATCTTTCCACAAACAGTCAGGAACAAATGAACATAAAATAACACGCTTGTGTTTAGCATTACAAATTGAGTGTTTATTTGCACATATCCTACAGCTGTATATTTCCTTTTAGATATTCTTAGCGTTGGCCAATTTTGAGAAGAATGACGACGGGGAAGAACTATCCATTATTTATAAATGGAACCCCAAAAAGGGAAAATTTCTACAGTATCAGAAGATAAGGACCTACAGCGCTCGAGATTGGGAGGCTTTCCAAATAGATGGAGACACCTTTCTGGCTGTTGCCAACCACAGAGAAGGTATATAATAATACATCTTATTGTGATGACGCTCATAGTTTTATTGGGAATTCAAATCAGGAGCTCCAGAAGTGGACTGAGTGTTAGTAGTTCTCAAAAGTCAAAAAATGAGCTTGGCCTGATTACGTTTTATATTTAATGCAAATTTTTAAAATGTTTTTTGTTTATTAAACTTGTATTGGAGTTCATACTTTTGTCCATAAAAGGGTTAGTTTGATCACAAAAAGCCACAAATGAATTTGATAAGAAAATATTGAAAACCAATCCAGTGCCTATCAATCCTACAAAGAGATAGGATTGTTTAGTTTGTTAATGCATTTTGTGAAACCTTTTATAACTCCAGTGCTGCAATTTCTATTCTATTTCAATTCCCTACATCCTTCTGAAGTTGAGAAAATGGATACAATTAAATTTGGTAATAATTTCATTTACACCCCACGAGCAAAATGTTAAACCTCCAAATTGTTCTTTGTGATAAAATACCTTTTATTTGTATTATCGTATAAGAGGCTAAATTAAAGTTGCAATGATTAATATATTGTTTATCTATTTGCAAACAAAGTTATGAAAAACCTTTCCTATGAAAATGTTTGTAGCTTTATTGCAAATTGAATTAGTGTGACTAATGCCTATCTCGTCCTTCCAGGTAATAACCATAATATCAACAGTGTCATTTACAAGTGGAATTCAACGACTGGACTATTTGAGATCAACCAGACTATTCCTACCTCAGGAGCTTACGACTGGGAATTCTTCAGTATTGGACCTTATTCCTTCCTTGTTGTAGCAAACACATTTAATGGCACATCCACTAACATCCAGTCCCATATCTACATTTTTTTGGGGGACACCTTCAGGCCCTTTCAATCGATCATGGTAAGCAAGATTTTATTCAAATTCTTACTATTATCAAAGTTTTCATTTTATTTTCACATCTGTTGTCTTTGTGGGAAAGCAATATGTTTCAGACTTAGGATTTGAGAAAAGTCAAACAGTTCACTAGCCAAACAATATATTTGGTTTGTCTTGATTAAATCACACTAGCATTCATCAAAGGTAAATCTACAGAAAGTCCAAGAGTGAGTACAAAGATGATCCAGTTTTCTACAAATGATAACACCAGATATGAGTGAAAATTAGTTTAGGTGCCCCTTGGGCTAAGCGTGGAAGTAAAATCTTCAAATTAGTGCAGCCTAGGGGATGATAGCCATGTTGTGCTATACAAATTTTCTGTAAAAATAATAATGGATAAATAGAAAGAAAATCAATGTCACAGAGTTGTAAATCACAGGATTGCTTGCATTGTTTTATTTAATGTATCTATTTGAAGCCCACTACAAAACGTTGTAGAGGATTTAAAAGGAGTAAATGCTAATATTGGAACACTAGAAATAGCCTACATTTCTTTCTAATTGTGGTCTTGTAAGAGATACATTGTTACTACCTGCATTAAAAAATACTCATCACTATTGCTACATATTTCCCTTCCATGAAGTACGCTCTTAATGGAAGGGATAGGGGCAGGGTAAAAGTGTTTTCAGAAAACCAATATAACAGTATATGTGTTTGTTTTATATATTTGTAGTAATCTGTATTGAATGCCTTTAAGTAGACAGGTTATTACTAAAAGTTTATCTAATAATGATTCTCACTCTATGACTGAGAATTTTATGGGACATTCAGATAACCAAAAATATGCTTAAAGGGACAGTAGAACTTTATTGATGTACTTTTGCACCATAATAAATACAGTGTTATTACCAATGTGTGTTATAATTCAGCATTTGGAAACAAATCTGTTTGTGTCAAACTATTTTAGGACACCAACAGCTTCAAATATCAGCAGTGTGAAACATTTGACCAAACATACATGATGCAAACAAAGATCTTACTATCTCTTTAAGTAATTATATATTCCCATGGTTCCAAACAACAGGACATAGTAACTGTGGGGGCCTAAACAGTATTTCACATAGTAGTGCAATGGCTGTACATTACTATGTCTGTATAAGCACTGCTTACGGAGAAGCACAATTTAACACTTTGCCCCATGGGAGTAGTTAGAGTGTGGGGTACACTGACTTGTGTTTTGGTCCCATAACATGGATAGGAGATGAAGTATACTATAACTCCCATTTCTAACAGTCAGGCCTTGCTTTCCTAAGAATGATGTGAATTGCAGTCAGCAGCATCATTGTTGTACCCCTAGCTGCTAAACAGTCCCATAGCCTAATGAGGACGCTGGAAATTCCATGGATTGTAAGTGCCATCACTCTCAGCCAACCTAAAGCTGTACATATAAACGTTAGGGTAAACTAGCTGAACTAATATTTCTGTTTTATCCTAATTGTTGTTTTGTTTTTTTTTAAAACTTGTTTTCCAATTCACCACAGCTTGTAGTTGAATGATTAGACTGAACGAGAGCTGTAGTTTTACCATAAGAAAACAATGGGAAGTAAATGTCAGCACGCAGTAAAAAAAAAAAAAAAATAGAAATAGTTTTTTTTATGATTTTCTCCTACTTGTGTTGAAGTAGCTGCTGTTACTTTGGATTGGCTAAAACGCGAGGCAGCATGCAGTCTAAACTGATGGCAACCTGATCTGCAATTAACTTCACAGTCTGACCTTGAAGAAAAATCTATGTTTTCCATAAAGCATTTTTTCACTATTTTTGTAGTCATTCAAAAAAAAAAAAAAATATATATCATAGAAATTGATTTTTGCTTTCAATGAATCAAATGTAGCAACACTACAATTTGACTTGCATTGTTTCTATTGGTTTGTCATGCAAAAAAAAGGGATGCACATTATTAAACATAAGAAACAAAACTACATAGTATAGATTTGTATGAAAAAGTCAGTTAGGAAGTAAATCCCAGCTTAAATTAAATTAGTTTTAAATTAAATAAATTTTATGTTGTCCAATGACCTTGCCACCATATTATTATGTTTACAATTAATTATATTTGACAAATAAATAACAATTATGAGGTGTAAATTCAAATGATAATATTAATAATGATAATAAAATATATACAAAAATGATACAAAAATACATGTAATATTAAAGGGCAAATAAAAGGTAAAATGTATCCTCTCTTTAATGTTGTTTATAGATAGTGCAGGAAAATAATCTAAAATAAACAATTAAAAATACAAACCTTATCAATTTTCTAATGCTGTTGATGCTCAGGGCCTGATCAACAAAGGGCTGAAGTTCCAGGCCTGCAAGCAGCCTTATTTGTTGGGTGTGTGTTTTTTTATAGTACTATGATGTTTTCTTTAAATGCTAGCGTGGTGTCAGGCCAGCTCAAATACCTTCTCTGGTCTGTCTGAGCATCACAAGAAGCACTGTCTATAACACCCAAGTTGTCGAATGGCAACTAAGTGGTAATGTAGTGTAATGGTAAAAGATTCTTTTAATCCCACTGCTTATTTTAAGAGAGAAACATTTATTTACAGAATGTGCAGATATTTTGACCAGAAAGGTGGAGGATTATCTAAAAGTTGATTGTCCTGTTGTTCCTAGTTTTCCTATGTCCCCAAAAATCCATAAAGTTAGTGATTCTTGTATTCCCAGAGGGATTATAGCTGGTATAGGCTCATTTAATGAGCACCTCTCAGAATTAATTTATGTCTTCTTACAACCATTGGTTAGGAGACTTGGGTCCTATTTGACGGACTCAGGTGAAGTTATATCTGGCTTTGAAGATATTCATTGGGTGGATACCTATAAATTGGACATTGGATGTGGTGTAATTGTACTCTAAAATCCTACATAGTTTAGGCCTTAGAGTCATTGAATATCATCTTAGAAAATAGGGGATTATGGGGAAGAATTTATTGATTTCGTTTTGAGATCTTCTTAATATGTATTGATATTAATATTTTTTGACTTCCAATTACTTCTTCTTTGACTAGGCCTTCTATGGCACTGCTATGGGAGGATAGATGGGAGAAGTCCCACAACTTTGCCGGTTGCATAGCAGAGTCATGGGGGATATTGGGGAAATATATTATGATGTATAAACGCTACATAGATGATCTGCTTGTGGTCTGGTTGGGTAACTGGGATCAGTCCATAGAGTTTGTGAAACAGATTAATCAGAATAAGTTTAATGTATCATTTACTGCCAATGTAGAACTTTAGAAGGTTCAGTTTTTGAACTTCGATTTAGAATATCATAAAGAGTCTCTGATAAGCATTGTAAGGTTTGTAGCAGGAATACTATCTTGCATGCCGAATCCTTTCACTACTAACATACAATTAGGGATATACTCATCGGCCAGTTAGTCCGTATTTAGAGGAATTGAACATTGTTTTAGGATTTTTATTAGAATCATGTGCCTTTAAAAAGAAACTTGCTAAAAAAAAATTGCCTAAAGCCTTTTGAAAAGTTATATTTAAGATTTTGAGTGAGAATCATCGTTTTGTGAAGAAACAGAGGGATAATATTCTGGTGTTTGTGACTAGAACGTTAAAAAATTTGGCCTCAGTTTTATTTAGTCAAGTGAATTTTGAATAAATATTATCTACTTTTATCAGGTGACAATAAGTTAACAAATATAATTGAGTATGGGTGTAGAGCAGTGGCTAGATGTGCGCCTATATCTTTATTTTCATCAGTATCCAAAAGTGGTACTTTATGGTTGAATGAGAAAGGTACATGTAAATCTGGTACTAAATCCTACATGACATGTGCCCATATTTTGGTAAGTGACGGTTTCACTAGTTCAAATACAGGACAAATCTAAAAAACTATATAAACTGTAATACTATGAATGTATGTGATATATTTACTTACTTGCACATATTACAAGAGGCATTATATGAAAATAAACAGATATTAAAATATTGTATGTAAGAGAACATTAATTCTATAGTGGATACTATGAATCTGAATCCATCCCCTGTAGGACATTTCAGGCAATACAGTGGGCTAATGTTAAGTATCTCCAAAAACAAGGTTTTCAATTAGTGAAATTAAAAAATAGAGCAGGTGATAAAAATAGAACTCTGACATATTTAGAATCGAAATAGATTTTTTTATATGCAGAATACCTAGGGTGTCAATATTTGATGTGACTTGTTATGTGTAACAGAATTAGATTATGTATATTTATTGGCTTATTACCAGTTCTGGATATAGTTCTTTTATTATTATTATTAATTTTGTATTTTGTGTATATATATATATATATATATATATATATATATTTGCAGTGCCATGAGTAGGGGCAATTCTACTAGCAGCCAGTGGCTACTCACGGTTGTAAAAAATATCCTCCCAAAATACAATAACAGGCGTGTGCCCTAAGTGGTAGTGGGTGGGACCTAGTGTCTCCCCTGCCCCCATCCATTAGTGGCGAGTGAGGAGCACTAGGTGATCATGGAGGGAACCTAGTGACCCCTCCAGCCCCCACTCATTAGTGGCGAGTGGGGGCCCTAAATGATAATGAGGAATGGCCTGGTGTCCCACCCAAACCCCACCCATTAGCAACCGATGGGTGACCTATTGTCCTCCCTAAAGCCCCCACTCACCGGAAAAAAAATCCATCTTCAACCGGCGAGAGCTACACTTAGACAGAGATTTTCAGGGCGGGAAAAGCCTCTAAAGAGCGATCTCATTGGTTGACTTAAGCCAAATCTTAAAACTTGCCTGTCAGCCCTATATTTGACCATGTAAATTCCAAGGCCCAATTTTTGCACCGGGGTTCCATGGATCATGTGTACGCCACTGCATGGGGGGAGGGCATAGTTGTACCGTGGGACATCTAAACATACAAATATGTGTGTTATATTGCAGTAAAAGCCTATAGTATTATGTCATTCACAGTTAAAATGTCGTGCACTTGGAAAATAACAAAATTTCTTATTTTCTCACTTTTTTTTTTAGATTTTATTCATATTAAATCGTTTCATATATAAAGGTTCGATGTGAAATTAAATCCTTATTTCTCCTGAATAAAATGTTATTTGATTGTGGGTGCACCTAAAATGAAAGAGGAAAATTATAGTGGACAGACATATAGCTCAAATTCGATTCAATTGTGTTTTGGTCAGAACTTGTACAATTGCCTCTGCCCTTGAGGGGTTAATATGCTACTATTCTCTTGTTAATTACTGACATTTACTAGACGTATACATTAAATGCATTAACCCTGTTTACAGATGCATTCTCTAGAATTTAAAAGGTTAGTAAAGCCAGTGTTTACTGTGTACTGCTAAGTCACAAAATGTTGATGATCTTGTGTTGTAGCTTCTAAAGTACTTCTTTGATGAAAAAGATAATAGCAGGATAATTTGCATCCATCTAAATTATGCACAGGGAGTGAATGTAAATACAGTACATAATGGAAAGAAATAGAACGTCCAGAAACTTAACTGAATAAGTAAAATCTATGAGTTTTAAGAGGGTGTAATTAGAGAATTAGAAATACACACATTAATACTGCTCAATATGCACTCGTGCGGACATGCTCTGCATACATTATAAGACCTGGTTTATAGAAAATCTGTTCAATATACAAGGCACATCCAGTAATAATCAATCCAAACAAGACGTACATATTCAGCTGCAGGGGGATCTAATATTGATTTGGCTGTCGACAAGGTTATTAGAAGCAATGGGACTGCTTAATTACGAGCTTTGTTTTGCTAGTTTCATTAGGGAAGGTGACTAGACTTGACCATTAATGCAAGAATAATCTGGAGAAAGTACTCATAAAGGTGTTAAAGGAATACAATAAACTGAAACCCACTGTTTCGGTGATATGCCACACCAGCCCAACATTCAAATGCGAATGCAGCATTCGTTTTGTAAACACTTAGCCTCATATGTAAATGGGGTTGTTATCAAGTGAATATGAAAAAAAAGTACAATAGTATAGCATTGTTGTGACAGTAGAAATTAATATATGAAGTAAGTGATATGAAACTCACATTTTATTGAGCCTTTTAGCGATATGGGCTCTAATAATCTGGAAGCTCGTTTGAGCAGGGTCCTCTTCAACCTATCGTTCCTAAACATTGGGTTTTCATTTACTAGATATATTTTTTTTGCGGATTTTGAGATATCCAATGAGTTACACAACTGCGTTTTACTTTGTATTAAGCACCTTTGTTTGCACACGTTTTTGTCACAAATGTCTTAAAGAGAGCTTAAAGGACCCATATAGGCACCCAGACCACTTCAGCTCAATGAAGTGGTCTGGGTGCCAGGTCCATCTAGTGTTAACCCTGCAGCTGTAAACATAGCAGTTTCAGAGAAACTGCTATGTTTACACTAGGGTTAATTCAGCCTCTAGTGGCTGTCTCACTGACTGCCGCTAGAGGCACTTCCGCACTTCTCACCGTGAAAATCACAGTGAGAAGATGCTGGACGTCCATAGGAAAGCAATGAGTAATGCTTTGATATGGACTGATTGAATGTGTGCGCTGCTCTTGCCGCGCAGGCGCATTCAGCACTTACGTTGGCAGAGGGAGGAGAGTTCCCCGGCACCGAGGGAGCCCGGCGCTGGAGTAAGGTAAGAGTTTAACCCCTTCAGCCTCCTTCAGCCCAGCGGGAGTGGGGCTGTGAGGGTGGGGGGACCTAAAGACCCTGTAGTGTCAAGAAAACGAGTCTGTTTTCCTGGCACTATAGTGGTTCTTCAATACGTTCATACATTTGGTAAATATTTTGCATTACTCTACTAACATGGTGGAACTGGCAACGTTTGGCTTGGGGGGGCATGTATAGTAATGGCCTTAAAACTCACAGTGCAGAGTGTGGATGGTCCTACTCGTGTGGAGTACTGAATTTGACAAATGAAGGCTGCTGGAGTTGCAAGGTTTACACCATATTTCCCTGCAACGACTTCAAGACCTGTGCTGCATAACTGAGCATTCAAAGAGACCTGTGCATGCATAGAAGACACCGACTGTTTCCTATTACTACATTGTCACCAAGGGAAAACAAACTGTTTTTATGAAGTAGTAATTTGGAAGCACCTCATAATCTGGTCATCTGATAAACTCCAGATATTGCAGTCTCCCATGAAATATCCCAGTGGGCCAGGGCCTTCATAACATGATGATCGCAGGTCACCAGCCCATTCACAAACCTACACAGTGCTTGGCTAGCTAAGGCCACGCTCAATTCTTACCTGCTGCCCCACTCCTGCAGTACTGTGCCATCAGATATCACAATGTACTTCCTGCTAGTTAAATCCACACAATAGTGCTTCACCTTGCCAGTCATCCCATGCTAGTGTGATAACCAGTAGGGAAATCAATATGTGTATATATGATAGGAAAAGAACACCAGAAATATGATAACACTGAAAATGACAGATGAAATTTAATGTAGAGAAATGCAAAGTTATGCACTTTGGAGTCAAGAATGCACAAGCAACTTACAACCTAAATGGTATAGAATTAGGGATAACCACACACGAGAAGGATTTAGGAATTGTTATAGTCAACAATTTAGGCAGCAATATGCAATGTCAATCTGCAGTTGCTAAGGCCAGTAAGGTTTTGTCATATATAAATAGGGGCATAAATTCTCGGGATGAAAATATAATTTTGCCTTTTTATAAATCACTGGTAAGACCACACCTTGAATATACTGTGCAATTTGGGGCACCTGTTCTAAAAAAGGATAGCATGGCGCTAGGAAAAGTGCAGAGACGAACTATAAATTTGATAAAAGGAATGGAGCATTTTAGTTATGAAGAAAGGTTAAAAAATGTTAATCTCTTAAATTTAGAAAAACAGCGCATCAGAGGGGATATAATAACATTATGCAAATATATTCGGGGCTAGTACAAACCATTATCTGGAAATCTATTCATAAACAGGGCTCTACATAGGACACAAGGTTACACATTTAAGCTGGAAGAAATTAGATTTCATCTAAGGCAAAGAAAAGGTTTTTTTTTTTTTACAGTAAGCGCAATAAGGATATGGAATTCTCCGCCTGAAGAGGTAGTTTTATCAGAGTCCATACAGATGTTTAAACAACATTTGGATAAATACTTGCAAAAACATAACATACAGGGATATCATTTCTAATTAGTGGGGTAATAGTTGCTTGATCCAAGGAGATATTTGACTGCTATTTTGGGGTCAAAAAGGAATTTTTTCCTAGTTTGTTGCAAAATTGGAAGCACTTCAGACTGTGTTTTTTGCATTCTTTTGGATCAACAGCAAAAACATATGTGAGGAAGGCTGAACTTGATGGACGCAAGTCTCTTTTCAGCTATGTAACTACGTAACTATGTAAATACATCAATTACAGCAAACGAAAAAACAATATAAGAGTAAACAAAACATGCCCATTGTAAAAGTTTAACTGAAATGTTTAGCTTTATAAAGTAGAATATAAAAAAGCACAACTTATAACTACTTTTGTGTGCTGATTCAAAGGTTCCCAAATCAGACAGATCCATTGGTTTGACATTTATTTGGAAAATGGGTTTGTGGTATTGAATGTAGTAGACATAAATAAATGATCATAATAAAAATGTGCCTAAAGATTGCCAATATTAGATCCTGAAAAAAATCCTGACGATCCTATTTTTTGTTTGTTTCTTCTCAGACATTTGGAGCTTCAGACTGGGAGTTTTTTAGAATTCAGGACCGTTTTTTCCTTGTTGTTGCCAACAGTCACAATTACAACATAGGCGCTGGCACACAAGAACTCAAAAATTCATACGTTATCAATTCGACTATTTACGAGCTTAATATTACTGGACAAGTGTTTGTGAAGTTTCAGGATATTCTTACCTACAGGTATTGTACCACAATGGTTAAAACATTTGTAAACTTGTGAAAGTCTTGATGTGCTTTGATTGATACAATCCTGAACGTAAGCAGAAAACAGTGATAGACTGTAGCTGAGAGTTATTTAACAGTAGTTTTTCTCATTCCATTATCTGATATAGCTGAGCATCCCGTCAGAAATAAATTACTTTTTATCTAAATCTAAAGGGAACTCTCTGGGACAATTAAAGAGCTTCCAAATAAAAAAAATAGCAATTTTGATTATAAGAGGCATTAGAACGATCAAATTAGATCAGAACACATTTCACACTCTTTTGAAACACATGGATAATTTATAATGAGGTGAACTTCTTATCCACAGCTACATGGATGACAAGGACACCTTCATGCAGATAATGACATGTACTCTATACCTTATTGTAGGAAAATCACCAAATATACTAGATAAATGTAGTACTTACCTGATGCTTGCTTCTTGCATTTGAACATTGTTGCTTGTGCTACATAATTTTTCATTAATTAACCCATACCTATGTAAGCCAGTCAGAACCGCACTTCATTCATGATCCTATCTATATGAAGAGGGCTGTCAACCTTTGGCCAGGGTTGGTGGATGGGGCAAACTCAGGACCTTAACTTCCATAAATATTTTTATGGATCTCTGTGTAGATGGTCCTAATTATACAGCACAAATGATATGTTGGTTTGACATTAGGTGTGACATTATCAGTATGAACTGTGCAGTACGATGTAGCCCTCACAGAAATACCTGTGCATGGCTAAACACATGACTCTATCATCACAAATATTGAAAACAAAGAATCAGCTGTCAACTCAGTGGCTAATGCAATTAAAAGGCTCTATTTTATTGAGCCAGAGGTTCTGGTTAGCCACAGATTAATACGATAGCCTGGCTATGACCGAAACTTTGCACTAAATCCTGAACCTCTGGCTAAATAAATTAGAGCTTTTTACTTGCATAATCCACTAAGATACTGGCTCATTGTTTATATTCAATATTTCCTTTGGGGGGTTCACGGTTCCTCCTTATTCAGTAGAGCACCAGGGATTGGAACCTTTTTACTTAGTCTTCATGACATCTTTTCTCACTAATGTCTCCTCTCATCCCGGGGGGGCACACCAGGGTAAGTGTCCAGAATGCACTAGGACAATGCAGGGAAAGCTTCAGCAGCACTCCCTGTATTGTCATAAATACTGAGGGACAGCTTGGTGGCTGTCAGTGAGTCTTTTCTTGGCAGGCACACCCACTATCCATCTACTGAGTCTTCCATTTAAAAAAATACATATTTAACTTCCTCAGTCGATCTCTCTCAATGAACTCCCTAATATACATCCATTGTTTCTGTTTCTATCTCCTTTCTCTCTTTGTTTCCTTATATATTGCTGTGCTTATATATTGCTGTGTTGAGTGTGTCCATCTCTACGCTTGATTATATAAAATGTTACCGTTCTCTCCTCTCATCCAATATATCTAATTTTAGACCTGTTTCCTTCTTCCTATGTCTTTTTTTCCCCCTCATCCATTATGTCCTTTCTGTCTCTGTCCACATTTAATTTTCTAATTTCCAGTCTATCCATTTTTCTTTCAATTTCACCAACTAAGTCTATTTTTGTTTTTATCACTGGCAGTGCTGTGGACTGGGAGTTTTTCACAGTTGGGGAGGATTACTTCCTTGTAGTGGCGAATTCCTTTGATGGCAGCTCCTTCGCAGTCAACAGTGTTATATACAGGTGAGACTGTGATATAGCCATTATTATGTATGAAGATCATAGAACCACTGTGACAGTGACAACACTGAACGTAACTGAGAAGCGTTTACATTACAGATTCACCTTTAAAAACTAATCACCACATTAAATATATTGTTCTTTCTTTTCCAAAAAATTATTTAGAATTTAACTCAATAACTAATGAGACATCTATAGCATGGAGAGCATAATTGCCGGGCTTCATGATATTCTACTTCATTTTAATAAAATCTTGGACCCATGCATGGTGACATTCCTCCCCTTCCTTCACCTCATGTCCTACATCTAACCTCGTCCATTTCCTCTCTCTGCCATTTCTTCTTCTGGGTTTCTCTTGTATACTTTTTATTTGCTTTTCTTTATGTTATTTTCATGATGGAATTCACAAGTGAGAGTTCTGCTATTCTCTTTCACAGGTGGCAGGGATACGAAGGGTTTGTGGCTGTCCATTATCTACCTACATACGGCTGTCGAGACTGGGAAGCATTTAACACCAGCTCCGGTTCCTTTTTAATGTATTCCAGTGCCAAGGAGCCCATCGCTAGGGTTCTAAAACTCAAGACTCTATAAATTCGCAATAGACTGTGGTAATTGGAAAATCATCCATATTACCTTTTTCCAGATTAATGGTGCATGCCTGGTTCTACTTGATATCAACAACAAGAATGCAAAATAATAGTATTTTCATGTATAAATTGTAGAGATGTAAAATATAGACCTGTCTGTAGAAATGTAAAATAACTATAATAATTACATGAACAGTGGAAGGGAATAGCATACTTTATTTTTAATGTAAAAAGCAGGAATTTGAGAAAATGTTAATATATTCAATATATATCTTTACTGTTCTCAAAGTGCACCTGTGCTTTAAAAGGTCTGGCTCAAGTACAGAAATAAAATACAACCTGTACCTTGCACTAGACAAGTAGTTAAAATAGATTTTTATCTAAAGTTTTCTTTTGTTCTGCTACCTCAGGATCCTCGTTTGCCCACAATGCATTGTTCCCAAGAAAGTATTGTGAGATTTCTAATGGTGCATTGCTTGTAAAACATAAGCTCCCTAAAGTTTTTACTTGTAGGCTGAAAGCATATTTCTCAATAATAAATATGGTTGAAGAGAAACACTTGTTTTACGAAGGTGGCTTGACTTGTGGCCTTACCAACAAATTTACATAGATAACTTCACAATAATAATTGTCCCTTGTAACATAACTACCAATCAAAATCAGGGATTCGTTTTGTTCTGAATAGCAGTTTGTCCAAATTTTGGTCAATCAGGTGGTCAGTCAAATTCCCGAATTCTGAACCGAATTCTGAGCCGAATCACAAAACAATCAACTTACCAATTGCCCAGCATGTTTGTTTTGCGTTTCTGAATTCCACCTGTGACGCAAAAATAAAATAGATGATTTGATGGGAAAGAAGATGACTGAAAAGTTATTAAATATTAATTTTATTCACAGATCACGTTAGAATTGAGCAACAGAGGTGAAAAAATTAGGAGCAGTTAAATATCACGTATATTTAAATATTCTATATTTATCAATCCATATTTGTTAAGTATATCATATTTCATATCAATATAAATTTTTGAATCTGTTCCCCTCCATTGGCTACTTGATACTTTTACTTTTTATTGTTACTTATCTCACTTGATCTGTGAACCAAATGGTAGGAAAATGCTTCTGTCAGTGTACATGAGAATATATAATAATATATATATATATATTTAGCAGTACATCGATTGGCTCATTTGCATACCCTTTTGGCTAATATAATAATTTTTTTCAATTGGGTTTTCATAACAAAAATTCTGACAAGCCGAACTGCAAAATATGGCCATGCTGAAATGTTTTTTTATTTTTGGAAAAAAACTGTATGGCCGAACCAAATGTTGTCATCGTGCACAAGTCTACTTCCCATATGTATGAACCTGAGTCTCTCCACTCATTATCTTGTTTGAACCTCTCTCAATATGTCAAACACATTTATTGCATTTTAAACAGAATATATATTTTGTATCTTATTAGTGTACATAAATGAGATACAGTGATTGTCAGGTTAGGGATGCACAGAAAAAATGTGGCTAAAAGGCCCATAGAGGAACAGTAACAGTCTAAATATATGAACAGAAGTAAAGTGTGAGTGTAATGCACATATTTTCTTTCTTTTAATTTGCATCCATGTCCCTTTTGGCCGTCAATTAAACTACTATAGTCTGTGATTGGGTTTATCTTCCGATGGGGTGTGTGCAAATCAACCTGTCCACAATTTGTTAGAGTAGAACATTGTATGTGCACTAGCCTGCACACACTCCTTTCAACCATTGAATGGGAGTAAAACACAAATAGTGGTCATTGTATAAATAATATGTGTTAATTTAATGAAACGTTTATACTGGTATATTTGTGAATGAATATTTATAAATTGTTAATATTATTGTGTTCTTGGGTTGTACCCGGTTGTGTATTATCTAATCAATACAATATATCCGTCCATGCAATATTGTTGTCATATATATTTTTCTGAAACATTTTAAACTTTTGTAATGCTTTCTCCTAAACTATCAGGTTACAGAGACAAAAACAGATGGGGAAGACTAAAGTAGATGAATTGTTACCCGCTTGTGTAGAACATAATGTGAACTAGGGGAAAGATGGTAAAGAGAGCGGTATGCAGCTCGGAACAGCACTATCCTGACCTCATTGAGAGAAAATCAGTTATTTTAATTGGATTCAGTAGGGTTTCAGTTTTGAATTTAAGAAATAACCCTGTTCTGTTAAAGGGACACTATAGGCACCAAAACAACTTTAGCTTAATTAGGAAATTTTGGTGTACATATTATGTTCCTGAAGTCTCACTGCTCATTTTTCTGCCTTTTAGGAGGTTAAATCCCTTTGTTTATACAGCCCTAGGCACATCTCCCTGCATGTGACTTAAAAATGTGAATTGTCCATAATTCAAAGCGTTTTTTTTTAAGGCTGCAATATTTTGAAGAGCAGAGAATCTTTTCAGATTGACTTTTTTGGCCTTTTATTTTAAATCCACTTTGATTTCACTTTGGATATAAGATAGAGTGTCAGTGAATTCAACACAATGGGATCAGCAGAGATTAATAAGGGCTGATATATTTTTATTTGTATATATATATATATATATATATATAAATATGTTGCATTCACCGTCACGCCATTTTCTTAGGTAGAAAACCATTACTTCAATTTTATTAATTGGGGATATTTTTTCTGCCTTTCCTGTAATGCTACAAAATAATCTTTGCTTCCCTTATGATATTAGCAGTGTGGAATATTACTAGGGAAAAAAAAAAGATGCATTTGCGATTTTAATTATTTTTTATTCCTTAAAGAAAAAGGAAGATGCGTTTCATAAAATCCTCTGTAAATGTTGTCGGATTAAAAAGGTGCCCCCTTGCAACTCTTTTTAATATACTGACAGCACCACAATTTAAAATAACAAAAAGAAGACAGGACAAATTTTACCGGAAGGTCAAAACACTCAAAATGTGATGCAAACAAAGGAAAACATTTGTGCAAATAGAAAACGCAACACAATTAAGCAACAGCAGTGCTACTTTATACACATGATCCCCCATAGTTTCTTGCTTGGGTGCTGGAGTGAATGCCCCATTTTTCGATTACATGAAAGTTTAATAAAGAATATAATGGGTTTAACAATTGAGTTTGTGATTAAGTTGTAAAGTCCCATCAGTTCTGTGCTCTTTGTACAAAACATATATTGGTATATATTTCATCAACAGGAAACTAGAAGGAGTCACAGGTTACCGAGAATTCTAGGTTGTTACAATACCATTTTATATATCTATTTTTACACCAATCAGTTTAGCTTAAAGGGACACTATAGTCACCAAAACAGCTTTAGCTTAATGAAGCAGTTTTGATGTCTAGATCATGCCCCTGCAGACTCACTGCTCAATTCTCTGCCATTTAGATGTTAAATACACACCTCCTTGCATGTGACATATGCAGTCTTCCTAAATACTTCGGTAAAGAGTCATCCAGTGTTTACACTTTCTTTCCTGCAAATTATGTTTAATTTAAAATGTTTTATCTCCTGCTCTGTTAATAGTTTGCTATAACCTGCAGGAGCCTATTGTATGTAATTAAAGTTCAAATGAGAGAGCAGGAGATAAACAAACTTTTAAAGTAAGTAACATCTGATCGAATTTTAAACCATTTTGTTTTCATGCAGTCTGTGAGTCATAGGTGTGGTTAGGGCTGCATACACAGAACGAAAAGTGATTTGACTCCTAAACGGCAGTGAATTGAGCAGTGAAACTTCAGAGGCATGATCTATACACCAAAACTGCTTCATCAAGATAAAGTTGTTTTGGTGACTATAGTGTTCCTTTAACAAATTAACTGCAAAGATAACATTCCTTTTAAGCTAGTCCAAAATAACAATACAAATTTTAAATCTTGCTAATGACTTACAGTAAAACCCTTGAACTCAGTAAAGGTTTAATAAAATCTCATCGCCAAAATGAATTAAAAGTGAATTCTGAATGATATTTATATACAAAGCATATCTTATGCTGGTACATGTATCAGAAATAGTGTGGAACAATTGCATGATTTTGCTATTACATGACGAAAAGTCATGATTTTATTAAAGACACGGAGGCGAGTATTGCTTTTCCAGTTTCTTTACTGTCCACCAATAGCAGCAAAGAATATAAACAGAATGAAAAAACAATGAACATACAGTGACATAGGCCCCTCCCTGCACAGGTCCCAGTATAATAGGCAGCACTTCCCTTCCATTTCCCTCTTTCTGAAGATGCGACACTATACACAGAGTCCAAAACAGGAACAGCACTATAGTCCAGAGATAAACAAAAACGTAGAAATTTCAACCCAAGAGGAGGATCATAACATCAATCAACATGGAAGCACAACTTGATGACTGCCGACCAAACTGTAGTCGCAGGGAGAGGTCTTCACATGCTGAAACCAGACATTCCACCCGAGCGGATTAGGCTGTGAAAACATAAAGAACAGGAGCCCAAGGGTGAAATCGGTACTTGAGACTGACATCAAGGCCAGACAGAGCAAGGCCCAACCAACATCTGCAGAGAAATAACCCGATAGACCCAGCTGACATAGTTACATAGTCAAATCCCTTCCAACACAGATCCCACTTACCGTACCAATCAAAGCGATACGTGTCACCTATATTTAGAAATAAACTGGGGCGGGGGGAAACAAACAAGTCATAATCTGAGCAGTATAAAATGGGTGGGACAATACTCGTCACCGTGTCTTTAATAAAATCATGACTTTTCGTCATGTAATAGCAAAATCATGCAATTTTATGACAAGACATGGAGGCTCATATTGCAAGTTTAAAGCTGATCGACTACTGCCGCGAACGTATGAGGAACCGGTCTGAAGTAGAATTCCCGAAAAAACGATTCCCTCGACCAGTCGGCCATCTTCATGAGGTCCTCCAGGCGTGCGCCTGAAGCCATCATTGAAGATGCAGAGGCCCCCCTGATCGAATAGGCGCTGAAAATCGCAGTGTCAATACCGGCTTGAGAGAGTAGACATTTAACCCATCAAGAAAAAGTGGTGCTAGTTACGGGTTGAAACGGTGGATGGGTAGATAAAAATAGATGGGGGGGAGGATGCGGAACGGTGTAGCTTGGTGTGATCCTCATATTCGCGTAGGCAAGCCACCGGACATAGCGCCAGTGTAGTGGGGAAACTCAGATAAGATACTGACCTAATAGACGTTTTGGTGCGTCTGCTGATATTGAATGTCACTCCTTCTGGGGTATATGATCTGGCATCAAAGTCCAGTGCTTACACATCCGAGACCCTTTTACAGGAGATGAGACAAAACAAACAGACCAGCTTGGCTGATAGTTGTCTTAGGGAGAGCGCGGAATGATTGGGCCAAGAAGCGAGGAAGGATAACACCACCGAAACATCCCAGGTCGCGGTGTAGCGCGGTCTGGGTGGCCGAGAGAGGCGAGAACCTTTGAGGAGCCGGCACACCAAGGGGTGCTGGCCCGCCGGGCAGCCCTCAAGCCCCTGATGTGTTGAGGAGATGGCCGACCGATATAGGTTGATGGTCCTGTATGCCTTACCTGCTTCAAAGAGGGAAGTCAGGAACTGTAGGACCACAGCTACAGGGGCTGAAACGGGATCCATGTCCCGAGCCAGGGACCAACCAGCCCAAGCTCGCCAAGCTGACCCATATGCCGGTCTAGTGCCGGGAGCCCATGCCGCTGCCAGTAGGCGTCTAGTAGTGTCCGAAACACCCTGGACCTCCCAAGGTCCCCTGAAATCCGCCACGCCAGGAGCGGGAGGGAGCACTCTAACCGGAGAGGGCGGCAACACCCTATCGCATGTGTAAGCTTTGCATCGCACAATGATGGAGCGGACCCGGGAACACTGCCTGAATGGAGGATGCTAGGAGGCCAATGAGGAGCGCCAGTTGCCTCAAGGTGAGTTGCGGCCATATGAGAGCTCTGCGGAGCTCCTTGCGTATTGAACGAGTCTTGGACCCTGAAAGGCTCAAGTGTGGCCGCCTCCGTATCCACTAGGAATCCCAAGAATTCCATACGAGTGGCGGGAGTCAGGCATGACTTTTCCTGGTTGATAATGAAACCCAGACGAGAGAGCAGGTTCATTGCCAGCCGCAGGTGTGCCAGAAGTATGGAGCGATCCTGGGCGATGAACAGGATGTCATCTAGGTATATGATTAGACGAATGCCTCAACTGCGTAGCCAGGCCAAAGCTGGGCGCAGCAGTTTTGTGAAGCACCATGGTGCTGATGACAGGCCAAAGGGCAGGCATGTGAACCTCCAAGTCCCTGTCCACCAATGGAAACGCAGGAGATCTCGGGATGCTTCGGCTATAGGCATGGTGAGATATGCATCCTTGAGATCCAGCTTTACCAACCAGTCCCCCTGAAGGAGTAGATCTCTCAGCAGATGGATACCCTCCATCTTGAAATGGCGGTACCTGACCATAGCATTGAGTGGGCGCATGTTTATGACTTGGCGCATTTGGTCGCCCTTCTTTTCCACTAGGAAAATATTGCTTACGACTCCCGTGGAGCCCGGGGTGCCCGTTCTATCGCTCTCTTGGTGAGGAGCGAGGATAGCTCATCGTCGATCGACCTGCGATCCCAGAGGGAGAAGCAGATCGGTCGAGGAGGAGGGATAGTTACAGGGTTCCCTAGAAGGTCTATGTGGAAACCTTGAATGGTGTTTAGTACCCAGGGGTCGGAGGTTATCTGTGCCCAGGCTGGGAAAAAATTTTGGAGTCTGCCCCCTACATAAACATGCGAAGAAACATGAGGTATGAGTAAACTCACCATAGGGTCTTCTGGAGCTGGTGTTACCACGGAAGCCTCTGGATCGCCACAGGCGTCCACGTGATGGGAAGAATGGGGAGCGAGTACTTGTCTCCTGGATCTGCTGGTCCTGGTGAAGACCTGTCCCTGAAAAACCCATCTCATGGAGGCTTAGGCCTTGTCAAGGGCCGTAAATGCCCCCACAAAGCGCCCCATGTCTTTAATGAAGGAGTCGCCAAATAGTAGTCCTTGGGCATCCTTCCCAGCCTCTGTTAAGGCAAGGTTGGCCAGTTTAGGCTCTATTTTAAACAAAATGGCTTTACACCGTTCAATAAAGAGGGAGGTGTTTACGCTCCCGGCAATACAAATAGCCCTTGGGACCCAACCATGGAGGTCTTCGGGGTCAACCTTATGGTTTCCAGCTCTGGCATCCTCCGCCAGTTCGAAAAGTTTTGCCAGTAGGCCAAATATGTCTAAATGTTTATCCTGGCATGCTTTCAGGGCAGAGTCTAGGCCGTTCCAGCCCAATTTAGTTACGAACTGGGTC
Source organism: Pelobates cultripes (assembly GCA_933207985.1). Lineage (NCBI taxonomy): Eukaryota > Metazoa > Chordata > Amphibia > Anura > Pelobatidae > Pelobates > Pelobates cultripes. The sequence continues at coordinate 53,242,206 of OW240918.1, read as the reverse complement.
ATTTTTGGATCAACTTCAGGGGTATCACAGACTTTATTTGGCACCGTAGGCCTTGGGCACTATGCCCTCAGTTTGTTCCGTGACGCTTTACTGAGCGGGCGTCCTACCCAATTTTCAAGGTACTTGTCTACATGGTCCGCTGGGAGCCACTCCGCCGGCCTCGGATAGTGAAGCTCATCCAGGTCGAAGAGAGGTTCGCCCAACGGAAGCGCCGGGTGAAGCGCCCCCGTGTCACCTCCTGACATCTCTGCCTGAGCAGAGGGAAGGAGATCAAGGCCCAGCTCAGCGGTCTCAATATCAGAGTCGTCATCTGACTCAACCATAGCCTCCTCACCTGACCCGATTTCTGAGTCGGAGTCACTCTCCGGTTGTGCTCTAGCACATTTCCAGAGCCGCGCCCGTTCTGCCTGGTGCGGAAAGGCTCTTTTGCATGGGTGGGACACGCTTTCTGGGGCGACCGTAGGTACGCCAGTCGTAACAGTTCTAGAGGCAGAGGGGTGTTTGGACTTATGGGTCGCCTTCTTGGGTGCTCCCTCAGACAGGTCCATAGTGGGACGCAGAAGAGGCGTTGTGGAACCTGACATTTGCACGTCCAAAGGACGTGGCAGGAGGGCCTGGGAGATGGTTTGGGAGAGGGTAGAAGACATGGACCCCATGGCTGCCATAATGGCATCTGTCATCGAGCACTGTAGCGCCAAGAATTTGTCCCCTTCAGGTTGGGTGGGTCTATCTGCCAGAGTAGATGGCATGTCATAGATGACAGAGGTCTCTCCCAGAGGCAAAGGGGCATCTATCACCCCAGGGGGTGGTGAGCTGGAAGGCATACTGGGTTTGGGCATATTGGATTTAGCTCAATATTCCTACCAGTGAGTTTACAGGGTAGTAAGGGTTAGTCACCCAAACTATAGGGAAAGAGAATGATAGGGATCTCACCAGGGTCCAGACCAGAGGCATACAGACACACACGAGGTAGTATGAGAGACAGGAAGTCGAAAAATGTCCGCTGCGAGTCTTGCGAGATTCACGGTAAAAACCAGTGAATTCGTCAATAGAAAATAACCGAACGGGTGGGAAAATAGGCGAATTCATGTGAATAAAACAGACGAATGTAAAACAGATGAATGAGTAAACTGCACGAACCAATTAGTCGAACGCGGCAAATAGGCGAATGTTGCTATATGCTGTTGAAACTAACGAATGGTATGTGTTCGTGAATTTAGCCGGACAGAACGGAGAAAAGCAGCGCAAAATGGCGCCAGAGGACAGGGAGAGGAGAGATGGCGAGAAAAGAGATAAGAGCAAATCATAGAAAAGCCAAACTGAGAGTGCACAGATAGATATTTCACACAGAAGGTCTGGAACCCTGGGAGACAACAATATGTATATACAGACATATAATAAACATAAATAGATAAGCTGAGGGGAAAAGATTCCTTAATAGAATCAAATAAAAGAATAGTATTGTCAATAAAGAAGAAACAATAGATCAATAAATGACAATAAATAGCAGAATAACAACCATAACTGACAGAATAAATAAGTAATCTATGAGAGAAAAATGTGAGCTGTTACTTATCTTTGGAGCAGCAAAGAAAGAGGGAAATGGAAGGGAAGTGCTGCCTATTATACTGGGACCTGTGCAGGGAGGGGCCTATCTCACTGTATGTTCATTGTTTTTTCATTCTGTTTATTTCCTTTGCTAATATTGGTGGACAGTAAAGAAAGGGATATGCAATATGAGCCTCCGTGTCTTGTCATAAAATTGGTAGGTTTACTTGTCAGGGCACACAATGTATGCAAATGCAAGAATGTTCCTCTTTGGGCATTTGATCCTCCTTAGAGAGATGAGATCCAATACATCTGAAAAAGATAAAGCGGGTGCTTCTGGTTACATCCACTTATGCTGGACTAAGATTTAAAGGTACCTACCACCTATCATAAGCTGGTTTCTTATGATAAATATGTGAATCCCTGCTGTCAAAAAAGAGCAAATTGTGTGGTAAAAGGAATTTACCCATTTTGCTGTATTGCAAGCTTTAAAGAGACACTAACAGCACCAGACCACTTCATCTCAATGAAGTGGTCTGGGTGCAGTGTTCCTACCATTATAAGATAAAGGAAGGAAAAAGGTCTCTAAAAAGAGTATTTCAACTAAAGGGCCTAACCCTAAAATTGAAGCTTAGTAATGAGGGTCCTAAACGAAACAAAAAGGAACCCAAAAGAATTGGAAAAAACTCTTTAGGATCAAGTATGTGTGATATAATTATTTAAACTAAACTTACACTAAAAAATTATATTCCCAAAAAAGGTGTATCAGGGATAAAGGATAAAACTCAATTTGACAGAATACTCCACATATTCAATGCAAATATCAATTGGATATTCCTTTATTAGTGTTAAGACTATGTGAGTAATTCTATCAAAATAAATTACATAGAAAATATAAAAGATTGGCCACTATATAAGACAAGTATGCCTGAACTCAATATTAAATGTGAGATAAGCTCACTGAGATAATGCATGCTAAAAATACAGAATATCAAACATAGTATCCCCTCTGTTACAATAAGTAGCCAACAGAGCTGTGACTGTGTAGATACAATCACAAACCGAAGGCAGCTATATATAAGGGATTGTGGTGGGTCTTACCCTAGCGCAAATAAGCAGAGCAGGGAAAGTATACTCAACAGAGCAATAGACCATAGTCTGTGTTCCTATGCCAAAAACAAAATTATCGTATTACAAGCACCTTAATAGGTAACAGGGGAAGAGGAGGGAGGACAGAATGTATGATTCCTATACCTCAGGGTACAAGCGCCCTACTACCATGTGTGCTGAAGTAAAATTCCAATCTAATATGAGCCTTCTAGGGCTAGAATGCAAGAAAGTAAACAGGATGAAAATGAGAAAAATGTTTAGAAAACCCTCCTGTCTACAAATAATAACGTTTACAAAGGCAACCAGACCGCTGCCTGTATAATGTCTAAAGAAACTGGCTAACACATATCACGGTTAGAAATAATAAGTATCCTAAATAACCGAAAGAATATACATAGTGAATCACTCGCCTATAGTGAAACAAAAAAAGGGGAAGAAGCGTGAATAAACGGCGAACGCGCGTTTCGGCACTGTAATGTTGTGCCTTCGTCCGGGGCAAATCGTGAGTGTCCTCCTCGATGCCGGTTTTAAATATAGATGCCGATAAATAAATCCCTCCCCCTTGTATGAACAGACCAACCAGATTCAAGAGGGGGAGGGGCTAAGTAGACGCTGGGTAAACTCCCTCAATTTGGTATTGGGAGTGAGCATTACGGCAATAATGACATATTTTAGGAATAATAATAGAGGTCCGAAAAAATTTTGAAGTACACAAATAGGTTTGCTAACTAATGAAATAACGTCTATAAGGCTCAAATTTACTGGCAATATAAACATATGCCGAGAAGTAGCTATCACGTCAGATCTAGTCTTGCAAGGATAATAGAAGAGGTCAGATATGCAAACATATCAATATTACCTGTTAGATCACCTCTATTTCAAGATGCATTTTGGCGGTATAGGGAGAGCAGACTGTCCAAACTATCTTAGTTATTATCATAAGCTCATTTGGGTTATTACACAAATATATTATTAATTCAGCAGTAACCGATGTGTTGAATATCCAATAAAGGATACAACATGGTAGCATTTTACACTCAAGATTAAATAAGAGAGGGTTAGGAAAATTTAAGTTTCCCCCTTCTTAATGTGAAAGTGTAAAATCTATAAGTCAAGTATGATAGTGATTAATCACCCAAAATAGCTCCTATACTATTCATTATCAATGTAATGAAGTTATAGATCTCGAGATATGAACAGGCTACAAGAAAATAATAAAAACATAAAAATTAGGGGACTAAACAAAACAAACAGAGAAGGTTCAGGATTTATAAGAAATTCTAAATCGTATGTTAATATTTACAGGACTTATTTGAAAGAAATTAAAGTCACATGACTAGCTATGTTCATAAATAGGGGGACTGTACAGAAACATTTCCCAGATGTAATTATTCTAAAAATGGGGTATATGTGAAACCTTCGTTCAGTCCTAGGGGAGTTAGAGTCTTTGATTTATTTAGCCAATAACACTCCCTTTTCTTGAGGAGACGCCACATCTCTGATCTAATTTCACCTGTTTAATCCCTGCAAAACGTAATTCTTGGGATGAACCTGAATGGCACTCCCAAAGATGTCTTGAAATTGGAGTGTCCGTTTTGTACCTTACAGAGCGGATATGTTCTAAAATACGTAGTTTGAATTGTCTGAAGGTTTTATTTTTCAGTGTAAGTTCAGTGTAAATAATTATACCACACATGCATGATCCTGAAGAGTTTTTTCCAATCCTTTTGGGTACCTTTTCGTTTTGTTTAGGACCCTCATTATTAAGCTCCTGCCATTTAACCCAGCAATGTAAAATATTGCTGTTTTATTTCAGAGTTAAAGCGTCTCTGTCACGATAATATATATTTTTTTATCTCTCCCCTCCCAAATTTCTTAACTCCTTAGTGTCCCCAATCATTGTTTATTTGCTCCCTATTAAAATCCCCCATGTATCCTAAATTTTACAATCTGCTCGGCACCTGATCTTCATTCTCAGCACAGCCGCCTTCTAATTGCTGGCAGTGACATAAGGTCACTGCTTTGTCTTGTCCACAGTATGCGATGAAAGTGCACTTTGGAGAGAGCCATGGCCATGCATGCCCAGTAAGGTTCGAGTGACTGGGCATGCGCAGTGCTCAAAAATCTTGCAAGGTAATGGAAGGAGGACAGGATAGTGGTAAATATTGAGGTAAAGTTAGTATAAGCTCCAAACTTTTGTCACAATTGTCAAGTGAAGGAAAAATACATAAGACAAAGTAGTCACAGGAGAAATAAATCAGAAATGAAGAAAAGATGAACAGATTGGGAGAAAAGTAAGTTTGAGGTGACAGAGCCGCTTTAAACACACACTAGTGGCTGACAGCCACTAAAGATACTTTCCCTCTGAGAACGAGTCAGACTCGGTTCTCAATCTGTTACTCGTAGTGAGCATTTGTTTGCCATAGTGCAGCGATTTTCTGTGCATGCGCACGAGCCTCACAATTCTTTCCTGTGGGAAAGCATTGGATTGGCTGAGGTCATCAACCTTGATGGTTTGAACCAGGTAGGCTGAGTGGCAGTACCGACACTGGCATGGCAAGGGCTGAAATGTAAGTAAATATATTTTTCTTGCAACTGGGGTTATTGAGGGCAGTCACCTAAATTAGTTAGTGGGACATTATAGTACGGGACACACATGTATTCCTAGTGCTATAGTGTTACTTTAACGCTAAACATAGTGAGACGTCCCAAGGCTTTCAGTTATAAAAGTTTGATATTGGAGCCATTCATGACTTTAAACTGTCTCTTTGCAGTCTCCAAAAAATATGACATTAATAAAGAATTCAGAAAGAAATCCATCAAATCTCGTAGAAAAAAAACAAATGAAACAAGTTTTCCATTTTAAACAAAATCAAAGCTATCCTTGAGCATACTGCTACATAAATATCTTTGCGTAGACGTAGTGAGATTAAATTTTGTACATTATCAGTATTCCATAATTCTAAACCTTCATTTCTTTTATGCCTTAGAGATTGCTCAGACAGAAACAGCCTCCATATTTTATACTTTCATATAATTTTTTCTGTGATCTGCCAGTTATGCATCTTAAAACATAATTGCTTTCAGACGATATGCATAACATTATAAAACACCACTAGTACACACAGTAAGATTGTAATTATAGCTCTGTTTACTTAAAACAGATATGTCTTGTTGGGGAACTTCAACTAATAAGGTAGGGTTTTTAGGCACAGTAAATATCAGTTAGCGGAATGGACAGGAATTATGGGAGTTGGGGTTGCACTTGTAGAGCAGAAAAAAGTAATAGACACCAAGAGCGTGGTAAATCAGGAGAGATCATTGCAGGGCCGGTGCAAGGATTCTTGCCCCCGTAGGCAACAATACATTTTGACGCCCCCTCATGGATGCAACTACATTCCCTCAGAGGTTTATTCACTAAACTCTGAATTTCAGTGAAGAGATATTTAGGGAAAGAGACGCACTGAGTAGACATTAAAGGGAAACTATAGTGCCAGGAAAACAAACTCGTTATCCTGACACTATAGCTTCCCCCTCTGTCAAGCATGCCCCCTAATGGTGCAGAAGGGGTTAAAACCCCTTCTGTCACTTACCTGGGTCCAGCACCAATGTCTTTTGTGCAGGCTTGGGTCCACCTTCGCTCCTTAATGGTTGCACTCGGAGTGGTATTTGCGTGACACTAGGTTTTGCGTGACGCTGGACGTACCCATGCATTGCCACTAGAGGAGTTAACCCTGAACGGTAATTATTGCAGTTTCTTAAAAAATTGCAATATGTACCTTTGCAGTGTCACTTACACAATCTCACTAATACACACACTCTCTCACTGGCATACACACTTACACATTCTAACTCTAACTTACACACTCTAACACATACACATTCTCACTGACCTACACATTGTCACTTGCACACTCACTAACACACACACTCTCACTGACATACACAGTGTCACCTACACACTCTCACTAATACACACACTCTCTCAATGACATATACAGTGTCACTTACACACTAACTTATACACTCTCACCAGGCCCGGACTGGCCATCGGGCATACCGGGCAAATGCCTGCAGGGCCAGCGCTATCCGAGCACCGGCCCTGCATAGTGCCTCCATGGGCCGGTGGAGAGATCAAAGATCTCCCTCACCGGCCCAGAGGCAGGGAGATGCGGCCGCCGGCTGGGTGAAGGAGGGAGGGAGGAGAGAGGACCCGGCGGAACTCTAACAAGCAGCTCCGCCGGTCCTCTCGTGGGATTCTGAGCGTTGCCGCAGCAACTCTCACCACTGGACCACCAGTGAAGGCCGCATGGCTCCCAACCCCCCAGGCAGAACGGATCTCCTCCTCCCCCCTCCCACGATACAGGTAAGAAGGGAGGGGGGGAAATAATTTTTTTTTTTATTAGTAAAAAAAAATATTTAAATTTACATAAAAAATACATTCACTCACACACACACAGCACCCAGACACAGCACCCCCCAGACACAGCCCCCAGACACAGCACCCCCCAGACACACACAGCACCCCCAGACACACACACATAACCCCCAGACACAGCCCTCCCCCAGACACACACCCCCAGACACACACACAGCACCCCAGACACACACAGCACTCCCCAGACACAGCCCCCAGACACAGCACCCCCCTGTGACACACACAGCACCCCAGACACAGCCCCAGACACACACAGCACCCCAGACACAGCAACCCCAGACACACACAGCACCCCCAGACACAGCCCCCAGACACAGCACCCCCAGACACAGGCACCCCCAGGCACAGCCCCCAGAGACACACAGCACCCCCAGACACACACAGCACCCCCAGACACAGCCCCCAGACACAGCACCCCTAGACACACACAGTGCACCCCAGACACAGCCCCTAGACACACACACACACAGCACCCCAGACACAGCCCCCCAGACACAGCACCCCCAAGTAGACACACACAGTAACCCCAGACACAGCCCCCAGACACAGCACCCCCAGACACACACAGCACCCCCCAGACACAGCCCCCAGACACAGCCCCAGACACAGCACCCCCCTAGACACACACAGCACCCCCAGACACAGCCCCCAGACACACACACAGCACCCCCAGACACAGCACCCAGACACAGCACCAAGACACACACAAAGCACCCCAGACACACACACACAGCACCCCCAGACACACACAGCACCCCCAGACACACACACAGCACCCAGACACACACACTGCACCCAGACACACACTGCACCCAGACACACACCGTAACTCCCCAGACACACACCGTAACCCCCAGACACACACAGCAGACACACACAGCACCCCCAGACACACAGCACCCCGAGACACCTCACAGCCCCCAGACACACACACAGCCTCCCAGACACACACTGCACCCCCAGACACACACTGCACCCCCAGACACACAGCGCACCCAGACACACACAGTGCACCCAGACACACACAGCACCCCCAGACACACACGGCGCACCCAGACACACACAGCACACCCAGACACACACAGCACCCCCAGACACACAGCACCCCCCAGACACACACAGCACCCAGACACACACAGCACCCTCACTCACACACACAGCACACTCCCACACATATACAGCACACACATATATATATATAAAATAACCCTCAGTGAGTTAACAGACAAAGAAAATTAGAAACCTAGAATGTGACAGCAGATAAAAACACCCTCACACACAGCACCCCTCTTACATACACACACTGCGCCCCTCACACATACAATAAGTCATAAATATATATATATATATATATATATATACATACACACACACACACACTACAGCACCCCTCACACTGCACCACTACACACATTACACTCCAGATACACACTAGATCCCTTACCCTATATGCACTCTTAATCCTCTACATACACATACACACACACACACACACACACACTGGGTCATTTACACAGTAGATCTCCTACACACACACACTACATTCCTTGTCAGCAAACACATACAACATTCTCTAAACACACCCTCTCTGCAACCCCTACACACACTACGTTACCTATACACACACACTTCAGCCCGTATGCACACACTCGCTGCATCCCCTATAAAACTATGCCCCCTATACACACACTCTCTACAGCCCCTAGCCACACATATTACACCACAAACACAAATTAAATTTACCTATTTATACAATACCACACCACACTCTACACACACGCAATCCCACAAGCAGGCTCCAAACATATGCACCATGCACTTTCCTGGCCCTTTTGTCCTCTGGTATCCCACTTGTGGAGACACCAGAGACAATTTAAAAGCAAACACAGCGCAAGCATGTTATTAAATTTGCTTGCACTGCGCAGAACAAATTCAGGGCCTTTTTCTAATGCCAGAGCTCTTCAGCAGGGCTCTGGGCATTGAACCAACATGCTCACTTTGAGAGGGGGCGTGTTGTCATTAGTGATGACAAAACACACACTCTCTGGCCCCGCCCCCTTCTTAGGGGGCCGCTCTGATTGAAAAATGCCCGGGCCTAATTTTTTTCCCTGTCCGGCCCTGACTCTCACCAACATACACATTGTCAGTTACACACTCTTACTAACACCACACACAGTGCCACTTGCACATACTGACATAGTGTCACTTGCACCCTCTTCCTAACAACCACACCCAGAGTCACTTGCACACTCTCACTAACTGTGTCACTTGCACACTCTCACTAATACACACACACACACACTCACTCAGAGTCACTTGCACACTCTCACTAATACACACACAACCAGAGTCACTTGCACACTCTCTCTAACAGTGTCACTTGCACACTCTCACCAATACACACACACACACACACACACACACAGAGTCACTTGCACACTCTCACTAATACACACACAACCAGAGTCACTTGCACACTCTCACTAATACACACACACCTAGTCACTTGCACACTCTCACTAATACACACACAACCAGAGTCACTTGCACACTCTCACTAATACACACACACACCCAGAGTCACTTGCACACTCTCACTAATACACACACACACCCAGAGTCACTTGCACACTCTCACTAATACACACAACCAGAGTCACTTGCACACTCTCACTTACAGTGTCACTTACACACTCTCACTAACACACACACACACACACACACACACACACACACACACACACACACACCCAGAGTCACTTGCACACTTACATAGCAATTTAACACACACACTAATTTACAAACATGCACACAATAAATCCCCCAACAATCCCCCTTAACCATGCCATATCTGGATGCTGTGAAGATGAGAAGAGGTCCAGGCTACAGGATGTTGCTCTTCTCTCTGCTGGGGGAGCAGGAGAGCCTGCACTGTGAGCACAGGCTGCTTCCTGCACCCTGCTCCCTTCACTGTGCTTCCAGTGTTAACAGGCAGGGAGCAGCCAGGATACCAGGTCACATCCCGGCTTCCCCTGCCTGTAGGAAGCAGTGTGCTCTGCTCGGGTGCTGGGGTTACAGTAAACCCCACTCCCTGAGCAGGTAATGGGCTGCAGAGGGAGCCCAACAGCCAAATGGCTGCGCTGGGGGGTGGCTGAGTAGCCGCTTACCCAGCACAGCATTCCCAGACAGCAGTAGCAATAGCAGGGAAGCCCACCAGGAAACCTCTCGGTGGGCGCCCCCCCAGAGGTCGGCACCCCAGGCGAATGCCTTATTCGCCTAATGGTAGCACCGGCCCTGGATCATTGATACAACTGATTGACAAAGTCACTATCAAAGTTATTAAAAGACTTCCAAAGCCATGCAGGCCACTTCGCCGAGTGCAGTGGTAATGTAATTTTAACTATTCAAGGTAACAAAGTGTAAACCTTGAAGGGTTAAACACACTGATTCTGCTACAGCTACCGTGAAGTTGCAGTACCTATAGGAAAGTATCTTTAAACACATTTATTGTAGTTTAAAAACCTATTGCTGTGAGTATTATTGCTGTGGAGCTCAGTTATACACTCAAAAATATAGAGCTCCTAGAAGCGAGAGGCATTAGGATTGAAAATAGGGACAGAGGGATTTGGGCCCAAAGTAGGGACTGTCCCTCCAAAATAGGGCCACTTGGGATGTATGCACATACACACACAGCAATGGTAGCTGATGTCATCACAATATGAAAGAACTGCTGTGAAAAGCAGGGTGATCATCCTTCAGGTTAATTCTGCTACTGTATACAGAACACTTAAAGGACCACTATAGTGCCAGGAAAACATACTCGTTTTCCTGGCACTATAGTGCCCTGAGGGTGCCCCCACCCTCAGGGTTCCCCTCCCGCCCGGCTCTGGAAGGGGGAAAGGGTTAAAAACTTACCTTTTTCCAGCGCTGGGCGGGGAGCTCTCCTCCTTCTCTCCTCCTCCTGGGCTGAATGCGCACGCGCGGCAAGAGCTTTGCATTGCAAAGCATTTTATGGACGCTTGTGCTCTCACTGTGAAAATCACAGTGAGAAGCACGCAAGCGCTCTAGTGGCTGTCAATGAGACAGCCACTAGAGGATTAGGGGGAAGGCTTAACCCATTCATAAACATAGCAGTTTCTCTGAAACTGCTATGTTTATAAAAAAAATGGGTTAACCCTAGAAGGACCTGGCACCCAGACCACTTCATTAAGCTGAAGTGGTCTGGGTGCCTAGAGTGGTCCTTTAAGATACCAATATTGAGGGAGAGATCTGGATGAAGTCACCACTGACATGACAATCGTTTTGCTTTAAAATAAGATTAAATGTGCTAATAGCACTTTTAGTCCCATCTGGCAGAAAATGACTATGTAGATAAAAAATTTTTATATGATAGCAAAGGACATATCCTTGTGGCTTTTTGAATATGCAGCATTTTTACAAATTCATTTGTTCTAAGCATACCCCTTCTTTCTGAGCCTCCTGCTGATGCTTCCCCGAGATGTAACAAGGAATAAGTTAATGAGAAAGATAGCATTAACATACATTTGGTAAGGTGACAGGTTCACTTTAAAGATGTTCATCATTCTAGATTGTCAGAGAATGACAATTCTTCATTCTAGATTGTCACATTCTCAGTTGCATAACCACATGTCTAAGCTATAAAAACAGTCTTTGTAGAAGGTGGAGTGTGTGTACAAATTGTCAGTACATTAACATTTGCTTTATAGAAAAAATATATTTATATTACTTATAAAAAACTGAAATAGATCCATATTTATGCGACAGTTTAAATGTGATTTTTACCAAAAGATTATTTCTAATTTGCAATATCTGTTAACAGTAAAATCAAAATGAAAAATAAAACAAAACTAGACACCTGATCCCAGCACTCTTATATTGGTAGTTTAATCCAAATTCTTAAAAGATAGAGAAATAAATTACGGGTACACAAAATATATGCAAGATGTGGTGAAGAAGTTATGACAATCAACTCTCGTCTTCAGATTTTGGGCTTTGTTTGAAGATAGACAAAAACAAGAGGGTACAATCACAACTGAGAACAGAAATAGTACAATCAATGACTGTAGAGAATTTGGTCTGTCTTCATAATTTGCAACATTTACCCGTCACAGTTGGAGCATATTTTCCAGATATGAAATTAGGCAGCTGCTACTTTCATATTAAAGGACCACTATAGTGCCAGGAAAACATACTCGTTTTCCTGGCACTATAGTGCCCTGAGGGTGCCCCCACCCTCAGGGACCCCCTCCCGCCCGGCTCTGGAAAGGGGAAAGGGGTTAAAACTTACCTTTTTCCAGCGCTGGGCGGAGAGCTCTCCTCCTCCGATCCTCCTCCGTTACGCCCCGCCGGCTGAATGCGCACGCGCGGCAAGAGCTGCGCGCGCATTCAGCCGATCACATAGGAAAGCATTCTTAATGCTTTCCTATGGACGCTTGCGTGCTCTCACTGTGAAAATCACAGTGAGAAGCACGCAAGCGCCTCTAATGGCTGTCAATGAGACAGCCAGTAGAGGGAATAGGGGGAAGGCTTAACCCATTAGTAAACATAGCAGTTTCTCTGAAACAGCTATGTTTATGAAAAAATGGGTTAACCCTAGCTGGACCAGGCACCCAGACCACTTCATTAAGCTGAAGTGGTCTGGGTGCCTAGAGTGGTCCTTTAATGTAATTCATTCATTGACAATAGGTCAAGTTCTTTGCGCATGGTATCCTAACAGAAGAGCTGTTATCATTTGCTTTCTAATTGTTGAGTCTTTAAAGGATCACTATAGGATCAGGAACACAAACATGAATTCCTGATTCTATAGTGAAAACCCACTATTTAGGTTGCTTGCCCCCCTTAAGCACCCTCAGAATGGGTTAAAACTCACTTTATTTTCAGATCTCCATGGGTCCACCGGTGCTGGCCCTGCCCCCTTGGTGACATCATCAAAATGGCAGATTTTTAGCCCATCCAATGCTTTCCCATGGGGATTGCATTGGATTGGCTAAAATCGGCAAGAGGGTGGGGCCAAACACCATTTTGGCTAATCAGCACATCCTCATAGAGATGCATAGTGGTAATCTCCCCCCCCCCCAGTGGTCATTAACCTCTTTCCCCCTCTCCCCCCCATTAATGGTCCTTACCCTCCTCCCCTCTCCTTAGTGGTCCTCCCTCCTTACCCCTCTTTGGTGGTCCTTTCCCCCCTTAGTGGTCCTCCCTCTCTCAAACCCCTTAGTGGACCTCCCCTCCCTCAGTGGTCCTTACTCCCCACCCCCCTTCCCCAGTGGTCCTTACTCCCCCTCTCCTCCCCCAGTGGCTCTTATGCCCCCCTCTCTCTCCTCCCCAGTTGTCCTTACCCCCCTCCTCCCTCCAGTGGTCCTTACTCCCCCTCTCCTCCCCAGTGGTCCTACTCCCTCCCCTGTGGGTCCCTCCCTCCTCCCAGTGGTCCTTACTCCCTCTCTCCTCCCCCAATGGTCCTACTCCCCCCCCCTGTGGTCCTTACTCCCCCCTCCTCCCCAGTGGTCCTTGCTTCCCACCAACCCTCCCCCAGTGGTCCTTACTCCTCCCCTCCCTCTACTCCCCCAGTGGTCCTTACTCCCCCTCCCCCTGTGGTCCTTACCCTCCCTTCCCTGACCCACCCCTGGTGGCCCTTACCCTCCTCTTCCTTCCTGCATATGTAGCATGGCCGGGCGGCGTGGGACAGGAAATTCTGTTTCCTGTACCCGGCAGCCGGCGGACTTAAGGGAAGTGCTCACTCAGTGAGCACTTCCTGTCAGTCCGCTGCGGCCGGGTACAGGAAACAGAGGTTCCTGTCCCGCGTTCTGCGCTGCCCGGCCACGCTACATTGAGAGACGGGCAGGAGGGAGCGCTCTGCGCTTCCCTCCTGCTGGTCACTCAAATCCGGCCGCCCTTCATACTGCAGTGCTGCGCCGCCTGAGGCTTGTAAAAGCGCTCAGGCGGCGCAGCATGAGGAGCCGCACCGGTGATTCCGGGCGCAGGGATCCGGCGCCCCTTGCTAAGTTGCGCCCTAGGCGGCTGCCTAGGTCGCCTTACAGGTAGCACCGGCCCTGACTGTATGCAGTATGAAGCAAGTAGTTGGCTGAAATTCATTAGCTCTTCAAAGAATTAAAGGGACACAATAGTCACCAGAACAACTACAGCTTATTGAATTTGTTCTGGTGAGTAGAATCATTACCTTCAGGCTTTTTGCTGTAAACACTATCTTTTCAGAGAAAATGCAGTGTTTACATTACAGCCAAGTGATAACTTCACTGGCCACTTCTTAGATGGCTGTTAGAGATCCTTCCTGGGTCATGGCTGCCTAAAATGCATCCAAACATTCAGTATCTCCTCCCTCTGCATGCAGACACTGAACTTTCCTCAAAAAGATTCATTGATTCAATTAATCTCTAAGAGGAGATGCTGATTGGCCAGTGCTGTGTTTGAATTTTGCTGGCTCTGCCCCGATCTGCCTCTTTGTCAGTCTCAGCCAATCCTATGGGGAAGCATTGTGATTGGATTAGGCCACCACTTCTGATGATGTCAGAGGTCAGAGGAAGTTTATAGGCAGAGGCAGCAGCTTCAGACTTGAATACAAGTAAGATTTTACTATCTTTAGGGAGGCAAAGGGGGGCAAGGGGGCTAGATAGTGGTTTTAACACTATATGGTCAGGAATACATGTTTGTGTTCTTGACCCTATAGTGCTCCTTTAAGCAGTGTAATTCTGTATTTCTAAGGAGAAGACTTTGAACATTGCACCATTCTCAAGCAGCACTCTCTAGTTGTGTTCTCAAGTATCAATTACAGTCTACCAAACATAGGAAACTACATTGGATAGTGCTACTTTCCAAGATTGGGCCAACAATAGCTGTTATTATATCATTAACCCCTTAAGGACCGAGGACGGTTCAGGACCGTCATCGGCATTTTTGCATTGCCGACCGATGACGGTCCTGAACCGTCCTAACGGTCTGGGGGTACTTACCTGATCGCCGTCGTTCCCCCGGCGGCGATCAGTGTTCCTCCGGTTGTGGGGAGATAGGATTCCAGCCCAGACTATTTTATTAAGTCCCCTAATGGTGGAAGTACGGCGTCAAACAGATATCCTTTCTGATCTATGTCCCGTTGCTTCCACACTTCGGAGGATTGGGTCACATTCAAGAAACAGGTACACAGCGTTACACTATCCCCTGTCTCAGGAAAGATCACAAAAGGGTGTAGAGGTCATATATACTCTGCATATTATTTCTCATTTTTGCTACAGAGATATAAAATGGCATATATATATATATATATATATATATATATATATATATATAAATCTAGCATTCTTTCTTACCCAAGTTTCATTCTTAGCCTGATTATAATACAAACCCTATCTCAAACCTTAATGTCAACTCCTGATGCTTTAGCACCCTTCATAAAATTCTCATAATCTAACTTTAGGGACCTTGCATATCTCTACAGATTATATGTGAGTGCTTTCATGGTTAAGTGACATAATTTGAACAGATTAAAACATCATTAAACATTAGCGCACAGTCAGTCATAACGAGAAAGTACTTTTTTAAAAAACATTTTTTCATGTATGGTAGGAAAAGATGTTAAAAAAAATAAAATTATTGCAATGCCAATTCTGCTTTGCCAAAATTAGATTTTTTCATAACTGGATTTAAAAAAAAAAAAGGAAATGAGAGAACTTGATTGTCACCGTTTTCCTTTTTTTTTTTTTAAATCCAAAAATAAAAGGAAAATGTCGGTGGAAAATTGCTCACTCACCCCTTCCACACATCTGAAATGAACAGGTGGAATGGATTAATGGGTCATTAATTGGCCACTCTCTCTTTTCTTTTTGTAAAATTCCCTGTTTTAAATTGACTCAAATGCCATTCATTGTTGTGATTTTGTTCTGCCTGGCTTTATCTTGCAATGCCTGCTAGCCCTGCAGATGCAGTTAGTATAAGCTGATGGCAATGGTAGGGCTATATCTATGTTTCCAGCCCTCTGGATCTACCCCTTTTCTAGCTACTTCTCCCCAGCTTATACAAACCCTACATTTCCTACATTAAAAAATCATTCAAGTCCTATACATTGTGCTGTACTAGGCACTAGACGTCCTCCATGTGTCTCATTCCCCCCCAGCCCCTCCATGTGTCTCATCCCCTCTATCCCCTCCATGACCCTCATTTCCCCACCAGCTTCTCCTTGAGTCTCATTTCCTCCCACCGGCCTCTGCATGTGTCTCATTCTCTACCCCAGCCCTCCATGTGTCTTATACCCTTCCCCAACCCTCCATGTGTCTCATTCCTTCCCCCAGCCCTTCATGTGTCTCATTCCCTCCCCCCTGCCTCTCCATGTGTCTCATTCCATAACCCACAACCCCACCATGTATCTCATTCCTTCCCCCCAGCCTCTCCATGTGTCTCTCCCCTGTACCCTTCTGTACCTGTTAACCACGGTACCCAGACTGACAGGAAGTGGTCTTTCAGTGAGCATTTCCTGTCAGACCGATCCGCTCGGCCATGCTACATACAGTGACCAGCAGGAGGGAAGCAGCACAACACACCACAGCGTTCCCTTCCTGCGGGTCACCAGCCCTGAAGTGATGCCGGCCCACAGTCGCAGGGTTTGCAGCTGAGGCCAACATCACTCCACCTAGAGTTTTTGGCCTGATTGCAGCTGCAACCCCTGTGACTGTGTGCACTTTCTTCTCTGTCCAAGGGAAGTTTTTTTTATACATAATATTAATATATTTTTTTAAAAAGGTCCCTTCACAATTGTGTCACATTTTGTATATTGCCTTGGAATATGGAGTGCATTTCTTAATTATGTCTTTAAATTGCAAGAGTCTGACAGGTAAATAGGTTCATTTGCAAAGAGGATGTCAGATATATATTTTTGTAATAAGTCATTTCTACTTAATTTCTCAGCTCTTTTCTTTCCTCTTAAGAGCTTTGCTGCAATTATAGAAAGCTGTACTTATCATACCATTAGTCCCACAGCACCTGCACACTTCACAAAGTGACCATTCCAAGAACATTCTCAGCAGATTATCTTAAGGGTTTAGGCATATAGGGCACACATATATCCTTCCTGTTTCTTGATTTAGACATATCCAAACTGAATTACCTGCTGAGAGAAGGATGTAGGAGCTGGTAACTATGAGGATTCAAGCTGACCTTAGCCAAAATGTTAATAATAAAGCTTAGGGTAAGATTTGTGGTTTAATATGAATGCAGAATGTTGCCAATAGTCTCTTATCCCACAGTAGCTAAGCCAACAGAGAAGCTTTCACTGAATGTATTGAATGCAGTCATCTGATGCATAGGAGAATATTATAATTTATCACGTTAATACGCAGACAGACAATTTTCTGAATGAATATAGCCATTCCCCTTTGCTGTGGATGGGACAGTCTTTCCAGATTAATGGTAAAAGCTAAAATAACACAGAAACTCTGAATTATTCTCTCTGGAACCTCTTCTATGCCTAAGGAGGATGGTCTACCACAGCATGAACATGTACATGATCTGCAACGCCAATAGAAGGATTAGTCAGTCAATGATAAGTTAAAGGCCTGATCCATAATGTCTATATCCATAAATAAAGTTCTTCTTCTTCATATATCATCCTGAGCTTAGCTGCCTACCTGAGGTCACGAAGTACCTTGGCACCCTATCGAAGAAGAGACCAACTATACTTAGGCAGGGGTCATACCGCCCTGGCCCTACATAGTAGAGCTACTCGAGCTCTATACTTAGTAAGTGCACTTCTTCTTACTTTGAACAAGGCGCTACCCCCTCCTTCTACCATACGCATAAACAAAGTTCTACCTTCTCTAGCTTGAAGGATTGGTGAATGGAGCTCACATACAATAATGCTCCTATTTATTTGAATAGCGAATGGAACAATCTCTTTATTCCAATGACAGGTGATTTTGGCTATCCCTTCAGGAGCTGGCTATTGCTCATGTGAAAAATCTCACATAAAATGTACAGTAAAGGTACAGTGAGGCACTTATCAAATACTTAAAATATTTCACATGCAAGTGGTATAAAACCATCCATATTCACCAGACGTCCCATATGCTTTACGTAAGATTCTCTAATAGTGCTTTGTTTACAGTACAGTTCTACAACTGTTGCTGCATTCTAATTGGCTGAGAGGTGACTTATTCACTTATTGTGATTAACATGAGATTGACACTCATACAGTGCTTTGAAATATAAATGCATCTCATCATCTTGATTAGGGTGCTCTTATAGGGTGTTGGTAGCCGCTATCAGCAGAAAAAAAGTCTTTATGTGTTTATTTTTACAACTCATACTGATATCTGTTGCACAGTAATTTTATCATTTATATGGGAGTTAACTGATACGATATGAGTAAAGAAATTAATGTCTGATAAGCAGAACAAAAAGACTGTTGGTTGAATGGCCAACAGCTCCCCTCTGACGAGCCAGGTCAGGCAAAACGCGCGCATCAGGGGTCCTGATAGTGCTATACTGTTTCATCCTATGGTAGCACACAGCCTTGCTACCACGCTGATGTTCTAAACCAGTCACTTACTCACAATGAGACAGCCACTAGAGACTGGATTAACCCTAAAGTAAACATAGCAGTTTCTCTGAAACTGCTATGTTTACAGCAGAAAGGGTTAATCCTAGCTGGACCAGGCACCCAGACCACTCCATTAAGCTGAAGTGGTCTGGGTGCTTATAGTGGTCCTTTAATGATATGGGATACAACTACTATTTCAAACTGCACCAAGTTTCTTTGAAACTATGTTTGATTTTTAAAAATTCGACCACATTGATATGCAGAACATCAGTAGTTTTTTTTTATCATCCAGTAATAAGATGCATAATTAAGAAGATCGTTTTGCGCTGATGGATTTATGGAGACTATTCTTGCAGTACGCATTTTGGGAAGCGTCCATTATAAAAGAAGTGGCTTTGATTGCTAATCTAATCAATGAAATGTTAAGAACAAAACACATAAGATGTACAAACAACCACATAAAAGAAAAAAGAAAAACGATTGAATCTGGAGTCTGGTTGAATTAAGCAATTTGCTGTAGCTGATCAATATTTCTTCAGGGTCTGACATAAGTATCAATAACCAGCTCGATAACCTATCTAAGTCTGGGATAGTGGGATTAGTAATTGAATTAACTTTTCAGCAGCTATAATGTTTCTCGGTAACATTTATTGAGCTCCGTTCTGTTTAAAAAGCTTTACCAAGAAAAGCCCAGCGGCGCAGCTTTTTTAAGCCCAAGTCATTTTGAGTAATATAAGAATTACGCTACACCATGCCTATAAGAGTTTAACCCCACAGAAATTAATCCATCAGCTGATATTATTATAAGGCAGTCTATCCTTGCCTTATACAAATAATCTGGTTATTTGACATATATTTTCTTGGCACAGTTTAGTTGTACGTATATGACTTGTGCTTGTGTCTTATATTTTGTTTAATAGAAACATATAGGAGAAACGTAAAAAAAGAACCCAGAACTACTTGCTATTTTGCAAAAATATTATCACACTAGCCATAGCTAGATTAACAGGGATGTTTTGAGAAATTTTAGAATGACAATTTATGCAAATAAAATGTAACACATTTTTTGTAGTTTAAAGACACATTAATGTGAATAGTATTGCTGTGTAGCTCTGTTACACACAGTGACACAGCAGCAAAATAGAGCTCCTAGAAAAAGAGGGACATTAGGATAGAAAAGAGGGATTTGGACCCAAAATAGGGACTTTCCCTCCTAAACAGGGACACTTAGGAGGTCTTTGTGTTATATTCACTCGTTCACTGCCACAGCCCAGACCTGTGTGTTTATTTATACTGAATGTGATAGTAATTCCATGTACTCTGCAGTTATTATGGAGTCTGGTTACTTTTTTTTTTTCCATTATACAATTAAAGGACCACTATAGTGCCAGGAAAACATACTCATTTTCCTGGCACTATAGTGCCCTGAGGGTGCCCCCACCCTCAGGGACCCCCTCCCGCCGGCCTCTGGGGAGAGGAAGGGGTTAAACACTTACCTTTCTCCAGCGCCGGTAAGGGGGCTCTCCTCCTCCTCTCCGCCTCCTCTCTTCTCTGAAACTGCTATGTTTATAAAAAAATGGGTTAACCCTAGCTGGACCAGGCACCCAGACCACTTCATTAAGCTGAAGTGGTCTGGGTGCCTAGAGTGGTCCTTTAACTGAATTGTGTGCAATCAGGAATTTTTGGGTGGTTTGTTCACATTTGTCTGGCAGCTCCTCACCCCCCACCCATTGTGCTATACATGGGGACGAGATAAGCTGTTTGGTTTTACAATGTTCATAGGTTTCTGAGTATATTTGGGTGGGATGAGGGTTATGGCTGCATAGCTTAAAAGGTCCCCTGCTGTGTGCCATCATCCGACTCTCTCAGACCAACTCAAACAGTGAGGACAGTCTATGCCTGACACAACATGATATGTGTCTAACCATAACTGTGCTTAGAGTGTCTTTTTAAAGGGATACTATAGTCTCCAAAACAACTTTAGCTTAATGTGTATAGATCAGGGGTAGGCAACCTATGGCACGTGTGCCATGCAAGGCACTTAAGGCTGCTAGAGCCAAACAGGGTCTGGCCTATAAGAAATCCCAGTGAAACTTCAGTTATCTGCTAGTACGAAAAAGTGGTGAAGAAAAATCCTTAATTTATGCATTGCAGCATGTAGAGGAAGTGATCTGAGATCACTTCCTCTCAGTACTTGTGAATAGGAATACACACTGTAGTATAGCAGCCCACAGCTGCTCTTGCAGCTCCTGTTCTTGACCGGTACCTGGCCAGCCTGGTCCCCACTTGACCCCAGGGAAGCCACCCACATTGCTAGATATACACAGAAATGCAGAATAACCCTCCCCTCATACAAATAATACGAACAGCCCACACAAACACAACACACAATGCACACAAACTCAGCACCACCAACAATCCACATACAGTTGCAAGAAAAATGATGTGAACCCTTTGGAATTATATGGATTTCTGCACAAATTGGTAATAAAATGTGATCTGATCATCATCTAAGTCACAACAATAGATAATCACAGTCTGCTTAAACTAATAACACACAAAAAATGAAGTGTTGCCATGTTTTTATTGAACACATTCACAGTGCAGGTGGGAAACGTATGTGAACCCCTAGACTAATGACATCTCCAAGAGCTAATTGGAGTGAGATGTCAGCCAACTGGAGTCCAATCAATGAGATGAGATTGGAGGTGTTGGTTACAGCTGCCCTGCCCTATAAAAAACACATACTAGTTCTGGGTTTGCTTTTCACAAGAAGCAGTGCCTGATGTGGATGATGCCTCAAACAAAAGAGCTCTCAGAAGTCCTACGATTAAGAATTGTTGACTTGCATAAAGCTGGAAAGGGTTATAAAAGTATCTCCAAAAGCCTTGCGTTCATCAGTCCACGGTAAGACAAATTGTCTATAAATGGAGAAAGTTCAGCACTGCTACTACTCTCCCTAGGAGTGGCCATCCTGTAAAGATGACTGCAAGAGCACAGCGCAGACTGCTCAATGAGGTGAAGAAGAATCCTAGAGTGTCAGCTAAAGACTTAAAAAAGTCACTGGCAAATGCTAACATCCCTGTTAGCGAATCTACAATACGTAAAACACTAAACAAGAATGGCTTTCATGGGAGGATACCACAGAGGAAGCCACTGCTGTCCAAACAAAGCATTGCTGCATGTTTACAGTTTGCACAAGAGCACCTGGATGTTCCACGGCAGTACTGGCAAAATATTCTGTGGACAGATGAAACCAAAGTTGAGTTGTTTGGAAGAAACACACAACACTATGTGTGGCAAAAAAAAGGCACAGCACACCAACATCAAAACCTCATCCCAACTGTGAAGTATGGTGGTGGGGGCATCATAGTTTGGGGCTGCTTTGCTGTGTCAGGGCCTGGACGGATTGCTATCATCAAAGGAAAAATTAATTTATCGAGACATTTTGCAGGAGAACTTAAGGCCATCTGTCTACTAGCTGAAGCTCAACAGAAGATGGGTGTTGCAACAGGACAATGACCCAATGCAAAGAAGTAAATCAACAACAGAATGGTTTAAACAGAAGAAAATACGTCTTCTGAAGTGGCCCAGTCAGAGTCCTGACGTCAACCCGATTGAGATGCTGTGGCATGACCTCAAGAAAGCGATTCACACCAGACATCCAAAGAATTTTGCTGAACTGAAACAGTTCTGTAAAGAGGAATGGTCAAGAATTACTCCTGACCATTGTGCACGTCTGATCTGCAACTACAGGAAATGTTTGGTTGAAGTTGTTGCCAAAGGAGGTTCAATCAGTTATTAAATCCAAGGGTTCACATACTTTTTCCACCTGCACTGTGAATGTTTACATGGTGTGTTCAATAAAAACATGGCACCATTTCATTATTTGTGTGTTATTAGTTTAAGTAGACTGTGATTGTCTATTGTTGTGACTTAGATGATGATCATATCACATTTTATGACCAATTTGTGCAGAAATCCATATCCTTCCAAAGGGTTCACATACTTTTTCTTGCAACTGTACATGCACACAACCCTACATGCAGCCTCTCACATGCAATACCCCAAACAGGAGATAAAAACATCTAAAACAAGTTTACATCTGATTGAAAATCTGTCAGTCACAGCCAGGAGAGGTGTGGCTATAGCTGCATAAACAGAAACAAAATATATGTAATTCCTAAATGGCAGAGAACGAGCAGTGAGACTGCAGTAGCATGGTCTACACACAAAAACAGCTTCATTAAGCTAAAGTTTATTTAATGCCTATAGTATCCCTTTAACTTTTGGATGGTTTCAGGGTTATTTGAACAATAGCAATGTTTAATAATTATTTCAGAGTAAAAAACGTCTGGGACTTGCTATGGGATTTATTTTCTAGAATATGAATGAAATGAAAAAATCAGTGCATAATTAGAAATCATAAAGCCTCAGAGCAAAATGTGTCTTTGGATCTATTCCACTTTGCATTCTTTCACAGAACAGCTATATTAACTGAAATCTAAGTTCCTATTTTTATTAATATAGACCCATCCAAGTGTATTAGTGAGTTTTTGCATAGCTCTCCAAACTGCAAATGCCTGACAATCTGCTATGATCAGATTACTATACATCAGCAACAGTTCATTGATTACTGTTGTTTTATTGTTTATGCAGCCATAGTGTAAAATACTGCAGTCCTAGAGATGGCAAATCTACCATGTGTTTTGCATGGATAAGCCATGACTAGGGCCAGGGATGTGTGAGCTGTGCGGCCTATGACTGTGTGTGAGAATGTGTAAAAAAAAAAAAAAAGAATGGGGCAGCGCTATATAACAGAATAAAAGGCAGCACACCTAGAAAGGGAAATGAATAATGGAAAAATAGACAACAATATAGGGTGTGCCAAAGGACAATATGAATAGTAAAGTAAAAACAGAAAATAAAACTTCTAAAAAGTATATGAAACACAGGTACCCTAAGACAATAGCAACAATAACAAAATAAAAGTCCTAGTGATAGAGATATGAAAGAGTCTCTCGGTGCCTGGATAGGTTTTCTCCTTCTTCAAACTCAGGAGTGGTTTTGATCCCCCACTTATCAGGATATCAATGGAAGGTACAGTCAGCAGATGTTGTAGTAGCCGGGTGTTCATAAAAACTATAAGTGGGGGATCAAAACCACTGCATGCGCATCACACTAGAGCTTGTTAAAACTCTATTATATGTGAGTAGAAAATTTGGAAGTCATATATTTGTGCACTTTGTTTTGAACTTATTGCACTATTGGAGCCTTATTTCTCTCCCTTTATATATACTTTTGGATCCTGAGCATCCCTTTGACTATCAAGTTTGAAGTAGGAGAAAACCTATCCAGTTTTATTTCTTGTTTTTACTTTACCTTTCATTTTGTCCTTTAGCGCACCCTATATCTTTGTCTATGTGTTTGAATGTTCCTGCTTATAGAGTCTACAGCAGTTTATGAAGTTGCACATCTTAATTCCAGAAGTCTCCATTTGTCATATTAGTCTATTGTGTGCTCCATGTGAGTAGGACCATCCACATGAAGAGCTGTAAGGAACACAGTTATTCATTTGTACTGCATGTGATTGTGTGTGTGACTGTCTGCCATTAACTGTGTGTGTGTGCGACTGCCTGCCAGTAACTGTGTGTATGTGTATGTGACTGTCTGCCTTTGACTTTGTGATACTGCCTGTAACTGTTTGTGTGTAACTATCTGCCTGTGACTGTGTGTGTGTGACTGCCTGCCTGTAACGGTGTGCGTGGGACTGTCTGCCTGTGAAAGCCTGTTACTGTGTGCATGATTGTCTGGCTGTAACTGTCTGTGTGTGTGTCACTGTCTGCCTGTAACTATATGTGTGACTGTCTGCCTGTAACTATGTGTGTGACTATCTGCCAGTAACTGTGTGTGTGCCGGTGCAGGGATTTTGTAGAAGGGGCAGGGGTTTGTATTGGGCCAGGGGTCTTGTATAAGTCAGGGCTGATCAGGGGATTTGTAGAATGGGGTAGTACAGGGGTTTGTAGAAGGGGGGCAGGACAAGGGTTTTGTAGGATGGGGGGAGACAGGGGTTTTGCAAAGTTTACAAAGTTGTGTAATACATAAAAAAAAAGAAAACATTTTAAAATCTTTGCAGGTGTTTATTACATTGTGGAGGTAGGTGGGGGGAGGGAGGTGTGCCAAACACAGAATCTTCCCCAAGTGCCAAATACTCTTGGTTCGCCCCTGCAATACATACTCCATTTTGCCAACAATATATTTCATTTAATGAAGATAAGCATGTCACGTATGCTGTGCTGAATGAAAATATGTCAAAAATCAGATAATAGACGGACATGCCACATATGCCATGCTCAATCAAAATATAATGCAAGAGTCCGATAACAATTCTTGAAATAACTTAATGTTCTGGTCTTCATCTAGATGTGTTTAGCTAATTTTCATATCTTCTTTTGTAAATAACGTGATTTTTGATATCTAAGCCCGTCATTAATGCAAACAATTAGAACCCATTAAGGTTAATAAATAGTATCAGTAATTCTACATATTTAATTCACTCCATACGGATTTCTGGTTTTTACTTCAGATGACTCATATTGCAATATTAATAAACAGATCAGCCCAGAAATAGTTAACCTTTGTTTGCAATACATGGTCTGGCTTAATTTTATTCTCCTCCTGGAATGAAACTATTGTGACTAGATTCACACCACAATCACGATGGGTAGTAAATAAAAAAACTGCTGCCCTAGTGTATGTAGAATTCATATACTACTAAAAAAAACGTTAATTCACTGGTCCTTAACCAGTGTGACAGTACCCATACTTGTCATGTTAGTGGGCTTTGGTTGGAACATACACATCAGCTGCGATTTATCTAAGTGTTTTGTTCTAAAAAAGAGCTGTAAAAGTAGGAAATTGGAGATGTCACCAATAGAATGTAACTACTGGTTCCACTGGTTTCCATGGTGACGGACCCATTTTTAGTGCTTTAGTCCACCTTTTAGAACAGATCACTCTGATAAATAAACAATTATAATAATAAAAATAATAGCTATAATATATGTGTTGTGTCATTTAGGAACTAATTTATGAACTATGTGACGGTATAAATGATGTATGAGGTCAGCTCTTGGGACTCTGAAACTAGAGTAAAACTTCACACTGAATCCCTGAGCTATGAATAGTTCCCGCATGCTTTGAGGCATTGTAAAGACCTGGGAAATGCTTGTTAAAGTGTCTGTGTGTGCATATCTGTGTTCGTTAGCATGTTTTTTACCACACATCCATTTGTCATGCACCGAATGACCTGTTATTAAATATTATCAACTCCATCAGGACAATACCTAGAACAGTACAGTCCAATGCGCTGGATGCTGGCATAGGTAAGTACCCTTTTAAGTTCCTTACTTTACCTGTTCTCCTCTGACAGCATACCCTTCAAGGGTTAACAATTCAATTTTGAAAATATGAGTAGATTATTTAAATATATTCCATGTTTAGCTCTTATACATCCACGCTAACAAGCTGCAGCATTTGTACAAGAAATATGGCTAGCTTATGAGACAATGAGCAATGGGTCTATTTTTCCAGTTGGATCAGGACTGCCTGTTACATGCTTCCTATTCTTAATCATGCTCTATAATGG
The DNA here is from genome assembly GCA_933207985.1 of Pelobates cultripes. NCBI lineage: Eukaryota > Metazoa > Chordata > Amphibia > Anura > Pelobatidae > Pelobates > Pelobates cultripes. The sequence continues at coordinate 53,215,899 of OW240918.1, read as the reverse complement.
TAATATGATGATGTAGGTGGATTGGTATCTTTCCTTTAAAACAGTCTGTAGCTCTCTCCCATGGTAGCTGACCCTACATCAGTCATGATCAGCTGTTTCTGGTACAGGTCAAGTGACCCCTTCCTTTTTTTTTTTATTAGCACAGCTCCATTTCCTGATAGTATCGTGTTTTCCTTTCACTTGAGACATTTTAAGAATGCGAAAATGGAATGTGTCTCCTTACAGTGTATGCCACTCTTTACGGTTTACAAGCAATAGTTGAAGGGTTCTATAACTTTTCAACACCATAGCTGGAATTAATGACGAAATAAGTAAATGTTATTGCATTCCCACACATGGCCACTTGGTGTCAACAGTGAGACAGTAAAAAAAGTTCACAGAATAATAATTTTTTTCCCATTATAATTTTTGCTTCATATTAGCTTTCATATGGAAGGAAAAGCGATTTTTCAGATTTTGGAATTTTGAGAGAGTAGCTTGTATTTTTTAACTTGCAAACCATTTTTGTTCTTCAAGACCAAACCAAGGGTTGCATTACTTTAAGAATATATTGTGATGAGTTATAGAAACTGCACAGTTTCATTAGAATTAACTTTTAGCTAGATCCAGCAAGACACCAGTATATCAGAGGCTGCACAACAACAATATTTCAAGTGATAAGCTGTACATTTGCTTCAAGCACACACATACTCAGTATACCATTAAAATACAGCAATACACACAGCTCAAGTTACATTACAAATACCTGCTTTATTCGTTTAACATGTAATGGCAGTAACTCCAGAGACTAGTGGAAAATATAAGGACGCTGTAAACTTGAAAGACATTAATCAAAAGTGCCATCATTTCACTATTGAGTTTAATTGTGTAAACAAAAGTCATAGGCAAATAATTATAATGACATTTATAATAAAAGCCACATATCTGTACAAATGTTCCTAAACTAGTGATCAAGAACACAGATTGTCTGTTTTTTATCAATAAAATTAAGATATCAGTAATTCCTGGACTATTGTAGGCTATTGATGTTAAACCCTTGGACGGGTGGTAAAAACTCCATATATTATGGCACTTCAATGGAAACTCATTAAGGCTACAACACAACATGATTTAGTTGATGAAAGGAAAGTTCAAGGGACACGATGTTTGGCTTATGACCATTTTTAGTAAACCTGACATATTACATTCTTAAGATCAAAATGGAAACATATTAATGAAATTTGTAAATGCAAGATTTTTCAGTTTTTCCGAGCAAAATTTTCCAAATAGGAAATTTTGTTCCTGACCTGCAGTGTTTGGCAATGTCCCAGCTTGGTTCCCAAAAAATTCAGTTGAAAAAATGAAAATCAGCTGGACCGGACACCTCCACACAGAGCTAATCATGTGGCGGCTGGCAGGTGATTGCTAGCCAACCACCACAATAAGCAGTAAAAAAAGCCTATGCATGACCCTACATTAGTACAGTGGATCTTTTGTAAATCTCCCTAAATAAAATGATAAAGTGGGGAACATATAGTCCTCCCTATTTCCCATGGTGGGGGTCCAATTAAATACTAATGTGTGGGGGACGTCATGCTCAATGTGCGAAGGCTAAAATTAAAATGAACGGGAGGGACATAGGGTCTTCCCGGGTTCAAAACCATGGTCAGCGGGTGGCAGCTTCAATTAAAAACCATCGAGGAACCAATGTCATTGTCCAACCCCTTCTCCAGGGTGAGTAGGGGTCCCCAAGACCATATACACCCCAAACCTAGTAAAAGTAAACTTACCCCACTCACCCTACTAATAGCGATAGGGGCAAAAAAAATCCATCAGATATCTTCTTTGTTTTCAATCTTTGTTTCCTTAGCCTTAAAAAAGGTCTACCACAAATCCATTTTGTCCCATTGCAACTTTGAAAATAAATAATAAAAACTGGTTTACAAAAAAGGAAGGGGAAAAAAAACCCACAACGCAATAAAAATAATCAATGTGAGCCCCAGAAGCCAGCAAATGAGTGCACTCTGAAATTTGTAATATGCAATTTTAGTCAAAGAGCTCTGATTGGTTGGCTTGTGAGCCAATTAATCAGAGCTCTCTTACTGAGCTTGCATAGAGTGGAGGGAGGTATAAAACCTCCATTGTATGGATGTGTGGATCATAGTGATGCCCACATACAGTTTTTAACAACTATTTGCCTGCTAGCGCCACCAGAGGGCAGATAATGAATCCCTAATCCAGAAGCATACAGGCATTTGGCGAATAAATGGAGTTCATAAGAATACCCATTTCTGTTTTAGTATAGATTTCGTCATATACTTGAAAGCAGCAAAGTGAATTGTTAGTGTAGTGCCCATGTATCTTGATGGCATAGCTAGGCTTTCAGGTTATTAGCTATTGGAGTGATACAAAAAAAATATGCACAAATAATTGTTTTAAATGTGCACTGGGATTTGGGATAGTGCACAAGTAACTTTTTTGCTTTTAAATTAGAAATACAGGTCAGCAGTGAGATAAAAAATTACATGATGACATATTTACCATTTGTTAAGCTTTACACATAAAAAAGATAAATCTTCCCATATACAGTGTCTTTATTTCTGAGATGAAACAAGTGACATTGAGCATTTATTGAAAGTCCAGAGGATGAATTGCCCAGAAACAGATCTGTATAATAAATATAAAAAGATACATATCTAATAAATATCTATTTTAAAAATACTATATAGTAGTTCATTAAATGTGTTATATTTCTATATTGTCATGACTTCTGTGTGCCAGTTCTATCGATTCATTAATATTCTTCTACATTTGGCATTCAGACTCTTGGATTATAATCCCAGTTTTATAATTAAACATGTAAAAATAGAATATAGACCATGGAGGTTTTTCTATGGCACCCAGGAGTTGTAGCAAAGGGTCTCTTAGAGGACGGGCCAAAGAGCTCCCACAAATATTTGTTACAACTTTTTCCCTTTGGGAATCCTATCATTTCCATATTAATCTCCATCAGTCCAAAAATTCAGATAACGTTTATAGGAACGTAGAGAGAGAGAGAGAGAGAAGGGATATTAATATTAGGAAGGGACACATACAAAAGAATTTTGATATCTTTTTGTGAAATGTCCTTTTAATATAAAAGCTTGATGATCTGTTCCCAAAATCTTTTTCAAGTCCCTGAAAACTTTCACTGTTCCCCTCTAAGTTAAGCTGTGTGTTTCTATTTAGTTAACGGAATGGCCATTTTGTAAAACAGAATGCTATCTTGTTATCTAGCCATACCTCACAATATACACAGCTAGACCCTCCAGTAAAGACCCTTTAGTAAGTCAGTAAACTTTAGATGTGTTTACTTGAGAAGCACCCCTAGGCACAAAGCCTTGGATAAATGTAACTCATGGTTAGTTCAGGCTAGGGGGAGGAGGACACACATGGTTTGGTGATGCAGTTTCACAATGATTCACACCATTAGTGTTACAATGTAATTGGTGCATCCGAATGCCTCCTGGATCTCAATTACTTCCAACTGGACACCCATACATAATTTTCTTGCAATATGCAATACCGTTTGGGTAATTCAAAACTACGATCCAGGGTGATATGTTTGATATGAGAACCTCAATTTTTCTAACATAGTCCCACAATTCCTGTGGTTAAACAGAGTGCAGATATACTGAGAAAGGCTTGCTGCTACTTATAGTGATACAGAGTACTTTTTTTTTTTTATTATTTTTTTTATATAGTTTAAACTCTATGCTGCCTTTTTCCTTTCTTATTCTGGTAATCTTAACGATGATACTTGCTTTGTAGTACTTTCCATATTAAATAAATAAGTCAGTTCTAAGAGATAATTAGAGTGCATATTAAAAGCACAGTGGGTTTGCATGTTAGAGAATCCAGAATGTGTTTTGTATCCATATGACTTGTAAAATGTTGTGTAAGATAAACCGTGACATTCAATTCAGAGAGGTTTCGCTCTCTTAATATATAATAACATATTCCAGCAGCAAATGGGTGCATGCACCACAATATGGTGAACTGCTCTATATCTATAGAACAGTACTGATTGTATCAAAGTCTTTGGTTATTTGGGTGCTTGGTAATGACTTGAGATATTCCAGATGCCTCCTGGCATCCTCTTGATTGTGTCTCACATAATATACCACGTAGGTTATCACCATAGCAAACCAACCAAACATTGTAATAAACATAGCCACATCTGTTGTTTTGTGGTGGATATTGCAGAAATTGATTCCAGAGTCTAGAACTTGAATTAATGGCTTGCCCACATATTCCTCCTGAACAGATGTTTGACAGGAAATGTCATTGACTGTGTCCGGATCCAACTTGAGTTCCCTAAGAACCTCCTGAAGGGTGCAGTCACAATGCCACGGGTTGTTTGAGAGACGGATCTTGGCCCTAAGCTTTTCCAAAGCTTCCTTTGGAATGCTATGAATCTGGTTGCCTGACAAATCAAGAAGCCTCAGTCCCTCTGCTACCCCTTTGAATGCAGCCAACTCTATTTTCTCAATAGCATTTCTGGAAAGGTCAAGCTCCTGGAGATAACTTAGGTCCTTGAATGCGTTATTAGGCACTTGGTGAATTTTGTTTGCATCTAGCTTCAGCGACACTGTTTCCATTGGTAGGTCAATGGGAATTTCTTCCAGGTTTCTAGAGCTGCAGTGGACTACCATTGCTCCACTAATGTCAGAGCAGTGGCAGCTCTTGGGGCAAGATGCAATAGCTTGAACGTGGAACAGAAGCAACAGAAATCCTCTATGGAGAAGCAAATCTGAACACCTGTTTGTCTGATGTCCTAAAAGCATTCTGGAAGATCACGCATGCTTTTTGTACAATGCCAGTCTTTGGCTCTTCATCAGTGCATACGTAGCTTATCTTAGCTCACAGCTATACAATGTGTACAGGATGTCTTCCGCTCGAGACACACAAATAAATGGAGTCTAAAATGAAAATAAAAAAAGTAATTATGTCAGTGTTCATAGCACATTCTATTTCTCTATCCCTATGCAGAATATAATGCAACATATATCCATAATATTTCAGCAACTGTATCTCCATTTAGACACAATGAAGACAATACACAATAATAAATTATAAAAAGAAAGCAAATAACCATGCATTGCTGTAATGGGATTATTTCTCAGAGAACAAATGTCTCTGATTATTTTTCTATGGCAAAGCCAGCTTTCGATATTGAATGGATTCCATACCTGTTTTCCTTAACGGATAATGGCACCTCCTAACTAAGTTAGATGCAATTAGCATTATAAAATAAGCACCTCTCTGATTTGTTATTTTACAGTTTTCTGAAAGGACTGACACAAAGGTTCTTTATGGGAATGGGAATTTTGGTGCCTTCTCACCAATGTCTTCAGCAAAATGATTCACCTGTTAAGGCATGGGTGTCCAACCTTTTGGCTTTCCTGGGTCGCACGGAGCGCAGAGGAATTGCCTTGGCCGCACATAAAATCTAGAACATAAATAATTAATATAATACAACTTCCCTTTTCTTAAATTTATTTAATAGATCATTTCCTTATTTGTTATCCTTGTGTGGAATTGCCATATTTAAGGATACCAAACCAGTCACATACATACACACACATAATCACAGATGTTCACACACACAGACATACACACACAATCACAGACCCACAAACACATACAACCAGAGACCTATACACACAATCACATACCTACACATGCGGTCACTGATCTATACACACAATCACAAATACACATACACACACACAATCACAGACCTATACACACAGTCACATACATACATAGACACACATAATCACAGATGTAAACACACAGACATACACACACAATCACAGATCCTATAGAGTCACATACATACACACATAACCAGAGACACACATACAATCACAGACCTATACACACACACACACAATCACAGACCCACACCTATACACACAATCACAGACCCACACACACATATTCACAGATATACAAACACAAACCCAAATATATAATCACTGACTTACACGCTCACAATCACAGACATACACACAGATCCCCCCCCCCCCACACACTCACAATCACTGACAGAACATACACAAAAATTACATTCATACACATTTCATACATAAGAAGTCCACCCAACCCCCCTACCTTGCTCTGTCTTGGTGTACAGATCATGCCGATGCAGTCTCATTGCTCAATTCTCTGTCATTTAGGAGTTAAATCACTCTGTTCCTGTTTATACAGCCCTAGTCACACCTCTCTGCATGTGACTTACACAGCCTTCCTAAATTCGTCTTGTAAAGAGATATCTAATGGTTAAACTTTTTTATTTGCACATTCTGTTCAATTTATCTCCTGCTCTGATAATAGCTTGCTAGAATTTGCAGGAGCCTCCCATGTGTGATTAAACTTAAATTTACAGAGCAGAAGATAAACATTTCTAAAGAATGTTAACATCTGATTGAAAATTAAAAAAAAAAACATTTTTAATGCAGGCTATGTGAGCCACAGCCAAGGGACGTGTGGCTAGGGCTTCATAGAAACAACAGTGACTTAACTCCTAAATAGCATAGAATTAAGCAGTGAGACTTCAGAGGTCTGAGCTATACACACAAACTGCTTCATTAAGATAACGTTTTGGGGACTCTAGTGTCCCTTAAAGTAATCTGGCCCTATAGTATATATTACATTACCATAATTAAAGAAACATCAATTTTTTAGCAGACCAATGTAGCTCTGGAATTAACACAAACGTAATCAAAATAAATTTAATGATACTTCTTTTATAGTTTTATTGCATTCATTTATTTTATTGATTCCTCGCATCCATCCTTCCCTGGCACAGCTGGCTATACCAGTGGTTCTCAACTTATTTTGGACCAAGACACATTTTAATAAGATATTTCCAAGACACATTCTCTTCATTAACATCTTACAAATGTTACTTTTACTTGAAGTCTAACCATAGAAAACCATAGAACTTACTTGCAGTTTGAAAAGTGCAATTTTGAGGTCACAAAGGAAAATTATTGATGTAATTACCCATAGACAGAGAAGGTACATAAACTCATGCTATCTAATCATTCAAAGGTCTTTTAGATATCAGACCTGCAATGATGGTTCAGACAAAGACAACTACAGAGGCAATCAAAATTATAACTAGAGCAACTGCAGTAACTTCCCCAATTAAAACTACAGCAACTACAAGGACAGCCCTTCTCACAACTAAAGGAACCAAAGCACAGCTACAGCAGCTACATGGACAGCCCAATCGCAACTACAAGGACAGCCCTTCTCACAACTACAGGAACCAAATCACAGCTACAGCACCTACATGGACAGCCCAATCGCAACTACAAGGACAGCCCTTCTCACAACTACAGAAACCAAATCACAGCTACAGCACCTACATGGACAGCCCAATCACAACTACAAGGACAGCCCTTCTCACAACTACAGAAACCAAATCACAGCTACAGCACCTACATGGACAGCCCAATCGCAACTACAAGGACAGCCCTTCTCACAACTACAGGAACCAAATCACAGCTACAGCACCTACATGGACAGCCCAATCGCAACTACAAGGACAGCCCTTCTCACAACTAAAGGAACCAAAGCACAGCTACAGCAGCTACATGGACAGCCCAATCGCAACTACAAGGACATCCCTTCTCACAACTACAGGAACCAAATCACAGCTACAGCACCTACATGGACAACCCCAATCGCAACTACATGGACAGCCCTAATCACAAGTACAATAACTACAGTCACGTCTCCAATAACAACACAGACAACACCAATCACCAATAGAGGCACAGCTCAAATGACAACTACAGGCACCGCTCCCATCACAACTACACTAGGCGTTCAGTTTTGTCATTGATTGTATGAATTATATTATGTGTTATCAATGCACAGTGACCCACTTCTCCTAGGACGTTGAGTTGATTCAGTGAAGTAGAGACTTTAGAGACTGCACAAGGGATGTATGATCAATATTCCTGGGATTTGAAAAAACAAAAAGCATGATTAACTTCACTGATCCCAGTAATGATATATTCTGACAATCCAACATCCTATACATTTCATGGGAATGCGGTACTGCTCCCCTGACAATTAAATGCAAGTTCCATTGCCAATGATCTGTTTTTCTAAATTATCATAAAACATGTGAATCCTTGAAAAGAATGTGTAACTCTTGGATTTTGTCGCATTTAGAGATTAACCTGACATAATGATTTGGGGTTATGGGTAAATTTACTGAATCCCAAAGTAAAATGTAGGCCCTGATGACTTCTGTTACCTTGATAATTTTGTTACAACCATATCTCAACCTCAGGATAAAGCGATTTTTTAGTGATCATTATAGTGCTAAGTATATTGCGGCTTTCAACAAAAATGTTGGCTTTGTGCCCTTGGGTCTAAGGGTCACAGAAAGTCTAACAGCCACTGAAAAGAATTAAAATCTGGCTTGGTTTCCTTTACTGTGTTCTCCCTTCCTGATAGATTAAATGAAAGGATAAGTGCATTTCATCAACATTTGTAATTAACTAAACATTGTGATTCACCATTAAGCCAATCAACTTAATTAAGCAAAAACATGAAAATTTCGCTAAAAGTAGTTTGCTAAACTACCCTTAATTTAAGTCACTGACATGATTATGTTTTTTTAAAGGAACACTCAAAATATCATAACCAGTCCAGTGCCCTGACGCCCCTAATGTAAGCAGTCAAGTTGTTTGCTAGGTGCCAGACATCCAGGGCTGAGCTAGTTGAGAGCTATCAGCTAATTCCTTTAACTGTGCATTATCAGAATAGACCAGTGAAACTCAGAATACTTGAATTGGAAAAATTCTCCATGCCTCTCATCCTCATTTCCTTTAGGCATGTTCCTCTGTATTATAGAGATCCTTGCACTCAGAATTGAGAATCAGAGGACATACCAAAAGCGAGGAGGGACAAGAGATCTATGTGGATTTTAACAAAGCTTTGCTGCCTTCCCACTAGCCTTCTTCTACGGTCAAAAGTAACATTTGTTCTTTGTAATGTTGACTATCTAATACATCCTCTCAAATGTCAATGGAATGATTAAGACAGTAAATACAAGGAAAATAATCACTAAACAATTTACAAAGAGAGACCATAATAAGAAACACACAGTCCCCCCTCCCCCCCATTATGCTTAATACGTTTTGTAGGGTCATACTCTCAATACACACTTGCATTCTATACAGAAGCCTATAATTAAGTACCTCTGTTGGATGGTAGCCACTCTTGAACTTTCCCTATTTTTGGAACCACGTTATTAGACACTTTCAATAAACATTTACTGTGGGGCATCTTCAATTCATTTAGAGGAGTGGTTCCCAACCCAGTCCTCAAGTACCACCTAACAGTTCAGGATTAAGGGATTACCCAGTTGAGTATAAAGTGTTTTTAGAAAAGGAAAAAAACACTTTAGACACAGAAGAGTAATCCCTAAATCTTGGACTGGTATTGGGTACTTGAGAACTGGTTGGGAACCCCTGATTTAGAGGAAGAATAATGTGTGGCTAACAGTGGCCTCAGTTCAAGCCCTTCTGATGTCTGAAAGGCATAAAATGTTGAAATAAATCACATAAAAATATAATGGTATCACAAACACTAAAATTCATTCAAACTCTCAGCTTGAATGCTCTTCTAATCTGTTCCATGAGAAAGACACTCTGCTAATTCAGAAATACTAATTTAGACCTACATAAAACTTGATATAATGTATTTCGTTTGCACATACTGATTTTTAGCTACTTGAGGAAGTAATTATCTTGCATAATCTTAAATGTTTTCTGAGCAGGAAATTCAATAGAAAATGTCTTTGTTTTGTCTACTCAAACAGGAATTTCATTTCGTTACTGTAAAGCTTCAATCACTGAGGACCAGAAAGGCCTCAGGATTTATGGTTGGACTAACAGTGACCAAAATTAGATCATGAGCCTCTTCAAGCCCTAATATTCATGTCAATAAATGTCCATTTACTTGTGCACCTAATTCTGCAAAATCTCGGTTTCCTTTCTTTACTAACATCTAAGGATTCTAAGATGCAGTAAAGATGATCCAAAGAGGCAGGTGAGGAAGCCTCCTCCTCTACAAGTTTTTGCCGTAGAAACATAGAATGTGACGGCAGATAAGAACCGTTTGGCCCACCTAGTTAGCCCAGTTTTCGAAATACTTTCATTAATCTCTGGCCTTATCTTAAGTCTAGGATAGCCTTATGCCTTTCCCACGCATGCTTAGACTCCATCACTGTGTTACCCTCTACCACTTCAGCTGGAAGGCTATTCCATGCATCCACTACCCTCTCTGTAAAGTAATACTTCCTGAAATTATTTTTAAACCTTTCCCCCTCTAATTTAAGACTATGTCCTCTTGTTGTGGTAGTTTTTCTTCTTTTAATTATAGTCACCTCCTTTACTGTGTTGATTCCCTTTATGTATTTAAATGTTTCTATTATATCCCCCCTGTGTCGTCTTTCCTCCAAGCTATACATGTTACGATCCTTTAACCTTTCCTGGTAAGTTTTATCCCGCAATCCATGGACCAGTTTAGTCTCAGAACTCTTTACAAAAGAAAAACAAATCAATTATTATAGTAAGGGCTACAGACAAAAAACCGAAAATCTACGTTTTTGGTCATAGACCACACTGACATGCAGAGTTTATTATAACAGGATTGTCAACTTCACTTAATGGTTTTGCTTTGGGTTGTTGGATCATGAACAACCCAAAAAGACTGGCCTGTGTATTGTCCTTCTATCTTTTGTCAATGTGTAACAGCATTGAGGGTGGAGTTGGACCTCATCTGTATCTATAGCTTTATGATGTTGAACAGAATGTGACATCTCATTGAGTCAAGGGCAGAGTCTAATGCCCCGCTACCTTTAAACTTCACTAGTTGTCACTGCTAAGATCTGCTCTGTGTGAGGAGTCGCTGTGCAAACCACAGCTGCCTAGCCCTGTCAGTGATGTTTTATTACCTCTTTGGTGAATAGCATAGGGATATTACTTAATAACCATCTCCCATGTACCATGTACCAGACACTGTATGTAGTGTAAAAGACTTCTAGGGGTCTGTACAGCATGACCTTGCCTGACTTTATTACATTCACTCCATTCACAGCTATTACTTATTCATGTGTATTGACTACTGCTAACCAGTTAGCTTTGCTTAAACATTACCATAGTACTTAATGCCTGAACTAACTAGTTACTTCATTGTAATTTCTCTTGTATACTTACTTGTTTAAACCTCACTAACACTTTGAAAATGTGCACGGTTCTTCATGTCACACAATTGTCTTTAAATGTATGTTGAATCTCTGGCAACAGCTGTTGTGGCATTGCCGACTTAAATGTACCATGTATAATCTATGCACAAACAAAAATAAAGAATTAAAAAAAACACAGAATCCCCCTCTACTATACAATAGTCCCCCCTCTATACTAATTCCCAGTCCCCCCTCTATACTAATCCCAGTCCCCTACCCTTCTACGAAATCCCAGGATGCCCCTCTTCTAAACCCTGGACCTTGTTTTAAAAAAACAAAAACAATATTAGCCAACAAACAGACTCCACTCACATTGCCGCTGCCAGTATGCGACTCCGGAATCCATCTTCTGGTATACCCCCAATGGTGCCAAAGCGGATCCTCACGCTACTCCTTGAAACCCTGAAGGTGGAGCATGTTGATGTCACGTTGGAATGTGACATGGCATTGCGTGCCTCCGTGCACCTACAGGTGCGGCCATCACAACACTGATACACTCACTTACAGACACACAAACTCACTAACAGACACTCACTGACAGACCCACACACTCACTCTTTGACAGACACACTCTTTGACAGACACACACTCACGCTCACTCACTGACAGACACACTCTCTGACACACACTCACTGACAGACACACGCACTCAGACAGAAACACACACACATTCTTGCACACACTCACATCATTTTATTTTTGGTTCCCTACCTTTGGGAGCTGGTGTGGGGCCTCTCCCTGAGGTCTCCCTTCCTGCTCCTCACTGCTCACTCACGTGTGCAGTCTAGTGATGCCGGGTGCAGGAATGACTTCATATTCTGGCACCTGGCATCACTCCAGAGAGCGCGCGCGAGGAGCAGAAAGACTGAGCTCTTTCGCTGCCGCCAGTGACCTCTCCTCCCAGGCCGGGTACATTTTAGCAGAGTAGGTACCTGCAATGTGGGGAGAGCAGGTGCCTACTCTGCCTTAGTAAGCATGTCATACTCGCGGCTCGCAAAATGATTAATTGTGGGTGAGTTTGACATGCTTGTTGTAAACCAACCCATAGCTGGGAAGCCATGTCACACACAAAGCTTGTGGCCCTTGAATCATAATCAATACAATGCTCAGTCCTGCTCGGCTGTGTTTTCAAGATAACCCTTAAAGGGACACTATAGTCACCTGAACAACTTTAGCTTAATGAAGCAGTTTTTGTGTATAGATCATGCCCCTGCAGTCTCACTGCTCAATTCTCTGCCATTTAGGAGTTAAATCACTTTGTTTATGAACCCTAGCCACACCTTCCTGCATGTGACTTGCACAGCCTTCCTAAACACTTCCTGTAAAGAGTCATCTACAGTTTATCCTTCCTTTATTGCAAGTTCTGTTTTATTTAGATTTTCTTATCCCCTGCTATGTTAATAGTTTGCTAGACACTGCAAGAGCTTCTTGTATGTGATTAAAGTTCAATTTACAGAGAAAGAGATACAATTGTTTAAGGTAAATTACATCTGATTGAAAGTGAAACCAGTTTTTTTCATGCAGGCTGTGTCAATCAGAGCCAGGGGAGGTGTGGCAATGGCTGCATAAACAGAAACAAAGTGATTTAACTCCTAAATGGCAGAGAATTGAGCAGTGAAACCGGAGACGCATGATCTACACACAAAAACTGCTTCTTTGAGCTAAAGTTCTGTAGATGACTATAGTGTTCCTTTAAGTTACCTGAGCTCATTTTCAATGGTAAAGAACGGTTATTGTTTCCTTGCAAATTAATGTGAGAAACTGTATAATTCCTGTAGGACTAAAGTTTTCAATGATCGAGTTTATTATTATGTTCCTTAAAGGGTACCTGTCATGGGTTGATATACTTTCCATAATTCAAATCCAGTTCCAATTTCATCTATACATTGTGCTAGTGAAATTGCAAGCTAATGTATAAATTTGTGTAAAAAATTACCACTAAATTCGTGCTCTCCCTCTGTTATGGCAGACAGAGTATTGGCATAGACTCTATGCCAATGTCCATCTGTCTTAGTATACGCCAATGGCCAGCTTAAATGTTTCACTGTTCATGCGCCCCATGTGTGCCATTGCTATAACCACATCAGCGTCATCGGGGGTGGGGGGGAAATGCCCGGTCTGGGAAGCCATCAGAGGCTCCACAAAGAGAGGTAGGACAGAGAAGAGGATTCATGCCTATGAATGTTGGTTAATGTCGGTGCTGGAACCATTCTGGAGGAGATGAGTATCCTGAAAATTCTATGAAGCTCCATTGAAGGTCACTGAAAAAATGTTTTACATTTTGGTAGGCACACAGCAAAAGGATTTAGTTTAATTAAAGTTTAAAATAAAGTAACAAGTTCACTTTAATTTTAAAATATTATCACAATTCGCATATCACTCAATCAGTAAATAAAGTGGCCATATCACCCAAAAGTAGATCTTACAGGATATCAAATGAGTTGACTGTAGCCATGCTACATACCTACTTACAATATACATCCCCGGTAAAAGCGTTGCCTATAAATAGACCTATAGCTTTTTGTTAAAGATGAAATGTTTGACATCTGGCAATTTTTATTCACTGAGATCTTTAACAGCTCTCTGTGTCGGTTACATCTGCAGTTAGTACTTGTAAGAAAGACCCCTTTGTTGCTACGTTGAGCAGCTTCTGTATGGAATCCTGTGGTTGAAAGCAATTCATTAAAAAAAAAAAAAATCTTGTCAGATGCTGTTTAAACAAACTCATTACGAGTAGCAACACAGTTGTCGTCCCTGCTTTTTCATGTCTGTGTTATAAAATCCATCAGCAACCAATGTGGATTAACTCTGACATCCACTATTTTTTTTTTTCTTTATAACAAAGTAAGAACAATTGATATCATGAATTCAGAGATGAATCCATTGAATGATGTTTAAACCAAATGACAGTACCCAAATACAACAGTATTTTTTTACTCTATCTAAAGAGGATATATTGTTTTGATTTTTTAAATTAGATTCGGTAACATATCCTAAACTCATTGCTTTGTTGATTTTTTTTCTTTCCCTGAATATATTATAAAAAACAAATATGTATATAAAAAAATAAACCTAGACAACTGAAAAGAATTTCAAACATAATAAAAAACAATAAAAAAAAACCCAACAAAATATCAAATGTATGTGAAATTTTGTTGAAATCTTTTTGTTTTTTTCTTACTTACTCAGTGGTAAATATAAACTAATGCAATATACAATTTCCAATAGTCAATACCACACACTAATAGCGAAATCATAGCACCCTAATAATGTTTACCAAGTACCCCTCGAGTTTGTAAGGTGTTTAATGCAATGAAGAACACTACAGGAAGGTGTCATATTGCATTATAATATAACGCATAAGCATAGACAGATGCATCATGCAGTCTTATGTGTTTTAACTGTTTGTTGCCAAGCACTATGCAATGAATCAGTTACATGTGAGCAAAAATGAACAGCATGGAAAATAATAGCAACTATTTATTAAAGTGACACCAATAACAATAAAAAATTGATGTACGTTTCTGAGCAATATTTTCATTTTTTGTTTATGCATGTGGATTTGAGACATTTACAATGTTAGTGCAGTTTTTATACAGCAGACTAGCAATATCAGGTTGTATTTTCCCTTTTCGCATTACGTAAAACAGATGTTTACCGTTATTTTGTTGTGCTTCTATAGGCTTCACTCATCTATTTGTGTCGGTGCTAATCAACAGCAAGTGTAATATAAAATTGACGCAAAAAAAAAAAAAAAATTGCATATTTAAACTATTTGTTTTCTCGCTGTTGGTGTAGAGATGCAATAAACATAAAATGAAACAATAGCAGAGGAAATTCATGTCCAAGGATCTAGCAATCTCAGTTTAACAGACACAGGCAGCTGCATTCTGATGCTATATATGCTTAGAGGCGTTAAACTCACCATGTGGCTATTATTCCATAGTTAATTCTCCTCTTTCTTTTCCGCTGTGAAAAAGTGATGTCAGATTCCTGGGTTAAAAAGATGAAGCTCAGCCAGCATCACACTTAACAGTCCTGTTGTCCCCTGGCTGTCTTGAAGTTTCTGTGCGAAGGGACTCCTAGTCAGAGAACAGCGTTAGATGGAATGCTCGCAGGAGCAGCTCCCAACTGGTCAACACTTGTTGCTATTTTCAGATCTTACAGAAACCATTCTCTTTTGCTTGTAACATCAGTGAAAACACAGACCAATCAGGCTTCCCAGGGGCTGTAACTGGATCATCTCTCCCCAGTCAGTGGAAATCTGACTAAAAAGATTTTTTCCTTTTTTAAAGGCAACTAACCATGCGTGAAAAGAAAATGCAAGAGCCACCCAATAAATATTAATAAAAAAAAAAAATACTAACATTCAACACATTCAAACATATATTTATTCTGAAATTTGGAGGACATCTTAAGAAGTGGTGGCATAGTATATGTACTATAAATTAGAAGGAGGTATTCTATTCCTTTATTATAACAACGCTGTAATAATATCAGTTATTATAACGTAATTATTAATCACATTAAAGGTATGATATTGTTGGTGAGAGGAGAGAACTTTCAGAAAAAGTTATGCTACAGTTCTGAGTACATGGCAACTTTTTACACAATGGCAGTACTGGCAAAAAGAGATGATGCCCTAGCTGTTCTAGAACAACAATTCTTATGTTTGCCGGTAAGGCTGGAGTTGTGTACACCAGATTGACTGACTTTCTCAAATCCAACTCTCTGCTTGACCCCCTTCAGTCTGGATTCCGCGCTAGTCACTCTGTCGAAACGGCTGTGACCAAAGTATCCAGCGATTTAATTGTTGCTAAATCTCGCGGCCATTACTCTATCCTAATTCTCTTTGATCTTTCTGCTGCCTTTGACACTGTTGATCATCAACAGCTTCTTTACATTCTCCCTGTAATTTTGGTCTACGGGATACTTCTCTCTCCTGGTGCTCCTCCTACCTCTCCCACCGTGTTTCTTTCTCTGACTCTGCCTCTTCCCTCCAACCACTCTCTGTCGGCGTCCCCCAAGGTTCAGTCCTTGGTCCTCTAATTAATTTCTATGCAGATGACACGCAAATCTACCTGTCCTCTCCTGATCTCTCTCCGCCCATCTTGACTCGTGTCTCTGACTGCCTCTCTGCGATTTCCAACTTGATGGCTGCCCACTTCCTTTAACTCAACCTGTCCAAAATAGAATTTCTGGTCTTTCCTCCCTCAAGTGTTGCTACTCCCGTGTATGTCTCCCTCCAAGTCAACGGCGCTACCATCACCTCTACCTTGCAGGCTCGCTGCCTGGGTGTTCTTTTTGACTCCAGCCTCTCCTTCACCCCTCATGTCCAATCAATTGCCAAATTCTGTCGCTTCCATCTCCAAAATATAGCGCGCATCCGCCCCTATTTAACGCCGGATGCGGCTAAGGTACTGGTCCATGCTGTTGTTCTTTCTCGCCTTGATTACTGCAATCCCCTTCTCAGTGGTCTTATGTGTTCCCAGATTACACTTCTGCAATCTATAATGAATGCGGCGGCGAGGCTCATTTTCCTGTCTGCTCGCACCTCCCATGCCTCCCCGCTCTGTCAGTCCCTGCATTGGATTCCAGTTAGATATAGGGCTCAATTTTAAATTCTGGTGCTTGCTTACAAGTCCCAACATAATGCTGCTCCAACCTACCTATCCTCCTTGATACACAAGTATGTCCCGTCGAGGTCCCTACGCTCTGCCAAAGACCTATGTCTATCCTCTGTCCGTACTCCCACCTCTGATGCTCACCACCAAGATTTCTCCAGGGCTGCAACGAAAACTCACTTCTTTAAGAAAGCATATCAATTAAACTGTTAGCAGGTTTTTATCCCTCACTCCCCATGACTCCTCTCCTGCAACTGTCAAAAATTACCTAAGCCCTCAGTGAATAATTTTCTAACAACCTACTTCGTACCCCTACTTTTACCCTTTGTGTCACTATTCCCCACTCCCTCTAGAATGTAAGCTCATTGAGCAGGGCCCTCCACCCCTGTGTTCCTGTACGTCCAGTTGTCTGGTTACAATTACATGTCTGTTAGTCCACCCATTGTACAGCGCTACAGGAATCTGATGGCACTATATAAATAATAAAATTAATAATTAGACTTTCAGTTCCGCAACAGATGAAGTCTTGTCATCAGTATATCAAGGATATCAGTATGCATATCTCAACAATTTGTACCATGTGTTGACTATAAGCTGGTATGAAATGGAAATGCATACTCAACTATACATTACATTCTATAATGTTGTAAAGCACTGCGGAATAAGTTGTTTCTGTATTAATACTACTACTACTACTACTAATATTTATATGTGCAGACTTACATATAGGAAACAAATAAATCCCTTTATATGTACAGTGCAGAGGAGACTGGAGGACTAATAAGCAAGTTTTCCTAATAGACAGAGTAGGCATCTGCATACAGGTACCTAACCACTAGGGGGGGTTCAAGTTTTCAGCACTTATAACTTGCCTCTATTAGCTTAAAGGGACACTACAGTCATTAAAACAACTTTAACTTAATGAAGCAGGACGGGGGTCCAGGACTGTGGGGAGGTAGCCACCATAGAGGCTGAGCCCAGGCAGGATGTAGGGCCTGTCCGTGTTGCTAGAGCGGTGGGGGCTGCAAGTTTCGGCGGCCATGCATGAGGCGTGGGGAGGAACCTCAGCCCCCCTGGTGATCTTGATGGTGAACAGAGATGCCAGAGGATGTCCTGAGGCACATGGTGAGGCAGGCCTGCAGAGGACCAAGCTTTGTGTGTTGCAGTGGACGGAGGCACTGGTAGGCCCACAGGATCACACCTTGGTACGGCAGGAGGTCCCACGGGACGGGGATGTGGCACGAGAGGCATAGGTCTTGCAACAGTGCTGTCCCACTAGTGGGGGGAGGGGGAGCCCATCGTATTCTGGGGATGACAGTTCGGGTTCGGTTGGCAGTGGTGCCCCATGTGATTCCAACTCAGGGTCCATGCAACTTTAGGATCTGGGCAGATCTTCTGGGGCTTTTTGGTAAGTTCTCAATTGGAGTCACGCGGCAGTTCCCCCAGATATCGCAGCAGGAGTCGTAGCCCCAAGCATCTTGTGTCTGAGGGTGCCAGGAAGGGAGTCTGGATTCTTTGGTGGCGGGAAGGTTGATCCTTGGGTTATGGCAGGGGGGTGTCTAGTGAATGGTGCATCCTGTCCAGGACTTTTTCTTCTGGTTTCAGGTCAAGGAGCTGGTCTTCTTCGGTGCAGTTAAGGCATCGGGTGGTTTAGTCCGGTTGGCGAGGAGAGAACATGGGCATTAGTGCAGTCCAGAGGCCTTCGCAGGAGAGGGCCTTAGTTGGTGAGTTGGATGACACACGGCATTCAGAGGGTTTTGTTGATTCATTGCAGTTGACTGATTCATGGGGCAAGGGTGGGTCACCTGGGGCTGATGTGGGTAATGTGTGGGATCTGTGTTCAGGGATGGCTGGGGGCTCAGAGTCGTGCGTTTCGATTCGGGCGCTCGGACAGTGACTACAGTCTAGACTGCGATGTTTACAGCTGTTTCCGACGCGGCTTGGCCAAATACCTATGTTTCCTTCCCTAGGGGTGCACTTGAAGCAGGAGTTAAAGAAGAAGATATGGAAGGGTGAGTTTTGCAAAATCTTTTCGCTTCTGTTGTTGGAGGACTTCATGGAAGACACGTGCGACATTTTGGTCTGAATGTTAATTCAGACAAACATCGTGAAATTCAGACATTCGGATGCTTACGAATGTCCGAAGTTCAAATTGCCGAATTTTCGAAGTGCCGAACCGAAGTTCCGAATTGCCGAAGTGGTTCAGATTTCTGAAAAGTGGCAAAACAAGTGGTAAGGGTCCAAATTACCTTAGTTCTGAATTGCCAAAGGGCCGAACCGAATGCCATTGGTCCGAATTGCTGAAGCAGACAAATTTTTTACTTACCCGAATTTCCAAACCAAATCTTTTGACCATGCACATCCCTACTTCATGGACCTGAAGGAGGAGCATAAAAAAGATGCCAAGAAAGAGGAGAAAGAAAGGTGTAAGAGGTATCTGAAGATACCTAAGTCATTCGGGAAGTGGCTGCAGTCTTTTTGCATACTCGTCAGTGTTCTCAGAGAAAAATCACTGGTCTGTGTTCATAGCTGTTCTCTTATCTGGATGGAGTATGGGAGATGTACTGCACGTATGGCGGATTGGCATGGTGGAAATATGATGAGCAGTTCTGGCAGAGGTGTTCTGCAAACCCAGGGATGAGGTGGGACCAGATGGAACTGCCTTTGTGGATGAAGTTAATGATGGTGCAGAAGTCACCTCCCTTTCAGTTGGCAGCCAGTGCTGGGAGTAGTCCTCCTCGTCGGACGCACTCAAAATAGGTTTTTACTGGCTCCTTAATGAGGGCCAGTGCAAGTAGGGTACCAGGTGTCGGTTTAAGCATGAATGCTCCGGCGGCAGGTGCACTCACTGCCTCAGTTGCTTTAGGTGCTTTTAGGTTCCTCATATGCTTTAAGCGAGGTAAGGCTCAGGGCCTCGATCCGGTAGGGCTCCTTCTGCTGTCACAGGGCTTAAAGCAAATGAGGCTAGACTTGATGTTACCGTGGCTAAGCCATGACGGTAACAGGGCTGACGTGGAGTTTTTGTGATCATGTTTTGAGAATGTTTTCTTAATCCCGTTCCAAGATTGGGGGGGATTTGGGGAGTGGGCGTAACTTGAGATAATTTTTTAACTTCGTAGAGGTGGTTCGGTGCAAGAAAATGCAACAGGGTACGATGGCGGGTCCGTTTGTGGAACCTCCTTTGCCTAATTTGTGTGTGTCTCCTCTGGGGGTTGTCCCTAAGAAGGACCCTGGAAAATGAATTGGGTGTATGTATTTAGCAGTCTGTATGTGTAATCAGCTGTGTGTGTGTGTGTGTGTGTGTATTTAGAATTCTGTGTATGTGCATTCACCAGTCTGTGTTGTAGTCTGCACTCTGTGTTGTAGTAAGCACTCTGTGTTGTAGTCAGCACTCTGTGTGTGTGTATTAAAAAAATGGGTGCATATGTTCAGCACTGTGTGTGAGTGCATTCACCAGTCTTTGTGAGTGCACTCACACACAGTGCTGAACATATACACCCATTTTTTTTAATACAGACACACAGACTTCTGAATACAACACAGACTGCTGAATACATATACATAAATCACACATACACACAGACACATACGGATAATACATATACATACACACATGAAATACACGCACAGATAACACATAGACATATACACACAAAGATCACAATTTACAGATTTTTAGCCACTTCCTGCTTCCATACCTTTTTTGGTGCAGGGAGGTGGCTTCCCTGGGTTCAAGTGGCATCTGGTTGGGTGTGATGGGACTTGGGTCCAGACTCTCCCTTCTCTCAGGTCCTCCCCTCTCTTGCTCTCCCGTGTGGCTCATTAGTACACTGGAAGGAAGTGCATTATATTTCCTCCCAGTCCCGTGGCTCCACACAGACCAGGTGGTCAGTTGCGCTGTTAAATGGCTGCGGAGCCTGATCAAAGATGGCCATCGGGTGGCCACAAGTGAATAGAGTAAGATTTGAAAAAGAAATTATAGAACTTGTTTGGTAGAATCAAAAAATAAAATAAATAAAAAAATTCTCATCTATTTTAAAATTTTACATTTTTTAAAGGACACTCCAGGCACCAGAAGCACTGTAAATTAAAGGACCACTATAGTTACCCAGACCACTTCAGGTCAATGAAGTGGTCTGGGTGCCAGGTCCCCCAGGTTTTAACCGTTCAGATGTAAACATAGCAGTTTCAGAG
Organism: Pelobates cultripes; assembly: GCA_933207985.1. Lineage (NCBI taxonomy): Eukaryota > Metazoa > Chordata > Amphibia > Anura > Pelobatidae > Pelobates > Pelobates cultripes. The sequence goes on along the minus strand of OW240918.1, from coordinate 53,194,782 downwards.
AAACTGCTATGTTTACATTGCAGGGTTAATCCAGCCTCTAGTGGCTGTATACCTGACAGCCGCTAGAGGCCCTTCTGCGACACTGAATGCGAAAATCGCATTCAGCGTGCAGAACGTCCATAGAAAAGCATTGAGAAAACCGTTAGCAACAAAAGTGAGTACACCCCTAAGTGGAAATGTCCAAATTGGGCCCAAAGTGTCAATTTTTCATGTGGCCACCATTATCTTCCAGCACTGCCTTAACCCTCATGGGCATGGAGTTCACAGGTTGCCACTGGAGTCCTCTTCCACTCCTCCATGACGACAACACGGAGCTGGTGGATGTTAGAGACCTTGTTAGAGACCTTGTGCTCCCCCACCTTCTGTTTGAGGATGCCCCACAGATGCTCAATAGGGTTTAGGTCTGGAGACATGCTTGGCCAGTCCATCACCTTTATCTTCAGCTTCTTTAGCAAGGCAGTGGTCGTCTTGGAGGTGTGTTTGGGGTCGTTATCATGTTGGAATACTGCCCTGCGGCCCAGTCTGAGAAGGGAGAGGATCATGCTCTGCTTCAGTATGTCACAGTACATGTTGGCATGGTTCATTCATGATTCCCTCAATGAACTGTAGCTCCTCAGTGCCAGCAGCACTCATGCACCCACCACCATGCTTGACACCATGTGAACCAAATAAGTTTATCTTGGTCTCATCGGACCACAGGACATGATTCCAGTAATCCATGTCCTTAATCTGCTTGTCTTCAGCAAACTGTTTGCGGGCGTTCTTGTGCATCATCTTTAGAAGAGGCTTCCTTCTGGGATGACAGCCATGCAGACCACTTTAATGCAGTGTATGGCATATAGTCTGAGCACTGACAGGCTGACCCCCACCCATTCAACCTCTGCAGCAATGCTGGCAGCACTCATACGTCTATTTCCCAAAGATAACCTCTGGATATGACGCTGAGCACATGCACTCAACTTCTTTGGTCGACCATGGCAAAGCCTGTTCTGAGTGGAACCTGTCCTGTGAAACCGCTGTATGGTCTTGCCCACCGTGCTGCAGTTTCAGGGTCTTGGCAATCTTCTTATTGCCAAGGTCATCTTTATGTAGAGCAACAATTCTTTTTTTTTTTCGATTCTCAGAAAGTTCTTTGCAATGAGGTGACATGTTGAACTTCCAGTGACCAGTATGAGAAAGTGGGAGAGCGCTAACACCAAATTTAACTCTTCCATTGATTTTTTTAAAATTTTAATGCCTATAGCTAGATGTTCAATTTTACCTTCTGTTTACACTCATTGTTATTTTCTTTTTCTTTTATATTATTATATTTTTAATGCACTTATTCTATTTTACATATATGATTTACGTGTTGTAAATTCTGAAATTCTGAAATTCTGAAATTTTATTTTATATTTAATTTTATTTTTTATGTGAATTACACTTTTATTATTTGCTTCAGACTGTATCATCTAGATTTGTCATTATATTAAGTATATTTTTAAACTTTTATTGGTATTTACAAAGATGCTCTTAGATTCAGTTATAACCATGTACTCAATTTTTTGTCTTATTTTGGTCCTTTTTTACACTGTTATTTTTACCTAAATTATACTTATTATTTTTATCTAATATTGTTTATGCATAGACAATATTATTATTATTATTATTATTAATAGATGTTGTTTCGGTGTCTTATCTCTTTATTTTTATTTTATGTCTATAGAGGAAGCTATTGCTCCTCTTATTTCTTTTAGTATGTGTTATTCCAGTTTTTTGCCTGTAGAGTGAGCTACTGTCCCTTTTATCTTTGTTATAAAAATTACCTGTCCACCATTTTTTTGGGATCCCTAGCTTATTCAGGCAGATGCGATTTTGTTGGAGCCCAAAAAAAAATAAAAAAAAATATATATATATATATATATATAGATTTGTTTTTTTTAATTTAATTTGGTCATGTGACCATGATGTCACAAAACTGTTATTTTCAAAATACTAACCCTATTTAAACAGCTCAGGTCCCATTCACTCTGGAAAACACTTTTGATAAAGCCTATCCAAGGAGAAATGTGTTAAGTGTATTGTTTATAATATTTTATCACTATTTTATTTTATTATATTTTGTTTTACTTTTATTATTTTTTTAATATTAAAGTACTTTTTTAATTACTATGCTGCTGTTGGATTGTTTGGAGCTATATCCCTGGTGGGGATCATACCACCCAAGCGCTTTGGATTGAGCAAACTGGAACTTTAGCATGTGAGTAGGCTTAACTTTTTTATTTCTACTTACACTCCTTTTTACAGTGTACACTATTGTGGTTCTGTTTACCTCCACATATACACGGATGGAAGAATTTGTATTTACACCTGTATCCTTGAGTGGGGATCATACCACTTCAAGCGCTATCAGAGGAGCCAGGTTTTCAAGCTCCATTACACATGAATGTACATTTTATAGTTTTTACCTACCCTTGCTTCATAGCTCTACATACTTCACCATATATGATTTGTATTTGTTTATTTTTTATGAGAATACCCCCAACCACACATATAATTTGAAGAATTACCTCTGCACTTGATCCATAGGCGGGGATTATTCCGCCCAGGCGCATTCGCTGGAGCTGTATTGAAGCTCCAGGAAAGTGTGAGTGCACATCTTTTATTTTACCTATCATCACTACAGTTTTAAATACTACACTATTATTTCTTCTCTGATTCTCTCCACATATACCTTGTCAAGGATTACTGAAGTGCTGCACCTACCCCCCTGTTTTTATCCAATTTTCTGATCGCAAAAGAGAGACTCCGTATTGGTGTTCAAACTGCTTTTGGACTATTATCACTTTGCTTCTGCGCTGAATTTATTTTTGTGTTATTGTGGACCAAATTTAACACACCTGCTTTCCATTCACACCTGAGACCTTGTAACACTAACGAGTCACATGACACCGGGGAGGGATGATGGCTAATTGTGCCCAATTAGGACATTTCAACTTAGGGGTGTACTCACTTTTGTTGCCAACGGTTTAGACATTAACCCCTTAAAACCGGAGGACGTACAATTACGCCCTCTAATAGGCGGCTCTAAACGCCGCCGGGCGTAATTGTACGCCCTCCGGTTTTTGTTAACTTACCTGGGGAGCCCCCCCCCGCGGCAGATCCTTCTCCTCCGGTGCTCCCCGGCCATGTGAGAGTGGGGTCCTAGCGAGGACCCCACAATCACATGGCCGGGTAGGCTGCCTCCTGCATTGCCAGCAGGGGGGCTGCCTGTAATGACAGGTGGTCCCCCTGCTGGCTGGAAATAAAATTAAAATTACATTTATTGGTGTAAAAAAAATAATAATATATACTTAGATCATATGTATATATTATATATATATGATCTAAGTATATATATACACATATACATACACACACGTACACCGTCTAGGTGTATTTTACTATTAATATATATATAATTATATATATATATTAATATCAAATTACACATAGACTGATACTGATTATATATATATATAATTATTGTTATATATATATTTATATATAATATAAAAAAAAAATATGTAAATACATTAAAAAATAAAATTAAAAAAATAATTAAAAATAAATAATTAAAAAATATATAGATGTGTGTTATTTCGTTCTAACTGTTTTGTGAAATTAATATATATATATATATCAAAATACACGTAGAACAAAATAATATATATATCTATATACATAAATATATACGTATATATCACTATATATATACCTATATATTAATAAAAATATTTTTAAAAAATTATATAGATATATACATATATATACACATACTTATATATATACATATATTAATTCTACATATATATTTATGTAATATTTTTACATAATTAGGTATCTTAATTAATTACAATTAGCAGGACCTGCCTGACAACCCATGCCGAAAGTAAAGGGAATTTAATTTGCTAGCACTATATTTAACCCTATAACTTTCCGAGACACCATAAAACCTGTACATGGGGGTACTGTTCTACTCGGGAGACTTCGCTGAACACAAATACAGTAAAATGTATTACAACGATGATATCGCCAGTAAAAGTGACGTTTTTTGCATTTTTCACGCACAAACAGCATTACACGGACAATATTATTGCTGTGATACTTTTTACTGTTTTGAAACACAAATATTTGTGTTCAGCGAAGTCTCCCGAGTACAACAGTACCCTCATGTACAGGTTTTATGGTGTTTTCAAAAGTTACAGCGTCAAATATAAGGCTTGCGTTTCATTTTTTTCACATTAAAATTCGCCAGATTGGTTACGTTGCCTTTGAGACCCTATGGTAGCCCAAAAATGAAAATTACCCCTATGATGGCATACCATTTGCAATAGTAGACAACCCAAGGTATTGCAAACGGGGTATGTCCAGTCTTTTTTAGTAGCCACTTAGTCACAAACACTGGCCAAAATTGGCGTTTTTTTGCATTTTTCACACACAAACAAATACTAACGCTAACTTTGGCCAGTGTTTCTGACCAAATGGCTACTAAAAAAGACTGGACATACCCCATTTGCAATACCTTGGGTTGTCTACTATTGCAAATTGTATGCCATTATGGGTGTAAATTTCATTCCTGGGCTACTATAAAGTCCCAAAGGCAACGTAACCAATCTGGTGAATTTCAGTTTCAAATGTAACGTGCTATATTTGACCCTGTAGCTTCCCAAAACGCCATAAAACCTGTACGTAGGGGGTACTGTATTACACGTGAGACTTTGCTGAATACAAATATGTGTATTTTATTGCAGTAAAAGCAAACCGTATTATGACATTGACAGTTAAAATGTCATGTAGAACTAAAAAATAAAAATCAAAAAGAATCTTATTTTCTCCCTTTTTTTTCATATTAAATTATGTTTCATAGCTAAATATTTGATATTAAATGAAAGCCCTGTTTCCCCTGAATAAAATGATATATAATAAGGGTGGGTGTATTTAATATGAAAGAGGTGTATTACGGTTGGACAGACATGTAGAGCAAATGCCAGGTTTTGTTTACATTTTGTTTTGTTCACAATGTGTACATTTGGCTCCGTCCTTAAGGGGCTAATGGCTGTATGTTGAGTTATTTTGAGGGGACATCAAATTTACACTGTTATACAGGTTGTACACTTACTACTTTACATTGTAGCTGAGTGTCATTTATTCGCTGTTGTCACATGAAAAGATATAATAAAATATTTACAAAAATGTGAGGGGTATACTCACTTTTGTGAGATACTGTAAATGATAATAATAACATCCTTTACAGCTATACCGCTAACTTGAAAAACTCCAGTGGGTGGAGCGAAACACATTGTGTGGTGACATAAAAATACCTGATTGCTATGAACGTGGGTGGAGCAACAATGAGCAGGACACTGAATAGAGACAATATGATAGTTTTGGGGGCTCAGCTTGAGCCCCTACTGATTCTATGGACACATTTTGATGTGCAAGTGAGCAGTTGTAGAATAATGGTGTATTTCATTGATAATATCCGGTTTCGCCAGTACCATAGCCAGTACTTTCTTAAGAGGCATTTACTAGATGCACCGCAAACCAGAGTCTGATCCTCTTAGTGCCCATATGTGTGAGTGGTGTTGTACCACTCCAATCTTGTAAGTATATCTAATTAGGGAGTTGGGATTCTAAACATTTGCTACAGTATTACACTTTTGCATATATTCTTTATATTTTATATTTATATATAGTTTGCTAAATTAAAGAAATAGAGTGGGTAACTCCATATAGGTAGAACCCCTTTAATTTATACTTGTGTGAGGCTGATGGGATGTGGCATCACTCCAACATCAGTACAAAACTTGTGAGAGAGGCAGTTGCCTTGATTGTCTATAAAATGAGAGCACAGGGTGATCCAGCATCCCACTAGACCAGGGGTAGGCAACCTTTTGCACTCCAAATGTTTCAGCCATAAAGATGATAAAGCATCAAGGGAGAAGTAGTCCACAATATCTGGAGTATGAAGGTTGCCTTCACTCCATCTCATCCACTGCAAGAAGAGAGAGGCTTGGGGACCTCATGAGATAAATAAATACATTTTAAAAATGCAACTTCAGTGAATCCACTCTTCCAGCCCATACCGTCAGTAACTGAGAGCAGATGTGTGTGTGTGTAACTGGGATTATGTCTGTCTGCCTGTGACTGTATGTGTGTCTACCTGTGACTGCGTCTGTGACTGTCTGCCTGTGATTGCGTCTGTGACTGTGTGTGGCTGTCTGCCTTTGACTATCTACCTGGGACTGTGTTAAATCTGCCTGCAACTGTGTTAGAGTCTGCGTGTAATTGCGCATGTGACTGACTGTAACTGTGTGTGTTTGTGTGTTTGTGTGTGTGTGACTGCCTGTAGCTGTGTGGATGTGACTGTCTGCCTGTAACCGTTTGTGTGTCTGCCTGTAACTGTGTGTTTGACTGTGTGCGAGTGACTATGTTTCTGGGAATGTGTGCATGTGGCGGTATTTGACAGTATATGTGTATAACTGTGTGCATCTGACTGTATTCAACCTGCAGTGAGCTTGCATATAACGTCATCCCGGCATCGGCGTCATTACAGTCTGCGCAAGGGATCTGTGGAGGAAGAGCACAGAGATCCCAGCAGCAACCACTGACCAACAGGGACTGAAGATCCACTCCCAGAGCAAGGTAGGGAGACTGGGTGGACCTTTTAATTATTAAATGTGTGTATGTATGTGATGTTTGTGTGTGTACATCTAATTATGTGTGTATGTGATTGTGTGATACTCACACAACCACAGATATTCGCACACAGACATACACTTATTGTGTGTGTGTGTGTGTTTGTGTATATAAATCTGTGTTTGGTAGATAGCTCCCTTATTTAGTGTCCTTAAATATTGCAATCCCACATAAGGATAACAAATAAGGGAATTATCTACTAAACAACTGAAATTAAGAAAAGGGCTTTTTAAATTTTGATCTTTTAGCTGTTTAGTAAATAATTCCCTAAATTGGTGCACTTATGTGAGATTTCCATATTTAAAGATACCAAATTAGTGTGCTGTTTAGCAGATAGCTCCCTTATTTGGTGTCCTCAAATATGGCAATCCCACATAAGGATAGCAAATAGGGGAGTTATCTGATAAACACAGATCAAAGTTAAGAGGTGTCAGCCAGCCCACAACAAGAAACCTGGGTGGCTAATGTAAATTCTATGCAAATTTGTTGACTGATGCCACGTGCACTGCATGCTGGCATCAGGCAGCCAATAGCAGCCCATTACCACATCCCCTAGTGAAAAGTTTTAGTGCCCCCTCAGGTTTGACTGTGGTATCTAATGTGCCCCCTCACCCACAATATACTGTTCCTATAGTCGCCACTGTGTCTGCATGTGTGTCTGTGTGTATATGTGCATACATCTCAAAATCATTCAAATGCCAAAACCACATACAAACACCCCCCCCTATATTCACTTACACATACTCAATGAAAAAACATGCTTACATTCAAAAACATAAAGACAGCTTAGTGCTAAATACATTTAAAAAATTGTGGTTGTTTTATACATTTTAAAGTTGGGGTGCCAAAACTAGGACCTGCCCAGGGTGCCAAATGCTCTAGGTACGTCCCTGCATATTTTTAATGTATGTTGTCCGTGTTAGCAACCTCCCTGGTAGTCTCTATCAGGACCTCACCAGTTTCTGTTTTAAGTGCTTTTTCAATCTCCACTCCTATACACAAAATCGATGCATTTTCACATATATATCCTATTGAATGTGATTGTCTAACTGCTCTTTAAAATGTATTCTAGCATCAGTTTTAACATCAGAGGCCAGTGAGGAGGACTCCAGTGGTGTTATGGTTACGTCAACAAACAACATGTTATTTTAAACCTTTAGTGCAGTGATTGATGCTTTTGCTAGGAATGTATTTTGATTGCACTGCTCTTTATTATTCCTGTGAAGTGTTATTGTGTTACTCTCAGTTACCAGCTGTATTCACAACAAACTTTGGATATTGGTGTAAGAGTTTTAAGAGCTGTTTGAACTTGGCTCTTACACAAACTGGGCCCTGGCCACACCCTCAGTCACACCCCTAAAATTAAAGTGTCCCTCTTTGTTCTTTTGAAATATTGGGAAGTATATCTTCATGTGTGTGTGTGATTATGTTACTATTTAGAATGGTGTGTGGTAGTTTAAGTGCAAGTGGCTACTCATGCATATGTGTATATATACACGGGTATGTATGGGGGTCTCTGAAAAAATTTCTTTCCTAGGTTTTCACAAGCGGCAAGGGTAGTACTAGATGCATAACACTCTGGTCTGTGTCGCAGTCTTGGTACTGCAAGTATGTATTTTTTGTATAAATATGGTGATTTGGTCAAAATCAGGCTTAATCTGATAGAAGATGCAATATATAGCAATACCGCCAGACATATTCGCAGGACAAAATCCCCATTGTAATTGAGTTATCTTTATATTCTCTAATAATAAACTTTTGCCACTGAGAGAACAACTGTAGGTTTTCAGGAAATTGGAATTTTAACGCGCTATCTGCTAAAAAATATGAGTCATAAATACCGTAGTACAGAGTAGCATCGCCATCTAGTGACCAGTATAAACATTAAACATGCTGTTGCCTCAGTGATTTAGCCATAAATGTATTAAATCCAGTTCTTGAGATGCAAAAAATGTCAAATGCTTTAAAGCAACCTTTACTTGAGCAGAGTTTTGACAATCAGTGATTCATTAATTTTATATTGATAGTGTGGACTAGCTGATGTAAAGAGTTGAAAAGACTGGAGTTGTGTAGAACAGCTTCCCAACTTTCCTCCTTACAGTCTATACTTTAATGCGGTGGCGAGGTTCATCTTCCTGTCCGCCCACACGCCTCCAATAATAATAATCTGTCCCTTCATATTATTATTAATATTATTATTATTAATAATATTTATAAAGCCCCAGCAAATTTCTGAGCACTGTACAATGGGTGGCCTAACAGACAAGTATTTGTAACCACACTGGAACAGGTAGGGATGAAGGCCCTGTTCAAACTAGCTTACATTCTAGAGGTAAGGGTTATCTGAATTACATGTCTCCTTGTACAACCTGAAATACATGTGGGTGAACCAGAGTTATTATATCATAACTTTAAAATTACATTTTCCTCTATGGATTTAGTGGATATTTTTACAAGATGTATTTCTATATGATCATTGATATTTAGAGTGTTTCTTCTTCTTCCAAATCTGTTTTTTTTTTCATAGTCCATTTTGTCTCTAAAAACTTGTCATTTGCGTTCTGCTTTAGCATTTTCTAATTTTTCATATGTAGCTGATCCGTTAGATTCAAACTTCTTAAAAAATGTATCTCTTGACATTTGTAATTTTTTGATACCGTTAGGTTCTAGTGCACCATAGTCCCCATTGTGTAAAATGAATAATGACCATGTCATTAAATCCTCCTCATGGTCAGTGTAAGTTGGAACTTTATAAAGTCTCAATCCCCTAGTGTTTCTGTTACATTCAAAATATTCTGGGGGCTACAGACTTCCCACCACATTCTAGTTTCCGTGAGGGTGAGTCTCTCCAATTTCTTTAATACTCTTTGTTGTCAAAATTCAACTGCTCATTATTCTCGAGTTTGATATTATGAAAACTGTTACTGCCTTTTGATAGCCTAGATATTTTATCTCATGAGTTCTTATGTACCTGTGTCTTTAAATGGCTGCTTCCCTGTGTGCCTTCATTATAATGTCTACCCAAAAACGATTGGGTCGGTGCTTTTTTGTTTTTCCAAGCAAAATCAAATGCCAATCGTGCTTTATTTCATGGGTAATCACAAAGGAATGAATACACCTTTTCAAATGGATTAACAAGTTACTATTTTGATAGTAGCCCTAAAAAGGACACTCCGGTCACCATAAAATCTTCATCTAAAGTTGTTATGTTGCCATCAGGCCCCCAGACGCACTCTTACCTTAAGGGGCTAAACTGTTCTCAGTTTAACCCCAAAGTGAGCCTCCCACGCCAATCTGCAGGTCTAGTGGCATCCAGCCTCTGAATATCATTTTCAGGAAGCGCTGAGTGCCACTGGGCAGAGGCGCTGCTTCTTGGGTTATAACGGTCAGCTGACGCTCTAAGCCAATTAGTAGATTGGCCACTGATAAAAATGGTATGTTTCTTGAACGCTTTAACTGCTTAAGGTAAGAGTGCACCTGGTTCTTCATGACACCATAGTTACATAGTTACATAGCTGACAAGAGACTTGCGTCCATCAAGTTCAGCCTTCCTCACATTTGTTTTTTGCTGTTGATCCAAAAGAAGGCAAAAAAAGGCAAAAAAAATCAGTTTGAAGCACAATTTTGCAACATGCTAGGAAAAAAATTCCTTCTTGACCCCAGAATGGCATCAGTATATTTTAAGGTGCTATGGTGACCAGAGTGTCCCTTGAAAGGGCGCTCAGATTGCAGATATTATAGTTACGGAATACAAAATGCAGTTTGATAGGAATATCCCTAAATGCAATATAACTAGATGAGCCGCCTAAACACTCCTTTAAGCGTATTCAAATTCTAAACAAGTGGTAAACAAATTTCATGCATAAATCAGAGATGGTTCTCAGAACTCAACATACAATCAAGTGATTCTACGTCAAATTAGGTCTCCTACTGTTAAAAAGTCTAATTTCTACAGTAATATTGTCCTTCCACACCATTAAAAAGTGCAAACAGGCAATGCAATACATCAATCAGGACTTGCAAAACATTATTATAATATGGCCATTGTTAAAATGGCAATCTGCTGTATACAGCAGTTTAGTTCCTACGCCATTAAAGTACACCACAGCAATAACCAAAAATTATTATTCCACAGTTCAATTGTTAAATCCTCCAAATACTCTGTGCCAGTTCTAAGGAATTCTGCCGCAGCCTTAGACACAATAGAAAGGAATAAATCTTCTAAACATTTCTTTAATATATAAGTTCTCAATATGCGCTCTGATGATAACAGGGTAGATCATCTAAACCGTTTGGTTAAATATATTCAGACTTGTATCATGCGGTTAATTTGTTTTTTATGGGTGTATGAATAAGGTTGCCACCTTTCTTAGAAAAAAATACCTACCATGCTAATTTGCATAAATTATATATATATATATATATATATATATATATATATATATATATATATATATTGTGATCCTTGTTTGCAGGTAGCACGGTCCTCTAGGGCAAAAACATGCACAGTCCTTGTAGTTGCAAATACTTCAGGCACTTTATTTGTAAGTTCACACAGGATACAGCAGTTAAATGAAAACAAAAGTAACTGAAAACCCTATAAACAAAAACCTGGCTCGTCTGAGCACTAACTGACATTAGGTCCCCTATCTCTCAGGGTTAAACTAAACAAAACAATAGTGGTTTCACCAACCTAGAGTCTTTGTCCACTCTCAGCACTCCAGTATTTAGCCAGCCTGCTGCTTCCAGCCTTTCAGAGAGAAAAAGAACATTCTCCCTTACCTGCCTAGCAGGGAGGGATTTTATTCCCACTTGCTGCAGCTGATTACCTACAGCTGAGCAGTAGGTTGGAGACAGTCCAAAACCCTGGGCTGGATCTAAGTCTTCCAAGAAAACCGCTAAGCTGCGGAGTGGAGCACTGGCCCACCCTGCTCTCCAAATGCTCCACCCCAGGGGCCCATAACTAAAAATGCTTTGTGTAACACACACAGAAACTATACATACTCCCCCTGGGGTTAAAAATCATATGCCTCTCTGAACAATTCTGTCGAGATATAGACCCCCTCACAGACCACCCCATTCACCTTATCACATATCCCCCTCCCCAGCTCAGACCCATCGGGGCGAGCGGCCTGGGACCATAAACAGTGAACTCGGGAGAGGCCATCCGCATTACCTTGGGCAGTTCCGGCCCTGTGAGCAATAGTAAACTGGTAAGGCTGAAGACTTAGGAACCATCTAGTCACCCTGGCATTCTTTTCTTTGTTATGCCTCATCCATGTTAAAGGAGCATGGTCCGTGATCAGTGTAAAACATCTCCCCAGTAAGTAATATCTCAAGGATTCCAAAGCCCATTTTATCGCCAGGCATTCCTTTTCCACTACGGAGTACCTCTGTTCATGGGGATTCATTTTCCGGCTCAGATACATGACAGGATGTTCCTCTCCTTCATGTACCTGGGACAGAACCGCGCCAAGGCCCACATCAGACGCATCGGTCTGTACCACAAATGGTTTAGTGAAATCCGGAGCCACCAAAACAGGGTCAGCACACAAGGCTCCCTTCAAGACTTGAAAGGCATGCTCCGCTTCCGGGGTCCACTTAACCATAATCGGGCCTTTTGCCTTAGTAAGTTCAGTCAATGGGTTGGCAATGGTAGCGTACCCAGGGATGAACCTATGATAGTAGCCGGTTAAGCCTAAAAAAGCCCTGACTTGCTTTTTAGTTACAGGACGTGGCCAACTGGTGATGGCTGCTACTTTGCTCTCTTGTGGTTTAAGGAGCCCCCGCCCGATAGTGTACCCCAGATATTTTGCTTCTTCTAGCCCTAAAGGACACTTAGCAGGGTTAGCTGTCAAACCGGCAGCCCTTATACTATCCACAACTGCCTGAACCTTCATCAAGTGGGTTTCCCAGTCCGCACTGTGAATCAACACATCATCCAGGTAGACGGCTGCATACTGTCTGTGGGGGTGAAGTATCTTATCCATCATACGCTGAAACGTTGCTGGGGCACCATGCAACCCAAATGGCAGCACTTTATATTGGAACAACCCATCAGGGGTAGAAAACGCGGTTTTCTCTCTTGCTTTCTCTGTCAGGGGTACCTGCCAGTATCCCTTGGTGAGGTCCAAGGTGCTCAGATATCTGGCCTTACCTAATCGCTCTATTAGCTCATCCACACGAGGCATCGGGTAGGCATCAAACTTAGAGATATTATTTAGCTTTCGAAATCATTACAGAAATGGATTTCCCCATTTGGTTTGGGCACTAACACAATTGGGTTGTTCCACTCACTTTGTGATACTTCAATCACCCCCATCTTTTTAACCTCTGAACTAACCGCTTCACGTCTTGCCTCAGGTATCCTGTAGGACTTCAGATTGATCTTCTTCCCAGGTTCAGTTAGGATATCATGCTTGATTATATGTGTTTTTCCTGGTATTGGGGAAAACACATCCCTATTTTTAGACACAAACTCCCTGACTTCCTGTTTCTGATGGGGGGCAAGAGTATCAGCGACATGCACCTCCGGACCCTGCTCACGAGTGGCTTGAGTAGGTTTATCTCTGGTCACGATGAGAACCTCTCGTTCTACCCATGGCTTCAATAAATTTATATGATATGTCTGTTCTGGCTTCCGTCCGCCTGGCTGTCTTACTTTATAGTTCACGTCACTGATTTCATATGGCCCTTGCCAGCTGGCTAAGAATTTGCTTTCTACCGTGGGAACAAGAACTAGAACCCTATCACCTGGTTTGAATACCCGTAGCCTTGCGTTTCGGTTATAGCTTGCTTGTTGGGCTCTCTGGGCCTTTTCCATGTTTTCCCTAACTATGGGAATTACCGCTTCGATCCGCTCTTGCATTTGCGCTACATGCTCTATAAGACTGTGATGGGGGGTATGCTCTTGTTCCCATGTTTCCTTGGCAACATCCAGTATGCCGCTTGGATGCCTACCATACATTAACTCGAAAGGTGAAAACCCTGTGGAAGCTTGCGGGACTTCTCTAATAGAAAACATCAGGTAGGGTATGAGATAATCCCAGTTTTTTCCATCCTTGTCTATCACCTTCCGCAGCATAGCCTTTAGAGTTTTATTAAACCTCTCCACTAATCGATCAGTTTGCGGATGGTATACCGAGGTTTTCAGCTGCTTGATTCTGAGCAATTTGCACAAATCACGCATGATTTTTGACATAAAAGGGGTTCCCTGATCTGTGAGAATTTCCTTAGGTATACCCATCCTGCTAAACATCATCAGTAACTCCCTTGCAACATTTTTAGAGGTGGCATTTCATAGAGGTACTGCCTCTGGATACCGTGTTGCATAATCCACAACAACTAAAATGTACTGATGTCCTCTTGCGGACCTAGGCAACGGCCCTATCAGGTCCATTGCTATTCTTTCGAATGGAACCTCTATGATGGGAAGGGGTACCAATGGACTACGAAAGCCCTTATGCGGAGCTTTCAGTTGGCATTCTGGGCAGGATTTACAAAACCTCCCTATTGCCGAAAATACCCCTGGCCAATAGAATCGGGTCAGAATTCGTTCCCTCCTTTTTTCAAAACCAAGGTGCCCACCTAACACATGGCTATGGGCTAGTTTTAAAACAGTGTTTCGGTGAGATTGGGGAACTAACAACTGTTCTGCCTCCTCTTCCCCCTTTTTCTCTACTCGGTACAGCAGATTATTTTTCACCATGAAATAAGGAAAGCTTAAGGGCTTGTCAGGGTCCGCCCTTGTACCCTCCACTATTTGCACAGTCTCTCTTGCAGCTGTCAAGGACTTATCTTCCCATTGGGCTGCTCGGAAGTTACCAGGGGGGACTCTGAGATCCTGAAACTCCACTTCTTCTATAGGGTCTTCAGTATGGGGAGGTTCTACCTCATTACCCAGGCACACCAAGGGTGTCTCTTGCTCGTCACATTCTAAATCGGAGAAAGGAAAAATATTTTCTATACACTCTACCCCGGGTAGCTCCTCAGAGCGCATTTTTGGATGAGCAGAGCACTTTTCCCATAGGCGGCAGAAATGGGGAAAGTCCCTCCCTAATACCACATCATACGGTAATAGGGGCACTACCCCTACAGAGCATTTAACCTCCCCTACCTTGGTGCCAAACTCAACCTCTGCCGTGGGGTATGTGTGGGTGTCACCATGTATACACACACAATATCAATCACTTGTTTGGTGTCTAATTTCCCTGGCTGGAGCAGAAAACTTTTTATCAAGGTAACCTCACTCCCTGAATCAATTAGAGCTTGTACATTCTTTCCTTCCACCCTCACCATTATTAAATGTGTTGCATTAATAGCACTAGTCACCACACACATCTTTGAGCAAGTCAATACAGTCCTATGCAGAGCCCTTGTCCCTACATCACACTGCATGGGCTCTTCATTCTCTGGACAGCTGCGTGCAAAGTGTCCAAGCTCATGGCATTTAAAGCACCGGAGTTGTCCCTCAGCGTGGTCTTGTAGCCGTAATGGAGCTGGTGGGGACCTTCTGCCACATGGTTCAAGGTTCGGTATAAAGTTTTGTCTTTTGTTTCCCACTTTCCCGCTTATCCGGTTGTTAGCCGGTCGGGACTTCTGATGAGGATCAATACTGTATGGCTCCTTGGCAACCAAATACCTCTCAATCAGGCACATCATTGCTTCTGGATCCTGAGGGTCCCCTTGGCAGACCCATTGTCGCAGTCCTGTTGGCAGGTGTCTGAGAAAACGGTCCATCACAACCATTTCCACTATCTTGGTAGCAGGGTTGCGCTCTGGCTCCAGCCACTTCTGAGCGAGCCTGAGCAATCCATACATCTGGGCTCTGGTAGGTTTACTCACATCGTATGCCCAATTATGAAATCTGTGGGCTCGAATGGCTGGTGTTACGCCAATGCGCTTTAGAATTTCAGCTTTAAGTTGCTTGTAATCCTGGATCTGGTCAGAAGGTAGGTCTTCATAGGCTTTTTGGCACTCCCCACTCAGGCATGGAGCTAGAAGCCCAGCCCATTGGCCCAGTGGCCATCTTTCCCGGGCAGCAACCCTCTCGAAAGTGGTGAGATAAGCCTCTACATCATCTGTCTCTGTCATCTTATGCAGGAAGTCTGTGGCACGGATACGGGATCCCCTTTCACCAGGGGGGCTCCCTGCAGATGGCAATATCACTCTCTGCAACACCTCAGTAAGGGCAGCTCTATCCATCTGCTGGGCTTCCTTCAGGTTCTCAACCTGGTTAACCAGTAGACGATTTGTTTCCTGTTGTACAGCGGTTGCCTGTACCAGAGCTTTCACCAGCTCCTCCATTATAGCACCAAGCAGGTAACAGTCTTAAAGGTACGGTGCTACTTGTTTGCTTATCAGGTCTGCAAAAATAAAAGTCCTCAAGCAGACTACCAAATGACTGGCACACCCACAGACCCTCACTGTGCTACTATGCCCGCATTCTCCACCATATTGTGATCCTTGTTTGCAGGTAGCACGGTCCTCTAGGGCAAAAAACATGCACAGTCCTTGTAGTTGCAAATACTTCAGGCACTTTATTTGTAAGTTCACACAGGATACAGCAGTTAAATGAAAACAAAAGTAACTGAAAACCCTATAAACAAAAACCTGGCTCGTCTGAGCACTAACTGACATTAGGTCCCCTATCTCTCAGGGTTAAACTAAACAAAACAATAGTGGTTTCACCAACCTAGAGTCTTTGTCCACTCTCAGCACTCCAGTATTTAGCCAGCCTGCTGCTTCCAGCCTTTCAGAGAGAAAAAGAACATTCTCCCTTACCTGCCTAGCAGGGAGGGATTTTATTCCCACTTGCTGCAGCCGATTACCTACAGCTGAGCAGTAGGTTGGAGACAGTCCAAAACCCTGGGCTGGATCTAAGTCTTCCAAGAAAACCGCTAAGCTGCGGAGTGGAGCACTGGCCCACCCTGCTCTCCAAATGCTCCACCCCAGGGGCCCATAACTAAACAATGCTTTGTGTAACACACACAAACTATACATACTCCCCCTGGGGTTAAAAATCATATGCCTCTCTAAACAATTCTGTCGAGATATAGACCCCCTCACAGACCACCCCATTCACCTTATCACAATATATATATATATATATATATATATATATATATATATATATGAGTTATAAACTCTTCTGTAGTTAATGGGTACAGATGTCCCCCCATCCCTCACTACTAGAGTCCCCCCATCTAATGTCCACCTGTCCCTCACTATTAGAGTCCCCCCATCTCATGTCCCCCCATCCCTCACTACTAGTGTCCCCCCATCCCTCACTACTAGAGTCCCCCATTTAGTGTCCCTCACAGCTAGAGTCCCTCCATCCCTCACTACAAGAGTCCCCCATCCCTCACTACTTGTGTCCCCCACATCCCTCACTACTAGAGTCCCCCAACTTGTGTCCCCCCATCCCTCACTACTTGTGTCCCCCACATCCCTCACTATAAGAGTCCCCCATGTCATGTCGCCCCCATCCATTACTACTAGAGCCCCCGCACCATCTAATGTCCCCCCCCCATTACTAGGGCCCCCCACTCAATAACCTGATCAGCAGGCTGATTGCAGGCTGGGAGCTGCTGTTGTGCAAGTCCCCCGCGGATTCAAAGTGTAGAGACACGGTGCCATTTACTGGCCGGCAGCGGTATTGCTTCTAATTTCAATTACAGAAACCTGAAATACCGGTTGTGCCATTAAAATACCGGCCAGGCGGCAACCCTGTGTATGAACCTATTACTATATCCTTCGTGCTGACACGAAACAGATATCCAGAAATTATGATTTTATCATTAATTTGTTAAATTCTTTTTACTCTTTCACACCCTTAAAGGGACACTGTCGCATTAGAAATACAAACCTGCCTCTGTCCCAAGTCATACATAGAAACATAGAATGTGACGGCAGATAAGAACCATTCGGCCCATCTAGTCTGTGCAATTTTCTAAATACTTTCATTAGTCCCTAGTCTTATCTTATAGTTAGGATAGCCTTATGCCTATCACACGCATGCTTAAACTCCTTTACTGTGTTAACCTCTACCACTTCAGCTGGAAGGCTATTCCATGCATCCACTACCCTCTCAGTAAAGTAATACTTCCTGATATTATTTTTAAACCTTTGTCCCTCTAATTTAAGACTATGTCCTCTTGTTGTGGTAGTTTTCTTCTTTTAAATATAGTCTCCTCCTTTACTGTGTTGATTCCCTTTATATATTTAAATGTTTCTATCATATCCCCCCTGTCTCCTCTTTCCTCCAAGCTATACATGTTAAGATCCTTTAACCTTTCCTGGTAAGTTTTATCACACAATCCATGAACCAGTTTAGTAGCCCTTCTCTGAACCCTCTCTAAGGTATCAATATCCTTCTGAAGATACGGTCTCCAGTACTGTGTACAATACTCCAAGTGAGGTCTGTACAATGGCATGAGCACTTCCCTCTTTCTACTGCTAATACCTCTCCTATACAACCAAGCATTCTGCTAGCATTTCTGCTGCTCTATTACATTGTCTGCCTACCTTTAAGTCATCAGAAATAATCACCCCTAAATCCCTTTCCTCATATGTTGAGGTTAGGACTCTATCAAATATTCTGTACTCTGCCCTTGGGTTTGTACGTCCAAGATGCATTATCTTGCACTTATCCACATTAAATGTCAGTTGCCACAATTTTGACCATTTTTCTAGTTTACCTAAATCATTTGCCATTTGGCTTATCCCTCCTGGAACATCAACCCTGTTACATATCTTAGTATCATCAGCAAAAAGACATACCTTACCATCAAGACCTTCTGCAATATCACTAATAAAAATATTAAAGGGAATGGGTCCAAGTACAGATCCCTGAGGTACCCCACTGGTGACAAGTCCAAGCTTTGAATATATTCCATTAACTACAACCCTCTGTTGCCTGTTACTCAGCCACTGCCTTACCCATTCAACAATATTTGAATCCAAACTTAAAGATTGCAGTTTATTGATAAGCCTTCTATGTGCAACAGTGTCAAAAGCATCCCCCTTCATAAAGGAGCGTTGGAACCTGATGGCGCATGCACGGCATCATGTACATCCATGGGAAAGCATTGTATTCAATGTTTTCTTTATGAGCTTCCACATCCATTAAAGGTGGATTCAACAAAAAAAAACTAAAAAACTGCAATGTTTTGCATTGTAGGGTTAAAATAACAGAGACAGTGCACCATTTAGATGAAGTGATCTGGGTGACTTTAGTGTCCTTTAAACGAAGTAGAAAGAAGTAAATTGTCCTAATATTTTCTGAACATATAAGTTCTCAATATGCACTCTGATGGTAATGGGGCACATCACATAAACCATTCTGAAAATGTAATTAGAATTTTAACATGTCCTGGTTACACTCTAAGGGTATGTGTTGGGGATGTAATCCTAAAGTGCCCTCAATATGTTCCTTTGTCTGTGGTACAATAAATTTGTTGACCCGTGTTTTCCCTGTTGAGTGTGGAGCAGTGAAGCACTAAACACGTTTGGTGTGTTCCTCTGTTATTATGTTCACTTGCCTGGTTACTGGTTATCCCTCACACAGACTGCAACACTTTATGGGCCCAGAAGGTATGCTGGAAACCAATACAACAGGCTGTATTTCGACGGAGATGAGCAGAACTACAGTATGTGGGAAACAAAGTTCAGAGAACATACACACATGGTTGATGTACCTTAAAAGAACACTATAGTCATCCAGCTTACTCCATCTCAATGAAGTGGTCTGGACGCAGTCAGTGACTTTACAGTTTTAGCATTACAAAATATCT
>OW240918.1:53102363-53175168 GCA_933207985.1 Pelobates cultripes | reverse complement strand
CCCCTCCCTCCCTTTCTTTTTTTTTTCTTCTCCCCCCTTCCTCCCTCTTTCTTCCCCCTCCCTCCCCTACCTGTGTGGTAGTGTGGCCGAGCCCAGTATAGTCCGACCGGTACAGGGAGCTGTTGTTTCCTGTACCCGGCCACACTAACAGGAAGTGAACACTCAGTGTTCACTTCCTGTTAGTCCGGCCGGGTACAGGAGACAGCTGCTCTCTGTACCGGTCGGACCATGCCATAGAGGGCTCGGCCACGCTACAGAGAGGGAGCTGACAGGTGGGAGCGCTCAGCGCTTCCTCCTGTCAGCCCCTCTCCCCATGCTGCGCCCGGGCGGTGCGGTCCGCCCTCATGGACGCACCGCCCGGGCAAAGCTGCAGCCGCCTGAGGCTCTTTACAGAGCGCTCGGGCGGCTGCAGCATGAGCGGGGCCGGCGCTCCTGGCGGCGCCCCCTCCCAAGGGGCGCCCTAGGCGGCTGCCTAGTCCGCCTTACAGGTAGCGCCGGCCCTGGATCAAGGATATAAATCTGTTTGGCAGACTCCATAAGTTCCATATGATAAAGGATGAGAAAAAAGCTAATTAACTCGGGTTTAATCTGAAGGAATACCAATGCCTTCAGGACTTGGTATCGCTACTTGAAAGTAATGATAATGTTTCACCCAAACCTTATACTGACCTTCGACCCATGAGCAAATTTACTCCAAATATCCGTGACTTCAGGAATATTGACCTATTTGTTGAATCTACCTGTAATACCATTTCAAATATTTCCACAGAGTCACTTATCCTAAGACCACAGGGTAACCTTACAAGAAGTGAGTGGAAGGGTCTCCAGGACCTGCATGACAATGAGGACGTCATCATAAAACCCGCTGATAAGGGGGGTAATATAGTTCTTATGAATAGGGAATAGGGAACACTACATTCAGATTGCTAGGATAATCTTAAACGATGGATCAACCTATAGTGTACTGACTGGGGACCCCACTGCTAAGTTCCTGAGGGAATATAAATCTCTCCTTGATAAAGCTTATGACGAGCATGTCATTAACAAGGATAAGTATAACTACATCTACGAAAACAAACCAACTGTGTCCACCTTCTGCTGCCTCCCAGAGGTCCATAAACAATACGCCAACCTGACGGGAAGACCCATAGTTTCAGGGTCTAACAATTTGACCTATAGAGGCAGTATATATGTGGACAAGATAGTACGTACGTTTGAAGAGAACTTACCATCATATCTGAGAGATACGAAAGACACCCTCAAATGCCTGTCAGAACTCAAAGTACTCCAGAATGCTATCATCTGCAGCCTGTATGTGGAGGCTCTATACTCTTCAATCCCACATTCTATAGGTATTGAGAACACCAAATTCTTTTTAGAGACCAGGGGCCCTGAACATCCGAGACACAAGTCCTTTGTCTTAACACTCCTGCGATTCATCTTAACACATAACTTCTTTTTATTCCACAATCAATTCTACCACCAGGTTGGTGGGAAAGACACATTGTATTTGCACAGGCTTCCAAGCCATACCTGATATATAGATAACGTCCTCGTTGTCTGGACTGGGGAGCTCTTCACTCACTTTGTCAAACATTTGAACACAAATGATCTCAACCTAAAACTCACCATGGAAATAGGGACCCCTTCACTCAAGCGGTGCAGGCAGCAGTCAAAGGAACCTCTCCACTCTCCTTTGAGAATATGATGCTCACATTTTATGCCGACCTATTTGGAGACACCCTGAAATGGAGGAAAACCCTACAACCGTTCACCACACTGCTACGCACCCACAATATCCCATATCCCTGGAGATCACCGCAGCTACTCCACATTGTAAAAGGTGACTCTGCTCACTCTGTCAGGGATCTGATGGAAGTGGCGGCCTTCTTGGAAACCATCGGCCTCCCACGAGATGCGCTCACCCGCAATACCGCTACCACGCACACGTGGGATCCTGCAAGAGTTACCCCGTTCATTCCTTAGAGGGCCCACTCAGATGCATATGCGGCAGCCACCACCTGAAGCGGCACTGGACTACCCAGGTTCCAAAGGGACGTTACCCATTCTTTTATTACCCACAGCTTGGGGTTCATCCGAATCCTGTCTTCTTGAGTTATTTTTCTACATTGCTTTTAGTTTGTTATTTTCTTTGAGAGCTGATGCCTGAAGTCATATATGATACACGCACAAACAAACACACGCACCCAGGGACCTGGTGGTCAGATGATATAGGTCCCTATATCATTGCCGCTCACTCCCCCCCTCCCACTTCCACACCTCTCACTCTGAGCACCTTGGAAAACAGAGGCGACATAGCCTGGAGGTGTAAGACGACAAAGTCCGTATAATCCCCCCCTAGCACACGTATACATATAAGCTACTTAATTTTAAGCATAGGCCACATGCAAACACTAGACATAGAGCTGAAGCGCTATCGACGCAATACTACATGCTCTTCCCTCCATACTAATGCCAGGTCAGCAACCCAGAGATGGCTCCACGAGATAAGGAAATGCACACCTATCTCATACCCTTAGCAGGCCTTGACAACAAGTGCCCAGCAGGCTCATAAATAGTCCGCCAGATAAGCACCAAAAACCAGGATGGTATATCCACCGAGTTACCTATACAACCAGTTATTTATGACTTTCTTTCAATTTTTCTTTTGAATATAGTACATTACCGTCAGTTTGAATCAGCAGTTTATTTTTAAGCTCACTAGTGTCGATCTACTGACATATATTCAACACTCGCTTATGTTATATTGTTATGATTTTGAACCACTAATTACTTCAAATGTGCAAGCCCTACTCATGCCTAGATTTTTTAAATTAAACACTCTGGCATCTAAGGGCTTCACGTTCTCCACGTATATTGGCAGCTAAGTAAGACATTGCAATTATGATTTATGGGTTAGATCATTATTTATTTACCATTTCTTCTATTTTGTATATAGTTTTATGTATTCTTGAGAGGGACAAGCAATATACCGAGGGCTGTATTTAACTTCCTCACCTGGGGTCCCTTTAATATAATAATAGTAATAATAGTAAGGAGTGTTAAAATATTTGGATAGCATATACTCTGTAGTATATAACTTACTATTTAGTACACTATTTATAGGAGTATTTATCATAAGGTCACAGTGTATATTCGCTTTTCTTTTCTATAGAATATAGAATATGGAAACATGATATTTCTTCTCTGTGATCTTTAATACAAAAAGTATATATATAATTTCACTGCTCAAACCATGCTTGTATGATTCATGCTTTACTGCATATAATTGTACAGTAGCTTAGTACAATACTGTGACGGACCACCTTGCACCCTGACTGAGTACCTCCGTCAATCGCTGCTTCCTAGTACTTGCAAGCACCATAAGCACTGCACCGGAACACCATAACCACCGTAAACCCCTCGAACCGCCGCAGCTTGGTTGGGGTCTCGCTGTCCTCCACCCACCCTGGACCCAAGACCAGGATCCAGCTTTCAGCGGGAGACCTCTCCTAGTCTAGAGAGCATAGCAGGAACAGCTCTTATAAGAGCTAGTGGTTATACTCAGTGGAGTATTGTGATATGGCAATCCCCAGAGTGAATGTAGTTCTCCAATCCCTCAAACATGAGCCAAGACTTCATGACGGGGTAAACTAATCTCAGTTTAAATGTAGCCACAACTGGCCTTTTATGACAGTCCCCGTGCAAGGGGCACTCCCCCCTGGACCTGAAAGTAAACCACAGTAGAAATAAATACACAATCACAATTGGCTCTCAGGTCCAAGACACTCCCATACAAAATTAGATAACGCCTCCTCTGTGCCTGGGAGATAATTGGTTTAGGAACTGTACTAATCTAATCCAATTATCTCCAAGCACAGAAAAAACATAAATTTTTACAAACCCCACAAAATACCTTAAAACACACAAAACCCCCACGTTACATCCCCTGATAGCCCTGATCTGGGTGACCAACATATCCAGAAATCACCCAGATCAGTTCAGGGATTCAGGAGTTTCCTGGAAGTCTTACTTTTGACTGAACGTGCACATGGTCCTATGCCCAAAACAGTTTCAGGGAATCAGGGCTAACGGTCCATCTCTCTGTCTGGAGTCAAAAGTACATAACGCTGAATGTCAGGCATGTTCTACCAACCCCTCCAACTCTGATTGGGATTGTTACAGCAACTAATACTCCCTCCTGGAAATATTTTTTTTTTTGCCAGCGAACAAATCACGTCCCGACAAAGAGACCTCGACTTAGAAGTGTCAAAGAGCTTCCAACGCAACTCCCTCTCCGTCTGAGAAAAGACTAAGGTGAGCAATGTAAGTCCATCATCTTTGCCAATACTCCCCTGCTGTATAAAGAGGAAGAGGAAAGGATGAATGAGAAGGTGATAAAACCCTCTTACTATGCGTAGAAACAGCAACTGAGCACATTTAAATGAATAACTATGAGTGCTTTGTTTCTGCCATTTGAACTCTTTGGGGGGTTTTTTTCCCTTTTTTTCCGTCGGCGTGCTTGTTCCACATTTTTATTCTTACCTCCCTGGCTGATTGAAAAAGGATAGTTGAAACTGGGTAAAGAGAAAGTGAGGGAGAAGGAGCTAGATAAAAAATAAAAAATAAATAGAAGGAAATAAAAAGTAAATGCGAGGATGAGAGAAGCTACTCCATTTAACCAAACAGCGAGTTATAAAAGAAAAAAAAGGGGGGGGAGGGTAACACAACGGGAAGGTGAGGAAAGAGAAGTAAGAAGAAAGAAAGAGAAAGGAGAAGGAAAGAGATAAATGAAAAGAAGGGCAACTACAAATGAGGACCTAATGGGTTGGCAAAAAATTGCCCCATATTAACCCATAAGGGATATATGAATTTTGTAATTTCACATATTAAACAAGCGGTTTATGCAAACAAACTGCCCCCCAGTATATTAGATTAAGGGTATTAGATTGGAAGGAGGGGGCAGTGTATAAGAGTGGAGTGATGGGGGGAGTGTATTGGATTTGTGGGCAGTGTTTTGGAGTGGAGGGAGGGAAGGAAGTGTATTGGATATGGGGGCAATGTATTAGAATGGGGAGAGTGTATTAGATTTGGTCTGCATGGAGGCTCTGAACGCTACCCATGGAGATGCTGACTGGCCGCACAGCTTTTTGTCACACATGCACCTATGGAAAAGCATTGGATTGCCTGAGATCATTAAGTTTGATGATCTCAGCCAAAGTGAAGAACACTTTGAGTTTGGCATGCTTGCTGTACCGGCATGGCGAACAGCCCAGAGCAGCACGAAAAAACAATAGCTACACCAACATGGAGACTCAAGCAATTCTATGAGCTATCAACTATAAAATTACATGTGCCTATTCCAAAGACACAACATTTGTGAATACCCTGTATTGGGGGATATATCTGGATTTTAAAGCACATTTGAAATAAAGTAATTTTACAGTGTGAGAGCCAAAAGCACTGTACAAGCAACCAAAATAAAGCAAGAAACACTTTGAAACGTATGTAATAGATGTTTGTAAGCTTATTATAAACTTGGTCCGGTTGCATCATTGGGCACGCCTTTCTGCCAAGGCAGTTTCTTCAGCCAAACCCCCCTCTTCCTCACCCATCTCTGTTTCAGTTAAGCCAACTAATGACATCATTGTTAGCAGCAGGGGAGAGAAACCTGATACCGGAGCCTGCTCTCTCTGCATGAATCAGACTCTTCTGTGCAACTCTGTTAGATATGCTAGGTTAGATCAGTATCCCCCCTAGCATGCGTGTGGAAAACATAAGAAAGAAGAAGCAGGTAAACCTGAAAAATATTATTTATCTGTTTTTTTTTTCATGCTGCAAAGTGAGGTAACTATCTCATTCACAGCTAAAGCTTTTGAATGAGATGGTTGTCTCATGGGGATAGATGTCCCTTTAAACGTCCAGGTCCTGATTTCATCCATTGGGCAGCTTTTAGTCCAGCTGAAACATAGAAAAGTAGAATGTGACGACAGATAAGAACCATTCGGCATATCTAGTCTTTCTAAATAATTTCATTAGTCCCTAGCCTTATCTTATAGTTAGAATAGCCTTATGCCTATCCCACGCATGCTTAAACTCCTTCATTGTGTTAACCTCTACCACTTCAGCTGGAAGGCTATTCCATGCATCCACTACCCTCTCAGTAAAGTATTCCTGATATTATTTTTAAACCTTTGTCCCTCTAATTTAAGACTATGTCCTCTTGTTGTGGTAGTTTTTCTTCTTTTAAATATGGTCTCCTCCTTTACTGTATTGATTCCCTTTATATATTTAAATGTTTCTATCATATTCCCCCCCCCCCTATCTCGTCTCTTCTCGAAGCTATACATGTTAAGATCCTTTAATCTTTCCTTGTAAATTTTATCCTGCAATCTATGAACCAGTTTAATAGCCCTTCTCTGAACTCTCTCTAAAGTATCAATATCCTTCTGGAGATATGGTCTCCAGTACTGCGTACAATGCTCCAAGTAAGGTCTCACCTGTGTTCTGTGCAATGGCATGAGCACTTCCCTCTTTCTACTGCTAATACCTCTCCCTATACAACCAAGCATTCTGCTAGCATTTCCTGCTGCTCTATTACATTGCCTGCCTACCTTTAAGTCATCTGAAATAATTACCACTAAATCCCTTTCCTCAGATGTTGAGGTTAGGACTCTATCAAATATTCTGTACTCTGCTCTTGGGTTTTTACATCCAAGATGCATTATCGTGCACTTATCCACATTAAATGTCAGCTGCCACAACTCTGACCATTTTTCTAGTTTACCTAAATCATTTGCCAATTGGCTTATCCCTCCTGGAACATCAACCCTGTTACATATCTTAGTATCATCAGCAAAAAGACATACCTTATCATCAACACCGTCTGCAATATTACTAATAAAAATATTAAAGAGAATGGGTCCAAGTACAGATCCCTGAGGTACCCCATTGGTGACAAGACCATGCTTCCAATATACTCCATTGACTACAACCCTCTGTTGCCTGTCACTCAGCCACTACCTTACCCATTCAACAATACTGGAATCCAAACTTAAATATTGCAGTTTATTGATAAGCCTTCTATGCAACAGTGTCAAAAGCCTTACAGGTAAGCAATGTCTACTGCACCACCCTGATCTATTATTTTAGTTGCCCAATCAAAAAAATCAATAAGATTAGTTTGACATGATCTCCCTCAAGTAAACCCATGTTGTCTCTGATCTTGAAATCCATTTGATTTAGATGTTCAGCAATTCTATCCTTTAACATGGTTTCCATTACTTTCCCCACTACTGAAGTAAGGCTTACTGGCTTACAGTTGCCCGACCCCTCCCTACTACCTTTATTGTGAATGGGCACAACATTCGCTAACTTCCAATCTTCTTGGACTACTTCTGTTAACAATGATTTGTTAAATAAATCTGTTAATGGTTTTGCTAGTACACCACTAAGCTCTTTTAATAACTTTGGGTGTATTCCATCAGGCCCCATTGACTTATTTAGTAAAATAGCATAAATAGTATAGTGAGAGCAAACTCTATACACCGAATATAAAACAGATGTATAAAACAGGCAATATTACCATATATCTGGAATGTCCTAAAAGTATAAAATAAAGAACATAGTATAGCCTGCATAAAATAGACAAAATGAAAATAAATATAAAATTGCCCACTCACGTGGTGCTGAGCCGTAAACAGTGGCTCAGACTATAAGCGCCTTATAAGATATTCCTGGAGACCACAATGCTGGAAAAGCAGGTTTAGTTGATCACTGTAAGAATTCCCTTGTATCTTTTGATAAAAACCAAGTCAGGAAATACAGGAACAAACTTTATTTGCATAAAATAGCATAAAATGGAATCTCCCAAATATATTGCACTAACGCGTTTCGACCGTTATGGTCTTTATCAAAGTGCTATAGTATCAAACAAACTTAACGTTTAAATATGTTCAAAAAAAGGGCGCGCTATAATTTCTTCGCCGGTTCACTTCCGATTTCCGGCTATTACTCCCGATCATCTGATTTCCGGCTTCCGGTCACATTGCGTGTCACAGGGCACTTCCAGGTCAGCGGTCATGTCTCCCTTGCGTTTCAGTGAACCTCCGGTCCCAGTCCCATTTCCGGCTTCCGGTTACATTGCGTGTCACAGGGCACTTCCGGGTCAGCGGTCGTGTCTCCCTTACGTTTCAGTGAACCTCCGGTCCCAATCAAATTCAATGAGCTTTCCTCAAATGTCTTTAGTACACATGTCCATTATATAAATAAACAGCATAGAAAATATCCACTCCATCAATTTTTGTCCATTCCTTATACTGCTATTAAGAACCATGATAAGATATCTCATTAAGAACATTAACTCATTAAAAATAATAAACATTCGTGAAAAAAAAAAAATTATACATATATATATAAAAATATATCATATATACACCGAATATGTATAAAACACAAATGTATAAAGAACCAAATATATAGAAAAAAGGGGGAAAGAGGAAAAAGAGAATATATAATTGATTAAAATGGACCATAAATAAACAAAAAATTAAAAATACATATCATAAAAAAGAAGTAATTTCAAAATCTACATTGAGGCCTTCAGGAGTCAGGGTATTGAGGTTAAACATCCACCTCATTTCTGCTCTGCTTAAAATATTATCTTTACAGCCCCCTCTCCAATGTACTTTAATTTTTTCTATACCTATAAACTGAAGGCCTTCTGGGTTACCATTATGATAATCTATAAGAACTATAAGGAAAAATATAAAGATTTTCTCTTCAAATAAAAATCCAGGAGAAGAATATAAAATACACTCATTAATTACGTGCAATACAACTAATGTTATATACCTTTTAACTTGTCCATGTGGTTATCAGTATGTGGGCAAAACGATAAGAAAACTGAAAGTTAGAATAGGAGAACATATTAACAATATAAAGAAAAAAATTATTAACCACAGTGTTTCAAAGCATTTTTTAGATTATCATAATGGTAACCCAGAAGGCCTTCAGTTTATAGGTATAGAAAAAATTAAAGTACATTGGAGAGGGGGCTGTAAAGATAATATTTTAAGCAGAGCAGAAATGAGGTGGATGTTTAACCTCAATACCCTGACTCCTGAAGGCCTCAATGTAGATTTTGAAATTACTAATTAATAGCCGGAAATCGGAAGTGAACCGGCGAAGAAATTATAGCGCGCCCTTTTTTTTTTAACATATTTAAACGTTAAGTTTGTTTGATTCTTAATGAGATATCTTATCATGGTTCTTAATAGCAGTATAAGGAATGGACAAAAATTGATGGAGTGGATATTTTCTATGCTGTTTATTTATATAATGGACATGTGTACTAAAGACATTTGAGGAAAGCTCATTGAATTTGATTGGGACCGGAGGTTCACTGAAACGTAAGGGAGACACGACCGCTGACCCGGAAGTGCCCTGTGACACGCAATGTGACCGGAAGCCGGAAATGGGACTGGGACCGGAGGTTCACTGAAACGCAAGGGAGACATGACCGCTGACCTGGAAGTGCCCTGTGACACGCAATGTGACCGGAAGCCGGAAATCAGATGATCGGGAGTAATAGCCGGAAATCGGAAGTGAACCGGCGAAGAAATTATAGCGCGCCCTTTTTTGGAACATATTTAAACGTTAAGTTTGTTTGATACTATAGCACTTTGATAAAGACCATAACGGTCGAAACGCGTTAGTGCAATATATTTGGGAGATTCCATTTTATGCTATTTTATGCAAATAAAGTTTGTTCCTGTATTTCCTGACTTGGTTTTTATCAAAAGATACAAGGGAATTCTTACAGTGATCAACTAAACCTGCTTTTCCAGCATTGTGGTCTCCAGGAATATCTTATAAGGCGCTTATAGTCTGAGCCACTGTTTACGGCTCAGCACCACGTGAGTGGGCAATTTTATATTTATTTTCATTTTGTCTATTTTATGCAGGCTATACTATGTTCTTTATTTTATACTTTTAGGACATTCCAGATATATGGTAATATTGCCTGTTTTATACATCTGTTTTATATTCGGTGTATAGAGTTTGCTCTCACTATACTATTTATTCTATTTTACTATATATTTTCTGTGTGATTTGGAGTGATTCACACTTGGTGATTTGAGCACCTTTATCAATATTCTTCCTTTCTAATATTGTGTTTTATACCCATTGACTTATTTGTCTTTACTTTTGACAGTTGAAATAGAACCTCTTCCTGATTTTCATCTGGCCCATTTCCTTAATTTTCATCTGTAAATACTGAACAAAAATATTCATTGAGGCAGTTAGTTAGACCTTTATCCTCTTATACATACCTTCCTTTTGTTTTTAATCTAACTAATCCTTGTTTTAATTTCCTTTTCTCATTTATGTATCTAAAAAATGTTTTGTCCCCTTTTTTACTGACTGTGCTATTTTCTCTGTGTGTGATTTGGAAGCACTTCACTTGAACTTGCTTAGTCTCGTTCTGCCTAATCTTATAGATCTGTCTATTTTTCTCACTAAGATTTTTTTTTATAATCATTGAATGCTAACTTTTAGTTTTTTTTATTATTTTGACCACATTTGCAGAGTACCACAGTGGTTTCTTAAATATTTAGCTTTTACTGACAATTTTAATGCAATTTTATTTTGCCTTGCCCAGCAGTGCAACTTTTAATAACCCTATTTCTCTTGGACTCCATTTAAACTGCTCCATACTGATCATGACTCCTTTACACATATTCTGCTTCTAGAAAAGTCTGTTTTTCTAAAGTCTAAAACTTTAGTTTTTGTGTGGTGTGACTCAGTCACTGTTCTTATATTAAACCACACTGACTGATGATCACTGAATCCTAAACTTTCACCTACAGTAATATCTGATAACAAATCTCTATTTGTTAACATTAAATCTAGCATGATCTATTTATGAGTTGGCTCCTCAATGACTTGTTTTAGAGACAACCCCAGTAGGGAGTTCAGAATATGTGTGCTCCTGGCACAAGCAGCTATTTTGGTTTTCTAGTTCACATCAGGAAGATTAAAGTCACCCATCATGATAACTTCCCCCTTCATTGTCATTGTATCTATTTCCTCAAGTAGTAGATTATCTAACTCTTCTATTTGTCCTGGGGCCTATAAATCACACCTACACGAGTTACTGTGTGATTACCAAATTCTAACGTAACCTAAACAAACTCTATGTTGGCCTCACTAACTTTTATTAGGCTTTATTATGCTATCCTTCACATACAGGGCCACTCCTCCCCCTTTCTTGTCTTCCCTGTCTTTTCTATATAAAGAGTACCCTGGTATTGCCATGTCCCAGTCATTTTTCTCATTATACCATGCCTCAGTTACATCGACTAAATCTACATTATTAGTTGCAATTATTGCTACAAGTTCATGGATCTTATTTCCTAAACTGCGAGCATTTGTAGACATGACTCTAACCTTATAATTTTTTAACACACTTGCTACAGGCACCTTCTGTCCTTGTTTTGGGGAGCAATTGGATTGATGTTTTATCACCCTTTTGACCCCCCTCCCACCTGGTTTAAATACATCCTAGCAAAACATCTGAACTGCTCGCTGAGAACATTTGTTCCCTTTTGAGAAAGATGCAAACCATATTTTATTTCCATTCCAAACAGAGCTACCATGAGAAATGAAGCCAAATCCTTGCTCCCGACACCATTCACCAAGCCACAAGTTAAAGTCCCTAATACACAACCGTCTGTCGTTCACATGTGTCATGCACAAGCAGAACTTCAGAGAATGACAGTGTGGAAGCAACCTGCCGTATATCATTGGCAAAAACACAAAAAACTTCCTTTACCTCTGAAACCTCATTGCAAGCCAAGTTATTTGTCCCAAGATGGACAAGTACATCCAATTGCCCTATCTGATTTGCATGCTTAATAATATTACAAATACGTCTCCTTTCTCTGTGAGCAGTAGCCCCAGGAAGACATCTCACAAGACCATTATTGTCTAGCTCCACACCTCTTATGATAGAATCTCCCAACAACAACTGTTTTCTATTAGGCCTCACCATAGTCTCCACGCCTGCCTCCATAATACCACTCTGTGCCTGAGTCTGTCTTCACAACACCACTACACTCTGTGCCTGAGCCTGTCTCAACAATACCATTACACTCGGTGCCTGAGCTTGTCTCCATAACACCACTACACTTGGTGCCTGAGCCTGTCTCTATAATACCATTACACTCTGAAAGTGCTGAAAATGAATTATGTAGAGCAACAGACTGTGCAATATGCCTTTTATCCACAACTCGAAGTCTACCAGATCCTACAGTAATCCATCTGCCATTCCCAGGACGTCTCTGCGGCAGTGGTTTTGCAACAGTTCCAGCCTGAGTTTGTTTACCGGATAATTTACAAATCTCAGACTTCAAAAATACCCATTAAGTACTGTGAACAATGTCCAGATTTCATACTCCAAATGTCCCAGCACTGCACAGTACTACATTTAGTATGGGGCCAGTCAGACTCCGTGAATAACCCTGTAAATAATATATTGGCAATGTTTTATTCAGTGGTATACTTACAAGATTAGTGCTATGAATATAATAGTCATTGGATAGACAGGTATATGTATAGTATCTGCTATATTTTCAAAGAAAATAAAGTATGTATTGCTTTGTTATATTTTCCTGCCCTGCTTCATTCTACTAATATTCACCAAGGATGTATGGCTGCTGCTCCCCCATGCCTTAAAGACAGACATATCATCTCAATTCTTTGAAGATTTGCCTTTTACCCATCCAGATACTTCCCCCTGTTGTTTTTTCAGGATATTCATTACAATTCCTTCCTGGGTGGCTTCCTCCCCAGCTGGTGGACCCAATGGTGAATTTAGTTGGGGGCATGTGCACATATAGCATTCCTCATACCTGACACACATTGTCACAGTTTTTTTTGTGTTCCTTTGTCTGGAAGTGGCCATGCTTGATTGTGGATAACACACAAAGCTTTCCCAGTATTGGACCTCCCTGATTGGGTGTAGATATTCCTGTGTAATACTGAAGGGTGGTGCTTAACCCCTTAAGGACACATGACGGAAATATTCCGTCATGTTTCACTTTTATTTAAGAAGTTGTGTCCTTAAGGGGTTAAAGGGAACCTACAGTCAGGCTACTAACATTTGTCATTTTAGGACAGTAGGTTTCATTAGAGCTTTATAATCACTGCATACCCCCATTTGCTCAATAAAATTATGTTAAAAATAGTTGGCTCCTCCCGTTTCCAGCACCGAGAATCCTCCACTGCAGCCCCCAGCTCCTCCTCTGGTGATTTCAGCATCCAAGCTGACATCACCCACAATCTCCTCCAATCCAAACCTTTGCAAAGAGAAGCAAAGCTTTGGAACTAGGCATTTTGATTGTCTGAGAGTGTCAGCTGACTGTTTTCAGCCAATCAGCGGCACTCCATGCTTACTGAAACTTAGATTCAGGAGCCAGAGGACACCTGGGGCGACCTGGGGATTGTCAATAGAGGCAACTTTGGGTTTAAACCGTTCAAGAACGGTTTAATCCCTGAAGGTAAGAGTATTATGATGAAGTTGTTATAGTGCCTAAACTGTCCCTTTAAGTGTAGCAATCTTCATCTCTATATCTTGTAACTGGGTGTCTCCTTGTCAATCATAGATAAGCTCTGCCCTTTGCACCTAGCAGTCAACATAGAGAGAGCATAGAGAGAAAAGGAGAAGGCACGTCTTCATATAGGCATTTCTGGTTCTATGGCCACGCTGAAACTGAACTCAGGAATCTTCTCCTGCTCCCCAGCTCCACAGGATTATTTTATATGGACAAGTCAGGGACTGTGAGGTAGAGTTTTAATGTAGAACACACATCAATATCTACAATAAAAAACACTAAAATAGTGTAATACAGTAAGGTGTCAGCTTCAGGATAAAATTATATATTGCACTTACAAACTCTCATTGATAGTAGGCCTTTCAAACTCCTCAAATACAGGACTCTTCTTTCTTCTTTGTTCTCACATCCAAAACATATATATGGGGATAGAGAGAGAAGTTATAAATATGGGGATAGAGAGACAAGATATAAAAACAGACTAGGCATATCACCATATCCACTGGAACTCCACTTGCAAAGATTCTCAGGGTGTTGGAGCAGCCATCAACAGTAAAACAATGCAAATATGCAGTTAAAAAATAGCCCTATGCGTTTCTTCCATCTGCATGGACTTCCTCAGGCAAAATAATAAATCAGTATGCAATCATCAGAGTGAAGTTTATTAAGAGACAACCAACACAGAGTCACGTATGTCATACATGGAAGTGAAAGACTTAGAAAACTAATACGAAGCTTGAAGCGCATTTACCACCCGCTCGGAAGAATGAGTGGTTATTGGCGCGCAAACACGGAAGGACACAGCGTTCTCTTCATTAAGAAGAGGTATTTAAACAGGACTCCTGAACAAGGAGTATACCTGAGAAGGACTTTTACCCAGCTGAGAAAGCCAAGAGGACTTGGCGAAACGCGTCCTGGGGACAGTTAAGCCATAATTGATCACCTTATGCCCATAGTGTTTGTGTATTTTTAATATTTTGATTTTATTTATAAATTTGTTTTATCTAAATTTTAGAGATTATATTTGCTTTTTGGGGGAATTTATACCCAGTAATAAACATCTTTTAATATACATATTCCAGGCTTGTGGTTCCTGTTTATAGGAGTGTAGTCCTATAACTACACATAACGCTGTGATAGAGCCTATTGATGGCTCCACTTTTGTGAGTATACCTATTTTAGATACTCCTTTCTTGCTATATAGTTTAACAATATTGCACCATATATATTTCTTGTTTGAGTCCAACTATAGGATTACTGAAAACAACAACATTAAAGAAGGGGAAGGTCGCCTCAACAGACCTGTAGGCATTTTATCCTTGAGCTAGGTCTGTAGCTCAGGAGAATGTGAGTAGGACCTTGCTATAATTCTACTTCCATATTGTCATAGTGATATTACACTATTAGAGTTGTATTTTTTTCCAAGATCTTTTTCTGACATCTACCATCACCACTGTACCTTATCTGGTTTAGTAATGTTTTGTTAATATTTCTAAACAGACCTACACCCTTTTGGTTTATTGTGATATTGTTGTTGGTGTATAAGGGAGAATACACTGGGTGTTAGAGCAGCTATTGAGGATCCTGTTCTATGATACATATCGTATACATTGACATTCAGTTACATTTTCAGCGCCAGTATACTCCACCCTATTTTGCCTATTAGAATTTGTCACTGGATTATCTGGATTATCTACCTGTTGTAACTTATTTTTTCAGAGACTTTCCTTTAAAGGACCACTATAGTGCCAGGAAAACATACTCGTTTTCCTGGCACTATAGTGCCCTGAGGGTGCCCCCACCCTCAGAGACCCCTTCCCGCCGGGCTCTGGGGAGAGGAAGGGGTTAAACTTACCTCTTTCTCCAGTGCCGGACGGGGAGCTCTCCTCCTCCTCTCCGTCTCCTCTCCTCCTCTTCGGCTGAACGCACATGCGCGGCAGGAGCTGCGCGCACATTCAGCCAGTCTCATAGGAAAGCATTCATAATGCTTTCCTATAGATGCTTGCGTCTTCTCACTGTGATTTTCACAGTGAGAAGCACTCAAGCGCCTCTAGCAGCTGTCAAGAGACAGCCACTAGAGGCTGGATTAACCTATTTATAAACATAGCAGTTTCTCTGAAACTGCTATGTTTATAAAAAAAAAAAAGGGTTAACCCTAGCTGGACCAAGCACCCAGACCACTTCATTAAGCTGAGCTGCCAAATGGATGGAAACTTCCCTTTCAATCATATGGCAGAGGCTGCGGGGCATCAATGCAAGCCATGTGCATAGGGCTTAGGTTCCCACGACCAGATCAGCTGCCGGACCTAATCAGGGTCAGCATAGACAGCGGCAAAATGACTCACCACCATCCAACTGGGTATTTTGGATCACTTGCTGCTGCCCTGTTTACCTCGAATGCTATAAATCAAAAACCTCCACATGAGTGGGGCAGAGGCCTGCTGGATCTCTTACCCAAAGCCAAGGCCTTTGTGGTTGAGTCAGATCATGATGTGGAAGCAAATCTGGAGAGTTGGTGAGCTTTTTAGATTATTGGTACAGATATAGATCATATGTCTTCTTTGCTTTTTCTACACAAAGTCAATTCTGCTCGCACCTTTGCACAAAACAATGTATTTTACTTATAAATGGGGAAGTTTAGGGTAACATTCTAGAAGTGTCGCAATCAGCAGAAACGTAGGTAAGTATTTTCCAGTATAAGGCAATACAGGTTGCATACAGGAACATACAGAGTTGAAGTAGTTAAGCAGGTAAGTATTTTCAGTATGGTAGATCAAGAAGGTAAGTAACTTCAGTTTGATACAATGCAGATAAATACAGGATGATTACAGGAGCCAGGATCAGAAGTTCTTTGTTGAAACACTGACTTCAATGTCATGGCGACTTGTATCATAGGGTGTGGCCTTTTATAGCTGAGTTGATTGAAGTCTCTCCAGGTGAGCGCCTGAGATGTCTAGTGCATTGGGAGGCCACTAGAGGTGAAAATAGGGAAGTGAAATCAAAGGGACAGTAATAAATGAAAAAAGTCTTACGTGTCAGTTTTGGAATCTGACAATAAATATATAATTTATCTTTATGATTGATGATATGATTATTGCCTTGGGAACTGTTAAAGCTAACTTTTAACCTGGAGTGACAGGTTTATTTTAAAATGTGCTTTACCATTATTCTCTCTCTTTTCCTACAATCCCATATATATTTGTGCGCAAATTCACACAAATGCAAGGATCCAAAATATTCGCTGCCATTCACTGCAAGTAGGGATATTGGACTGTTCCAGTCCATGAGGAAGACCAATACAAATTTGCCTTCACATTTGGAAAACAGCAGTATACCTGGACCCAGATGCCTTTCGGATACATAAATCCTGGTCATGAATTGTTTTATTTTTTTTAAATCTTTTATTTTTCGTGTGGTGAGAAGATAAACATACATGTATTACCACAACAGCGAATACACTCTATTCGAAAGCAGTTCCCATTAAATACACAGCATGGTAAAGGTACAATTTGCACACATTTTATAATTATAGTGGACTGGTATGTTGTAATGAGGAAATTAACAGGTAAAACTGTGGGGGTATAGGATACCTGTCTGTTTGAATTAGTGCAGATGTCGTGGAGCCATGGGTTGGGGGGAGCGTGCCTTTCGGCTATGACTTCTGACTATAGTAGCTGAGCCCCAGTCATACCTCTTAAGGCTAGTGGCTTATGGTGCGCACCATGGCCCCCAGTGTATGGACTGGGTGTGGTTTGTGGTGCTTTGTGGTGTTCTCCTGGGGTGTCTGTAGCTTTAACTGGGCCTGCACCCATGTTGGCTCGTAGCTGTGGCCACCTGGCTATCACCCATAGTTGTAGTGCACTGTGAGTCTCGGACTGTTACATAGTGGTAATGGCGGCTATGCATTGTCGCGACCTCCTGGTCATAAATTTGCTTTGCCTGGTGCACCTGAGAGAGGAATGTTATCCTATGTGGGTGATGTCATTCTCACAATATTTTTCTGGACATTTTCTTTTAGCTTTAGGGTTTTTTATTTAATATTTTACTGCTTTAGTATAAATTAAACCAAGATAAACTTGTATATATTGCAAATATTGCTTATGTGTATGTATGTAAGTGTTTTGTCTTATTATGCAATCATTGTTTTTGAATGCATAAATTAAAGCTGTTCTCACTGATGTACTGTGTCTGCAGGCATTTTTCTTTTGTGGATGAAAGGACTATAAAACATTATATAAGGCTTACTGCCTGTACTACTCATGACATCTGTTTCATGCACACAGTAGCTTATCACACATTGCCTTTACATTGATTTATTTCCCCATACAGATTGAAATGTTCTTCCTATTTTAGTGAGTTCCTTCTTAGACTGCTTGCTTACTTTGACTCCTTGCCTGGCTATTTGATTAACATTCTCCCTGACCCTTATCTGCGAGGACAACTGTAGGTTAGCAAAACCTAGGAAGACCAGTTCTTGAATAGGTAATAGGGCCTCTATCTTCTCATAAACTGTAAAAGTTATGTATTTTGTCAGTAAATGGTTAGTATTATAGATGGATCAATGGCTCATCAGTAACTGCTCCAAATACTCTCTCTTGCAATCACAGTACGAATATTACGATATATTAGATAAGATATAAGCTGTCAAATTTCTATATTTGTGTTTGTTTATACCTGATGAAAGATTAAAGTTTTCTGTTTCTTGGAATTTAGTCAATGATTTATTTAGTTTTATTCTTTTTAGGCCTTACTTTGAAAACCAGTGGAAAGCTTACCTTAAAAAAGGGGTATTTTAGACGGAAAGTCTCCGCCAACGTTCCCAGAGAAGTATGACCTGAAGGAACGAGATCAGTTTTACAAAGACATCAGTTATAGCGGTCGGGGTGGAGCCAGTGGGCATAATGCCCCTATAATTGCATATGACGCCATACTTGGAGCTGGAAAGAACTGGACAGAACTCACCCACAGGGCTTTCTTCCATGGTGGTGATAGTGATTCAACCGCTGCCATTGCAGGAGCCTGGTGGGGAGCCATGTATGGATTCAAGGGGGTCAGCCCTGTCAACTATAAAATGTTGGAATACAGGGAGAGACTGGAGAGGCTTGGAAGAGATTTGTACCAACTAGTATAGACCAAAACTTAATAACCTCAAGTTTGATGCTACGTTCTTTAAGGAATGTTACCAGACAAATTTCAAGGACATCTATTATCAAGCCATAATGTGCTAGCCTCTGCTTGTTCTCAATAGTGTGGTATGTTGTAGAGAAGTAAAATTTTGCCAGCCTAGTATAATCTCATTGAGCTTTCATAATATAACTAAACAAGAAACTTTTTTGTTGTGTTTTGTAACATGCAAAATACATGATACGTTTGTTGTTGATGAAACATCCAGTGACCCAGTGTACGGTTAGATTATTAACTCTCCACTCCTCAATAATATTAATTACTAATCTCTTCTTGTTATGACTAGAATACATTGTTGATATTGATCAATGAAATGGAATTTGTTTACATATGTATATATTTACAATCT
The DNA here is from genome assembly GCA_933207985.1 of Pelobates cultripes. Classification (NCBI taxonomy): domain Eukaryota; kingdom Metazoa; phylum Chordata; class Amphibia; order Anura; family Pelobatidae; genus Pelobates; species Pelobates cultripes. The sequence goes on along the minus strand of OW240918.1, from coordinate 53,156,019 downwards.
TTATTTTCAAGTAAATAAGATACAAGTGATACTAAGATGGCTTTCTACTATGGTGTTTGTGTCTACTATGGTGACCAAATTACATTTTGTGAACCTGAAGTGGAAAAGAAATTCTAAATAATTGGATGAAAATAGTGCCCATTAGTACCTAGTGTTCCTGTGCCTTAACATTTATGTACAGCAGGTCATCAAATGGTTTAGAGATAGTATAATTGAACCTTTAGGTGTCTTCAATATACCCTACCACGTTTGAATATATCATGGACCGAAAAGACTTGCTAATTAATTTGGTACCTGACAATGGATATTTGTACATTCATGACCGAATGTCCCAGCTGATGTCTATTAAAATCTGTTACATCTACAGCATGGACCACCCTGGGTATCTGGAGGGCAAATTCAATTCTCTTTGTTTGTACAAATACCCCAGGTTAGCTTTCCTTTAATCTAAGATCTTTGCAATCACTTGTGTTTTTTCTTGTGACACTACAGACACTACATTACCTAAACACACACGTTCTACAGCCGCCACACAATACATCACCTATAAACACATACACTGCAGCAGTTATGCACACCCTTTGTACATCCCCTATACATGCTATGCCCCCTATACACACACTCTCTACAGCCCCTAGCTACACATTTTACAACATAAAGGCAACAAGACTGAGACCTTTTTACACAAAACGCCCCACCACAAAAAGCTCACTCTACACCAGGGCCGTCTTAAACGTGGGGCAAATAGGTCAGTTCACCCGGGCCCAGTTATTCCTTTGGAGCCCAATGCTGCTGCCCCTTGAGTACGCAAATGCCCGCTGGACATCGTGGTGTGCCCCCGACCTGCACTGAGCTACTGGCATTGGGCTGCACATCTGCATGCTGAGGGTGACCATTGGATGGTCCATGCACTGAGGGCAGGGACAGATTAAAAGCCCAGTGGGCCTGGTGCTGACAATTATGATGGGCCTAATTGCAGAACCTTATAGATCAAAAACACTGAAAAACCAAGCATCAGGTATCTGATGGAGATGGTACTGGAGGGAAAGAAAACAGCAGCTATAAATAAATACATAACCTATGCTAATCTCTTTCTAATTTATGTTTTCATCTTTAAAGTAAATCCATAACATTTAACAGCAGTGTCCATTGAAGCAGGAAGTCAATGGGCACGGTAAAAGGGTTGGCCACTGACGCAAATCACGTAACCTGCCAAAAGGGGCAAACATGCTCAAAAAGGGGGCATGTCTGCCCAAAGAATTGGAAGGCCAGCCTGGCCAATCATGCAAGCTGGCCAACTAACTATGCAGACAGCACCCTGAGCTTGGCATAAATTTGTCTAATGATGGGCTCGCTCAACACTTTCTAAGGACTGTCCCCTAGCATTTGCTGGTCCACTTGTCTCCTTACTTTCTTACTAGCAAGCAGAAACTCCTGGTATATAGTCTAGGACATAGAAAAGCTGTATGTAGTGAGTGTAGAAGAAAGGGTACATGCCACAGTGTTAGAGAGACCAAAGGTAGCATTACCTTTACTAATTTCATTGTCAGTCAGTCCACACAAGTTTTGTTCCCATACATCCCTCTTAAGTTTCCATATTTAAGCAAGAGTATGTGAAAAGTAGTTAGGGTTGCCACCTTTCTTGGAAAAACATACCAGCCTTACAAATTTGCATAATTAATTATGTATGGGTGACATGATGTAAATCACAAGGAGTGACATGACAATCTCAAGGAGAGAAAATGCTCTAAAATAACCAAGAAACTACTTACAGTTTGATTCTGCTGTATAGATGGATTGCTCCCAGTGTCTCCCTGTCCCCCAGTGTCTAAAGTCTCCCACTGTCTCAGTGTCCCTATATATCAGTGTCCACATGTCTCCCATGTCACTCAGTGTCTCAGTGTCCCCTAGTCTCCCAGTACCCCCATGTCTACCAGTGTCCTCATGACTCAGTGTCCCCATGTGTCGATTACCCCAGGTCTCACAGGGTCACTATGTATCATGGTGTCTCAGTGCCCCATGTCTCCCAGTGTCCCCTTGTCTCCTAGTTTCATGTCCCCAGGTCTCCCAATGACCCTATGCATCACAGTGTCCCTATTTATCACAGTGTCTCAATGCCCCATGTCTCCCAATGTCCTCTTGTGTTACCATGTCACCTAGTGTCCCCATGTCTCCCTGTGTCCCCCAGTATTCCCATGTCTTTCAGTGTCCCCTGGTGTCTATGTCCCCATGTCTCCAAGTGTCCCCTAGTGTATGTGTACCCATGTCTCTTAGGGTCCCCATGTCACTAGGACACTAGGAACACTGAGAGACATGGGGACAATGTGAGGCATGGGGACACTGAGACAGGGGACATTGGGAGACCTGGGGACACAGAGAAATGGGGACAATGAGACACTTGGGGAGACATGGGGACACTGGGAGACATGGAGTCACTGAGACACTTGGGGACACTGAAACACCAGGGGCACTGGGAGACTAGGGGACACTTGAAGACATGGGGAACCTGAGACACCAAGGACACAGACACTAGGGAAACTGGCTGGGAGACATGGGGACATTGAGACACTTGAGGCACTGGGAGACATGGGGACACAGACACTAGGGACACTGAGACACTGGGAGACATGGGGACACTGAGACACCAGGGACACTGAGACACTAGGGACACTGGCTGGGACACTGGGAGACTAGGGGACACTTGAAGACATGGGGACACTGAGACACTGGCTGGGAGACATGTGTCCCTAGTGTCCCCAAGTGTCTATGTGTCCCCAAGTGTCTGTGTCATAATATCTCCAAATGTCCCTTAGTGTCTCGGTGTCCCCAAAGCTCTCAGTGTCATCAAGTGTCTCGGTGTCCCTATATCTCCCAGTGCCCCCATGTCTCCTTGCAGCCTTTCCCCCATCCCTCACTTCCCTGAGCTGTAGGATGTCTCTGCAGGGTGGGAGTTGCTGTCTGGACTCTCTGTAGCTGCTCTCCTGTGTATCAGTGAGTATAGATATGCAGGAAGGGATATATTGGAACTTCTTATGCTTGCCTTTCTCCACACACACAGCGACCCCTACTGGCCAGTGCTGGTATGCATTGTAAGCTCTGTTTATACTGAGAAAAATACCAGCATTTGTATTGCCAGTATGACTGCAATATCGGCACCGGCCAGACAGCCGCAAATACTGGCTGTACCAGTAAAATACAAGCCAGGTGGAAACCCTAAGAGTAGTATGTAACAATAAATAAATAAATAAATAAATAAAATATCTACCTATCTATATATATATATTTATTTTTTAAATCAATGGGCCTATTTCATGGGCATGGGCCTGGAGCTGCAGCTCCATCAGCCCCTATGTTAATCCGTCCCTGACTGAGGGCCACTCAATCGCAATGTATATTCAGTGGCACAGTCAGCACTGCGGCCCTTTAACTGCACGACTGGACACCTTTAATGAAGTTATCACTTGGAGGAAGCGAGTCACTTCCTCCCAGCAAACACAGACCACGCAGAAGGAAAAGAAAGCAGGAGCAGATGGAACAGAGTGGGAAAGCCTCTGACTCCCATCAGCATCAGCTAGCCACTGGACCCCAGGGAAGTCACCCTCCTGCATCTAAAAAGTAGAAAACATGAGGGTGACTAAAAATTTACATTTTGCATGTGTGTCTTTTTGTGTATCTGTATCTGTTTGTATGTGTATCAGTGTGTCTGTGTATTTATTTGTGTGCCTGTGTGTGTATCTGTTTGTCTGTATGTGTATTAGTGTGTCTGTGTATGTATCTGTGTATTTATCTGTTTGTCTGTATGTGTAACTGTGTATTTATCTGTTTGTATGTGTATCTTTGAGTCTGTATGTGTATCTGTGTGTGTGTGTCTGTTTGTCTGTATATGTATATGTGTCTGCATTTATCAGTTTGTCTGTATCTCTGTATGTATCTTGTGTCTGCATGTGTATCTGTTTCTGTATTTGTCTATCTGTTTGACTGTATTTGTGTCTGTGTGTATCTTTGTGTATGATTATCTGCGTGTCTGTGCATTTATCTGTTTGTTTGTCTGTATGTCTATCTATGTGTGTCTGTATGTGTTTCTTTTTGTCTGTATGTGTGTCAGTGTGTGCCCTGTGCATCTCTGTATATGTCAGCATTTGTAGCCATATTAGTGTCATTCTGTGTATGAGAATGTGTCAGTGTATATCTGTGTATCTCCATGTGTGTCAGTGTGTGTGTCTGTGTGTGTGTTAGTGTATGACTGTGTATTTGCATGCCTGTTTGTGTATGTATCTGTATATGTGTTATTGTGTGTATCTGCATTTATATCAGTGTGTGCTTGTCTGCTAATCTGTATGTGAGTTTGTGTGTGTCTGTGTATCTGCATGTGTGTCAGCGTGTATCTGTGTGTCAGTTCATTCACCTGACCACACACATACACACTATCACCCTACCTCACACACCCCCACACACTCAGCCACACTCACATTAACCCCCAAATCATGTCACACTCACCTTCTCTTGCACTGTCACACTTATCCCATCACATTAGCCCTTCCAGTTCTGTCATACTCAAACCCTCCAACCATGCCACACTCACCCTGTAACTAAAGTTGTCACGTGCACCTCCACTCACCTTGTCACACTCCCTCCTCCAACTAAGTCACATCACCTCAACCATACCACACAACATTGCCACATTAATCCGCATAATCCTGTCACACTTACCTTCCCTCGCCCTGTCACACTACCTCCTCTAACCATGTCACAATCACCTCCCAGCCCTGTCACACTTGCCGCCCAACCCTGTTTCATTCACCCCTTTGGCCCTGTCACAATCACCTTGCCACAGTTATCCCTTTACCCACCCTGTCACTGTCACCCACTCAAAACAGTCATCATACACATACAGTCATGAAACATAGTAAAAGGGTAGGGACCCGGGAGCCCAATTAAATGCTTGCCCCATGTCCAATCAATATTAAAGATGGCCCTGCTCTACACACACGCAATCCCAGATGCAGCCTCCAAACACATGCACAATACACCTTCCTAGCCCTTTTGTCCTCAGGTATCCCACATGAAAACTCCAGAGAAAAGTCGCAAGCAAATACAGCTCAAACGTCTCATTAAAATTGTAAATAAAAGGTAAATCACACACACACACTGTATATAATGTATCACTATATCACCTATTGTAGATATCCACAGTACAATTCACATCTGTAAAACAAATGAGGTATACATAGTGCTCTCCATAAAGTATGAATAGCGATTGAACTGTATGTATGTGATCTGAGCGCTGTTCGGTAATATTGTGCGTTCAGATCTAAGTTGAATGTGCATGTTTCATTCGGTAGTTTCAGTATTTTATATTTTTATGTATTTTATATCTTCTGTATGAAATGGAGTTTGTCCTCTATCCTCTGAGATAATTGAGTTACTTCCCAATTATCTCCAGGATAGAGAGGAGGGTCCTATACAGTTAGAGGGGAGTGCTTATGTCTGTAACACTGTGATTGGCTACTGTACTATTCTTGTCACAGTTTTCCACCAGGTCCCCTATGGAAGTGTCCACCTGGTGGAAGACCTGCTTAAAAGGCGGGCATGTAGCCCACATTAAACCAGATTCCTGCTTGACCCTCAATACAGAGCCTCGTCTCGTACTTGGGGGGATTATTCGTATGGTTTTCCTGTTCGGCTGTTTGGAGTATTTGTATGGTTTTCCTGTTCGGCTGTTTGCAGTGTGGATTATTCGTATGTTTGCTGGTTCGGCTGACTGGAGTGTTCGGTAGCTGCCTTTGTGTTTGGGAAGGGAATATCCTAAACGGCTTTAATCCCTTCTATACTCGGGGGTGCCGTTACAATTACATATTTTAAATTTAAGCTATTTATACTTTCTGGAGAGCACTATGTATACCTTATTTGTTTTACAGATGTGAATTGTACTGTGGATATCTACAATAGGTGGTATATTAATACATTATATACACTTTGTATGTGTGATTTACCTTTCATTTACAATTCTTAACTTTACGTGATAAGGGATTACATTTTTTTCTTCACCCCCACTTGCTAACATACTTTTAAAATATATAATTTGAAGTGCCTACACAACTATTTGCATTACTTGTTGTCTCATTAAAATTGCTTGCGCTGCACAGAGCTAATACAGGTCCTTTTTCTCATGTAAGAGCTCTTCAGCAGAGCTCTGAGCATGGTTTTGCCCTTGACAAGCATTGAACCAACATGCTCAATTTGAAAGAGAGCATGCTTGCCATCGGTGATGGCAAAACATCAGTGGGCCGATGTTATTAAAAAATGCCTGAGCCAAATTGTTTTCCCAGTCTGGTCCTGCCACTTCCCATAAACCTTTGCTTCTACATACATGATTAATCCACAAAGGTCTGAAAATCAGAACAATTCCCGCAGAAATGCCAAAAACGACCAGGTGAACTTCACACAGAGGGTTTACACTTTTATGCTTATGATGTCATTTGAGTTGCTCATTTTTCCATGTTTCTAATATCATGGTTTACAGTAGGCAGACAGGCTTCATATTTGCATGTTTAATAAATAGAAACAAAAGCAGAAGAATGCATGGGAAAAGACAGCGCGTTGAAAGGGCGTACACACTATCAATAGATTTCCATAAGCCGAAGCTTGCAATGGAGAAGTTGATTAAATATAACAATCGCAACTCATCAACCACGCGGTTTTCCTGTCTCTCCTGACTCCGCCTGCGCCCCTTGGCTCTTCTCCCCAGTCAAACATTTGGCGTGGGCCGGCCGCTTATTATGCCATGTGCTATTACAGCAGTGCCGTGGAGGCCATTTTGTCTGTGCTTCTGTGTTCCCATGCTGTAGACATTGCGCTCCAGTCCTACTGGACTGCTCCCTGCAAATTACCTTTGCTTGCTGGCAGTGTGCCTACTCCTCTGCCTATCCTATTTGTCCCTATAGGTGCTCTCTGTGCGTCTGTGCCCCTACTGGTCCTGGTGGCCTACTGCTGGCCCTGCAATTCATTGCTAAAAAATAGCTCTCTGTTTGGTTTTTGTGTGGTTACTACTCTGACAACCTTCTCTAAGTGATCACCACTGCTGTTTGTTGGGCTCTGGCACTTACTGAATTGGCCTTCCCTGGCCTTTCTTGTTGTGTTCCCTGAGGGCACATTGGTGTATTGAGGCCCACAAGAGGGTCTACACACATTGGTGTAGGCACCTACAATGAATGTCTGGGTGGAAATTCTGGATCACGTCTAACAACCTCTATTTGACCCATGCTACCTTAAATACTTATACTACAGCTGACAGTGTTGTTGTGTATAGATTCTTACTGCTGCAGTTTACTTTTTAGTTAAACCTTGAACATTTTGGATTCCAGTGGTTCTCATTCTGATTTCGATCCAAGCTGTTCTACTGATCTAAAACTATTCTGCTCTCCTATTTGACATAATCAAAGAAAAAGGAAGTGAGAGGATCCTGTTGGGAGTTTTACATGCCCATTCTGCATGCTGATTGGTTGATTCTTTACGATTTGTGCTAACTGTTTCTTTGCTGCTGGATATATCAGTAAAGAAGGTTAAGCAAAAATTCATCTTCTGTCTTTAATGAAAGTTTAGATTATTTGTTCTCCAATGCAAGAATAATCCCCAATTGCCAGCACACACAATTAAACAGCTTCCTATGCCTTGAGTGGGGCTGGCCAGTCTGCTTGCAGTGCATTAATGTCAGGTTTTCAAGCTTCTTCTTTAGGTTTTCAGCCGATTGTCCCTACTTCCTTTCCAGGCCGGACGGTCTATTTTGGGTGTTGCCAGTGAGTGACATGTTAATGTGCTGTAGTAAGAAGTATTTATATGACAAATGTCGTAGTAAAAGTGTGTACAGTATATATATATATAAAAAAGGCTATAATACACATAATCTTTTATTTTATATAATCTACAATTCTGACAGATTTCCTTTAACCCAAATAAGAAGACTACATTCAAAATATACACTTTCTGTTCCGAGCACTGAATAACAGCAATTAAGGATTTTTGAGCGTCACATAACCTACCAATGAACTGTATGTAAAATGCCTTGTCATTTGTAAACAGAACCATATTTTCAAACATTCCACAAAGTTCTGATACTCAAACAGTTAAAGTTTGATGAACACACCCTGCCCAAGGGGGAAAATAATGATAACTACACTTTCTAAACCACTGGCTGCTGTTTGTAAACTTCCTGTTACACCAGCTTTTTCCTGCTTTTAAGCATTAAAGTATTCCTCTACAGAAACAAGGTAAGATATCACATACAATTGTACAGAAAAAATATTTTTTTCTGTATGAATTTTGGTCACTGTGGCAGCACCTTTCTTGCATTATACTTCTCTCGGGTGTGCCCCCAATCTCTTCTCTGTGCATAACAGACAATTGTGTGACAGTTTATGTGACTATACCACACTCTCTAAGCTCGCTTTATCAGGCTCCTCTTCACATTTTGATGCTGGGTGTCAGTTTTGTGATGAATTATGTATGTAATGTCTAAAATGTATGCCGTAGCCATTAATTAAAATATGTATGAATGTTGTACTGGTCTCATACTTGTTTTTGTTGCTGAGTGTAAAGTATTTTATACATTATGATTTGTTTTATACAATTTCTCTCTCTTGCCTCAAGATATCAGGAAGAATTTCCTGTGTGGAGGCTCTTGTTATCACTCGACACAGTTTAAAGAATTCATCTTAAAGCAGCACTGTCATACCCCACCCTAAGAAATGAGTATTTCATAAAGATAGAATCTTTATAAAATACTCGTTATGACCATTTTGGAGTTTCACTGAAATTCCAACCCAGTCAAGAGATATACTATAGGGACTACTTTGTCTCTATATTTCTACTCCAGAAGAGAAAAAGTGACCCTAGGACGAACCATCCAAGTTACACAAATAGGATATTTCAGAGTAGCTATTACAGATTAAAACCATATTTATTATAAATCTTAGAATACATGAAACATAAACAAAAAACCATTCCACTTATATAAATCTTAAGGGGAGAAATAAAGCTCAATTAGCTTGTATTATACCGGGGGGACGAGTATAATTCCAAATAAAGGAGCTATGTGCATAAAGGATCCTATAAAGATTCTGACGGCTAGTTCTTACAGAATAAGATTAGATCAGAGCCTGCCTAGGAGTCCTCACTGATACACAAGCCCCACTGTATTTAAAGAATGGAATTAACAGAAATGTAACCAGTCTGTATGAGCACAAAATCAAATTTGCTACATTACATGTAACTTAGTTACTGTTTGTCTCAATTGTAACATACTGGATATGTGCAGTGTAATAGTAGCCCTAAATCATGAGTCGTCAACCTGGTCCCTACCACCCACTAGTGGGTGTTTCAGGATTCCAGGTGGGCGGTAGGAATTTCAGCGTCTAAATCCTCGTTTTTTGAGGATTTCTCCTTTTGGGCGGGCGGCGCGAGTGGCTATGCGGGCGCAAGATTTCAGTGACCGGCAGGAGGGAAGCGCTCCCTCCTGCCAGGCCACCTTATGGACCCCTGCATTGTGTGCGGCAGTGGTAAGATCAGCCGCGGCGTGGGAGCTCTAACCTCTCTGCTCCCTCTCGCAATTTTTCTGATGCCGCAGGAGCCGGAATATGACGTCATATTCCAGCTCCCGGCATCAGTAGACAGCCCGCGAGGGAGCAGAGCAGATTTGAACTCTAAGTATAATCAACCTGTCTATCTGTAAACAGTTCATGTATATATTTTATTTATTCGTATAGTATGGTTGTAAGTTTAAGGGAAGGTATACCTTCCTCAAATCACCACTATGAGAATCTGGAACAAACTTTACAGAGTTCCATCTTCACTAAATTGCATTATCTATGATACAGGTTTGCTATACCGGCATGAGAACCGGTTACCATGGTGACAGAGCTAACAAATGCTAGCTCCAGCTATCGGCACTAAGTCACTAACCTCATTGGTGTAAATACATATGAAGGACGGACATTCAAATTATCTATTCCCGATTTCGGCGCAAAATTAAAAACACTCCCATCTTTTTGATTGGTTAAGCGCCGAAACGTGTTAGGCTACATAATGATTTTTTAACTTGCATAGCACTTTTTATTTTTGCACTGTTTTGGGGTGTCGTTCGTTTGGGGAGAGGAAGCCGAATTATATCCTAGCTATGGGGATTTGCTAAAACCAGTTAGCCTATACAGATGGAGGGCTACTAGCATTTATTAGAGTATTATCCAGACAGCAGTGGTTTAGTAAGCTCTACCCTACTGAATATTCATCTAATCTCATTTCATTACGTACGGGCTTATATTTTAGCACCCAGTATTAGTGCAATCTGATATATTCTTGTGTATATGCATTATAAGAGAGCTCTTATTTACCTATTCGGCTATACTGATAGGAGCTGTGTTTCCTTCCTTTAGGGCTACTATCACACTGCACATATCCAGTATGTTACAATTGAGACAAACAGTAACTAAGTTACATGTAATGTAGCAAATTTGATTTGTGCTCATACAGACTGGTTACAATTTTGTTAATTCCATTCTTTAACTACAGTGGGGCTTGTGTATCAGTGAGGACTCCTAGGCAGGCACTGATCTAATATTATTCTGTAAGAACTAGCCGTCAGAATCTTTATAGGATCCTTTATGCACATAGCTACTTTATTTGGAATTATATTTGTCTCCCTGTATAATATAAGCTAATTGAGCTTTATTTCTCCTGTTAAGATTTATATAAGTGGAATGTTTTTTTGTTTATGTTTCATGTATTCTAAGATTTATAATAAATATGGTTTTAATCTGTAAGAGCTACTCTGAAATATCCTATTTGTGTACCTTGGACGGTTCGTCTTAGGGTCACTTTTTCTCTTCTTGTCTAATATTGAGGGGTACTTCCTGTTTGGATATTTTCAGGACACACTTCATAGCCCCTGCTCGTTAAAGGGACTTACCTTTCTTGTTTTATATTTCTACTCCGTCTGAATTGATTTGACACAAGCTGGAGTCTTAGAGTTAATCCCTGCAGTCGTCATCAGTGACGACTGCAGGAAATTGGCTGTGTCTATGGAGGATCAAGATGGTGGCCACTGCGAGGGACAGGCTCAAGTAAGTAAACTCACCTTTACCTGACCACCAGCGGCGATGTCACCATTGGTGGACTTTGCAAATTTTGCAAAGCCCCCAAGTGGTGACAATGGTAATTTAAAGGAACATTTCAACCCTGGATCTATTCATTGTAAGTAGTCAAAATGCTCCACCCTCACCTCCTTTACAGCTACAGGAGAGCTGGAAACTCCTGCTTAGGAGATTTCCTTAACTCTGCTTAGTTATCCCCTGCAGTGTAAGGCTTGGTCATTAACTTGGAGCATCAGCTGATAGCATAGCTCAGACAACATACTTGCAGTTCTCCTGTGGCTGTAGTGGAGACAGGAAGCCATGCCTAGCAGACCCCAGGTAAGAAGGGAAATTGTTCTAAAACAGTTTGACTACTTACAATAAAGGACACCAGGGCACTGTTTGCACCCTACCACGTACTGCATGCTATAGTGGTTATGATTCTAGGAATGTTCCTCTAATAACGCGCGATAGACTCCCAATGCTTTTCTGTGGGAAAGTATTGGATTGGCTGAGATAATCAAGTTTGATGATCTCAGCCAAAATGGCTGAGTGGGGGAGGTACCAGTCGTGACCAGACCCACCCTGCATTACAACTATTTAGACCTAAACAGATATTTAGACCTATATTTGTATTCCTGACACTATAGTGTTCATTTAAGATATCAGGGGAGTAGGGAAAGGAAAACCAACATAAAAAGCACAATTATGGCAGCTGAAGACCAGCAACTAAGGTGTCAAAATTCTGATATGGGATATAAGTAGCCGCATTTGTAATGTTTCTTCAGTGCACTTGTATATTGTATGTTCCTGCAAGTTATAATGTTTTTATGGATATTATGTATTATATTGTGCAAAACTCTTGACTTGTGCTATAAACCATCCCCATTACCTTTAATAAACACAGACACCAATTTCTGTTGGAAATATAAAGTCCACAGCTTTATTATATTATCATCAATAACTTAACAACATTTTGGGGTCATTGCCAAACAATAAGGATATTTTAACCAACCTCCCTCCGTACCTAAATACCCCTGGCAATGACCCCATACCAATATAACAGTGTATAACAGTATATAAAACAAATAACATCAAACACGGCCTACCAAAGAGGCCCCTCCAACTGCTTAACTTTTAGGGGTGTACCAAGACACCCTACACCCCCAGGTTCAGAGCCACCGATGAGCTCGAACCTACCAACCAGTTGAACCATTCCTGTCTAATCCAACCTAGACCTTTTCCATGACCACTTCATACTCCACCTACTTCCCATTTATCCTAGCCCTTCCCCGCCGCTGTGACCAAATGGGGAACACTACTAACCACAGGGAGGGTGGGAGGGACAAGTAACAGGTAAGTGCAAGTTGAAAATTAAAATGGCCACTCTTTAAGATGGCCGTGCTATAACCCCCTAGACCCCACTCCCATAACCACATGACAAAGTCCTGCCCCCAATTATTAAAATACATACATGCCTACTCTCTGGCCCTGTCAAGGCCCATTCCCCTAACTGCAATACTCCATGGGCTACAATACACTAAATATGCCACATGGAAACTTACTGTTTTATATTGTCCACTTTGAATGCTAAGCTTAAACTGTTCCATATTGTACCTTTTGTCTGTTTATACATGGCAGAATACAATAATACTTTGTGTTCCAATGCAGGTATCAACTAGTGTTGTGTATGTAACCGCTCTCTGAACATCTCATTCTTCTTTTGTTTAGTTGCTATTCTTAGGTGTCTACTATAAATACAACTTTTGGTACAGTATGTCATCAGATTTGGTAGAAAATTATGTGGCTGCGATGGTACTTAGCGCAGTGGGTGACGCCCTGGGATTTAACAATAATATCTGGGAATTCTGCACAGATGGACAAGAGATCCACGATGAGCTGGCCAAGCTGGGTGGCATTGAGAACCTTGATGTGGAAAGTAGAAGAGTGAGTGATGATACAGTGATGCACATTGCCACAGCAGAAGCACTGGTTGAAGCTGGTAGTGACATAGAACCTACTAAGCTATATCCTCTGTTGGCAAAGAAATACAAAGAATGCATGAACGACATGGATGGTAGAGCACCAGGTAATGTTATTGTCTCCGGTCTTTTCCCTGACTAAGGGAAAAGCAATGTATATAGATTTTTGAACCTAGGATAAGCATATGTAAACATTCTTGCCTTGTATGCAATATTTGGCTATATTAAATATAAATTGGTAATATACAGCTGTGTTCAAAGGTTTGCATACCCTTGGAGAATTGGTAATACAATTTTTAAAGAAAACATGAGTGAGCAGGGAAAATACATTTCTTTTATTTCTTATGGGATTCATATTCAACTGTAGGTTATAACAGAATGGCACAATCATAAAACAAAACATGGCAACCAAGAAAAAAATGAAATAACCCCTGTTTAAAAGTGTGCATACCCGTTAGTTCTTAAAGGAACACTGTAGGGTCAGAAACACAACCATGTATTTCTGACCCTATAGTGCAAAACGTACTATTAAGGTGGCTTGCCCCCCCTTATAAGCATTAAAAACTCACCTTATTTCCAGCGCAGCGCAGGTCCGCCGGCACGGGCCCCGTCCCCTTGATGACATAATCAGAATTGCCGATCTTTTGCCATGGGGAAAGTATTGGATTGTCTAAAATCGGAAAGGGAGCTTGGCCAAAAACTGTTTTGGCCAATCGGCACCTCCTCATAGAGATGCATTAAATCTGCATGGGGACACTGTACGGCAGAGTTGCCTACTGTGCAGCACTGCCCCAGGAAGCACTTTCAGTGGCCATCTGAGGAGTGGGCATTTGGAGGTGTCCCTAGGGGCAATGTAAGCATGTAAACACTGCCTTTTCTCTGAAAGGCAGTGTTTGCATGAAAATGCCTGCATACAATGATTATACTTACTAGAACAATTACATTAAATAGTTGTAGTTGTTCTAGTGATTATAGTGTCCCTTTAATACTGTGTATTGCCCCCTTTAGCATCAATGACAGCGTGCATTCTTTTGTAATAGTTGTCTACGAGGCCCCAAATGCTTGCAGGTGGTATAGCTGCCCCTTCGTCTTGGCAAAATACCTCCAAGTCACGCAAAGTGTTTAGTCGTCTTGCATGAACTGCACCTTTGAGATCTCCCCAGAGTGGCTCAATGATATTAAGGTCAGGAGACTGTGATGGCCACTCCATAACCTTCACCTTTTTCTGCTGTAACCACTGGAGGGTCAACTTGGCCTTGTGATTAGGGTCATTGTCATGCTATAATAGTCAAAGAGCGTCTCATGTGCAGCCTTCATGCAGAAAATATGCAAATTGTCTGCCAGTATTTTCTGATAACATGCTGCATTCATCTTGCCATCAATTGTCACAAGATTCTCTGTGCCTTTAGAGCTCACACACCCCAAAACATCAGTGAGCCACCACCATGCTTCACAGTGGTAATGGTATTCTTTTTACTATAGATCTTGTTGACCCCTCTCCAAGCATAGTGCTTACAGTTGTGACCATAAAGCTCTATTTTGGTCTTGTCGCTCCAAATTACAGTGTGCCAGAAGCTGTGAGGTGTGTTAAGGTGTTGTCAGGCATATTGTAACTGGGATTTTTTGTGGCATTGGTACAGTAAAGGCTTCTTTCTGGCAACTCGACTATGCAGCTCATTTTCAAGTATCATCATATTGTGCTCCTAGAAACAACCACACCGTCTTTTTCCAGAGCAGCCTATATTTCTCCCGAGGTTACCTGTGGGTTTTACTTTATATCCTAAACAATTCTTCTGGTAGTTGTGGCTGAAATCTTTCTTGGTCTACCTGATCTTGGCTTGGTAGCAAGAGATCCCCAAATTTTCCACTTCTTAATAAGTGATTGAACAGTACTAACTGGCATTTTCAAGGCTTTGGATATCTTTTCCATCTTTATAAAGTTCCATTACCTTGTTACGCAGGTCTTTTGACAGTTCTTTTCTGCTCCGCATGGCTCAGTTTTTAGCCTGCTCAGTGCATCCATGTGAGAGCTAACAAACTCTATGACGATTTGTACATAGACACTAATTGCAATTTAAAAACCCACAGGTGTGGGAAATTAACCTTTAATTGCCATTTTAACCAGTGTGTGTCGCCTTGTGTGTATCTAACAAGGTCAAACATTCAAGGGTATGTAAAATTTTGATCAGGGCCATTTAAAATTAACTTTTTTGCATGATCAGTCATATTTTCAAAATCAATTCCAAAACGTCACAATTTCTTCCAACTTTTCAGCACAACTGTATGTAAATTTGTTAATCTTTATATCACAACCTCTGCATTTTTACAGACATCAAATAAACATTAAAGGACTGTTTTGTTGTTACAATTTGTGTTAGGGTACTACATGGTATTTTTTTGAAGCAAACAGTGTATAATCCCAAGCCTTTCTGGATCTGGGTGACCTGTCCCAGTTCAAAAGCCAAGTCCTATATCTCTAGAATGTGTTTAGTATGCTCTTTGCTTTTGTGTCCACATAGACTGGGCTGTTTCCTGGTGGGCTGCCCGCCCCTGTCTGGAGCCGCAGCGTGGCCCTTGAGCCTCCCCTAGTGCCGGGCCAATCATCAAGGTGCACCAAGAGCCTCCCTGTGACAAAGGTTGCTAGGCCCCTCCACTTAAAATTGGTATAAAAAAAATTATATACTTTAGCAACATTGACAAAAAACACACTTATCTCTTCTTTTACCTATGGTTGTAGACTCCTAAGAAAAGTTAGAGTAGATGGCTAAATATGGCCAATTGGCTGTGACTCTGGTGACCAGTTTTTGTGCCAACAACTAAATATCTGTTCTCGGGAGAAAGAAAATAACATGAAGCTGCACTTGCTTTCTGTCTGTATAACTCAAAATCTCTACTATATTTGATCATATTCTGCATTTTTTGTCAGCTTACTAACTGACTCAAAGAGGAAATCTCTAGACAAACTGATACTATAAATATGTTAATGGGTAAGCCGCTTTCACATGGTAGAAATGCATCAGTCTCCTAGTATGTTTTCGAGCTGTAACTTGTCGCTTTTTAGTGTTGTGTTTAGCAAAGTTGTAAAAGTGAAGTAATCACAGGTGGAATGTGCCTGCTGGTCTCTATAGCGATTGCCCCACTTTTTGAAACTTACACTACTGATAAGAACGTGTTGATAAATTCCTCCCCTTGTGTTTTATATACAGGTGTCTGTTGCATGAAGAGTGTACAGAAGCTGAAACCTGAAATGCCAAATGGTTGGAAGATTCCATTCCAATCAGATGCCGGTGGCTGCGGGGCAGCAATGCGAGCAATGTGCATAGGGCTTAGGTTTCCACGACCAGATCAGCTGCCGGACCTGATCAGAGTCAGCATAGACAGCGGTAAAATGACTCACCACCATCCAACTGGGTATCTTGGGTCACTTGCTGCTGCCCTGTTTACTTCGTATGCTATAAATCAGAAGCCACCACATGAGTGGGGTAGAGGTCTATTGGATAGCTTACCCAAGGCCAAGGACTTTGTGGTCGAGTCAGATCATGAGGTGGAAGCAAATCTAAAGAATTGGTGAGTTTGTGGAATTTTCTGAAATAACGAGATGCTTTTGATCTTATTCATTCTTCATTTACAGTTATATATTTGTGAATTTTATCGGCACACAGCAGAATGGAGATTGTTTCTGATAATGATTTAGGGCATAGGAAAGTGATATCATGCATCAATAACAGGACTATTGAATGGACAAGAGCTTACATATGTAGACCTGAAATATAAAGATATCAAAAATGTCAGAGTAACCAGCAAGGGGTTTGTTGAGTGTCACGTTTGACTGCATTATTTAAAGTAAGAACAATAAATATGTAGAATTCTGAGCATAGAGAGGTTGTTTTAACAAATTCTGTAGAAATTTTGCAAAACAACATGGCAAAACTGGAAATCACTTTAAATTTGGTTTTCTGGATTTATCTTGTATCAACAGCAGAAACAGAGGTGTAGATTTGTGGATTTGTCTTTTTTGTCTTTTAGCCTGTATTACAAATAACTATAACTATTAACTATTACCAGTGCAGCTGTGCCCCATGCTTCTGGCATGGAATCTTGTAACCAGAAAATCACCAGAGGTCTTTCCTCCCCCCTCCCACCACTCTAATACACTGTCCCCCTTCACCACTCTAATAAATTGCCTTTTCCTCCCCAATTTAACACACTACATAGGAAGGTTCCCCAAGCCCCTCTTCTCCTACCTTAAGATGAGCCGTCCGTCCTCCAGTTCCAGCTCTTCTCACACTGCCCCCCCCCCTCCCACCACTCTAATACACTGCCCACTACCTCACCCAATATAATACATTGCCCCCTCCCTCACCCAAATTAATACACTGGCCCCTCCCTCCCTCAAATTAATACACTGACCCCTCCCTCAAATTAATACACTGACCCCCCTCCAAAGTGTAATACACTAGCCCCCTCCCTCCTCCCCAAATTATACACATCGTCTCTAGTGGCTGTTGTATCTAAAAACACTTTGCAAAAGCTTTAGATCTGTCTGAGCCTTTGAAAACTCTCCTTATTGAATCCACCCTAGGCTTTGTGACTGACCAATCACAGACTTTCCAATGCATGAGTTCTAGGCAACTACTTGTAACATGACTTTAGCTCCACTGTGCAAAGGAACCAGGAAGTAACTGGACCAGTCGTCTGATTAACAGCCAATAAGTGTAAAAATGTTTATTTATAAAAATGTAAATTTCAAGTGAAATATGTACTTTTTATTAAATGCAAAAAAATTTCACAATCTTCAACATATAATGCACTTCATCAAGATAAGGGTAACCAAGCCACCCAAGGCTACAGATGTAAAAGACTTACAGGTTGGTTTCCCAACGATCAGACACAAACAAATGGTGCAAATGGCTACCCACTCTTCCCCTGCTTACCAGTTTGAGGGAATTCACTTACAATGACCTATCTAGGTCTATGGTTTCGTGACATTAAACGATGAGACCGGAAGCCCAGAAATTGAGAGAAACCAACTTCCCTTATCTGTGGGGCCACCGGCATCCACTTCGGAAGACACCTGAATGTCCGCTAGCAGCAGGCTGTGTTCCACCAGCATAACAACCAATTTTATCACCTGACCTAAAAGTCCGTAGTATTTAGAATTATTATTGCTTGGTTGTCCTTCTAACAGTTTATGTTAATTTGAGATAATGCAACTTATTTTATTTTCACACCGAGACATAGCTTTATTAAAACTTTCTATTCATACACAAGATTGCGAGCATATCACCGCTGTAGAAAGGACTCCCGAGATACACACATTGCCCCACAAACATACACTGCCCCCATACACACACTGCCCCACAAATATATATTGCCCCACATACACACATTTCCCCACAAACACACACTGCCTCACATACACACACTGCCCCCATACATACACTGCCTCACATACACACACTGCCCCCGTACATGCACTGCCTCACAAACACACACTGCCCCACATACACACATTGCCCCACATACACACATTGCCCCCAGGGGTGTTTTAGCCACGAGGCAAACAAGGCATTTGCCTTGGGCGGCATATTTCAGGGGGCGGCAAAAAACCAGGATACACCACTGATTGCCCCACAAACATACACTGCCCCCCATACACACATACACTGCAAGCCTCACACACTGCATCTCTCACACACACTGCACTGTTCACACACACACACACTGCAGCTCTCTCACACACACACTTCCCCACACATACACTGCCCCCTAACACACACACACTGCACCCCTGACATACACTGCTGCCCTTACTCACTCACACACACACACTTCACTGCTCACACACTACACCCCCTCACACACACACACACTGCACCCCTCACACATACCACTGCTCATATGCCCAGCAGACCCCAGGTAATTTGTCAAACTGTTCTTAAACGGTTTAATAACTTACTCTGGGATGGGGTCGTGGCACTACTGGCACCATAACAACTACGCTGAGCTGTAATGGTTATTGTGCCTGGATTATTTCTTTAAATAATCTACAAGTGCCCCTCCCGAGATCAGGCTATGGATCTGCCCCGGCTAACATCTAATGACTATATAATCTATTTTTCATTTACAACCCATTAACCAAAGTTGTCAATTGAGCAATACATGTTAATAACAGAAATGTAATAATTCACCGGATAAGGGTTGTCCAGTGAGTGTGTGGAGGAGCATGAGAACTGTATGGGGGTAGGCTGAAAGTGTCTGTCTCTGTTGGTTGAGTGTTTTGTGTGATGTGTGTAGGGTCCGGGTGTGTGTATGTTTGCCTTCCCCTTTGCTTACCTTCCCTGGTGGTGCAGTGGAGGGTGAGCTGGATTCCCCTCCACAATGGAGGGGGAGTTTCATCATCTGCATCAATATCAGGTACAGGCCACTTTAAGAGCTCCCTCAGTGTTTAGACCTTCAGCCAAAGACTCAAAGTGTGGTTGTGGCAATCTGAGTTATCAAGAAGTTCCTGGAGGACAATGAGGGTGCTCTCAAAGTGGTCTGTACATGATTAGTACAGACCACAACACTCCCTCAACGCAATGAGGAAGCGTGTGTTTGTGCCTGTGAGTGTGTATTTTGTAAGTGTGCGTGTGTATGTCTTGGAGTTTTTGTCAGAGGGGGGCAGCATGAATTTTAGTCTGGAATGTACAAGTAATCTATTCAACGTACATGTGGAAGACTATATCATATGTTTGCACTTGCAAAAAGTACTTTCCGCTTGAGGTGTTTTTGTGTTTTTTTTTTTGTTTTTTTTTCAGGTCTTATTTCAAAAGCCAGTGGAAATCCTACCTTAAAGAAAGAAACATCTTGAAAGGAAAGTCTAAACCAAAGTTCCCAAGAAAGTATGGTGTTGAAAAACGGGATAAGTTCTACACGAGCATCAGTTATAGCGGCTGGGGTGGTAGCAGTGGGCATGATGCCCCTATGATTGCATATGATGCCATACTTGGAGCTGGAGAGAACTGGGCAGAACTCACACACCGGGCATTTTTCCATGGAGGAGATAATGATTCAACTGCAGCAATTGCAGGAGCCTGGTGGGGAGCCATGTATGGCTTCAAAGGGGTCACCCCTGTGAACTATGAAAAGGTGGAATACAGGCAGAGATTGGAGGAGCTTGCAAGAAATCTGTACCAAATTGTATAATAGTATATAGTAAATTGTATAGTCAAACATCTTATAGCCTGTTGGTGTCCAGCCATATTCCCTATGGGTTGTAAACATGTCAAGGATACAGACTGTATGGTCAAAATTATTTTTACACCTGGTCATTACACCTATATAAGAGTGTTAGACATCCTATTCCAAAACCAAGTCTCTTCCCCCATACATACCTTTGCCGTTATAACAGCCTATGCTCCTCTAGGAGGGCTTTCAAGATTTTGGATGGTGTCTGTAGGAATTCGTGCCCATTCCACAAAATAGCACAGGTGAGGTAAGGCACTGATATTATATAAAAAGGTCTGGTGCACAATCTGCATTCTATAACCCCAAAGGTGTACTAGAGTTAATTCACACCAAACCATATCTTCATGGATGTTGCACTGTGCACAGGCAAAGTCATGCTAGGACATTAAAGGCCTTACCCTAATGGTTACCCCAAAGTTGGAAGCACTCAAATGACTGCAATATTTTTGTATCCTGTAGCATTAAGATGATCCTTTTCTAGAGCTAAAAAATGGGAGGAAATCTCGGTAACCGATATATTCAAATAATACGGGCAGCTACATATAAGAAAACTTAAAGAAAGAAAAACGAAATATATAAAGTATTAGCCCTTCAAAGCTATAGGTATATCAAGGAAGACAGAAAACACTGTTCCTCTATAAAAAGATCAATGTGCCTTTAATAACAACAAACATAAAAATATATAGGAAAAGTGTGGTCCTGTACTCTCTTATCCCTAAAATAGACCCCTAAGTAGAGGCAAAATGCCAGATTACATAGGCTAACAGTAAAACATATCATGTATGTTAAAAACACAGCCATGGAAATCCATTTCAAGAAGCTCCCTATACACAGTTCTTGTGCTGATGTTGTATCCAGAAGCAGTTTGGAACTCCCTGGTGAATGATGCAGAAAATGATTTTAATGTGTCAACTGCTTCAGCATTCTGCACCCCCATGCTATCAGTGTGTGGACGTCAACTTTGTGACAGGGCTGTAGTTGTTTCTAGAGTATAACTTTTTACTTACATTTTTTCAATTGAGATTTAGTATAACAAAAATTGACGGAAGTGACTTTTTTTGTTTGCAATGCATGTGTGCACTTGAGTAGCGAGAGAAGGTAGCCAGATGCTAAAAGTCTTGAAGGAGCTCACCATTAAAAGTCCAGAAAAGATATGAAAGTGTTAAGTCTTAAAACTCACTTACTTTTGCCATCTTTGTAAAAGCACATGTCCTGAAGAGATATTTTGTAATGCTAAAACTGTAAAGTCACTGACTGCGTCCAGACCACTTCATTGAGATGGAGTAAGCTGGATGACTATAGTGTTCTTTTAAGGTACATCAACCATGTGTGTATGTTCTCTGAACTTTGTTTCCCACATACTGTAGTTCTGCTCATCTCCGTCGAAATACAGCCTGTTGTATTGGTTTCCAGCATACCTTCTGGGCCCATAAAGTGTTGCAGTCTGTGTGAGGGATAACCAGTAACCAGGCAAGTGAACATAATAACAGAGGAACACACCAAACGTGTTTAGTGCTTCACTGCTCCACACTCAACAGGGAAAACACGGGTCAACAAATTTATTGTACCACAGACAAAGGAACATATTGAGGGCACTTTAGGATTACATCCCCAACACATACCCTTAGAGTGTAACCAGGACATGTTAAAATTCTAATTACATTTTCAGAATGGTTTATGTGATGTGCCCCATTACCATCAGAGTGCATATTGAGAACTTATATGTTCAGAAAATATTAGGACAATTTACTTCTTTCTACTTCGTTTAAAGGACACTAAAGTCACCCAGATCACTTCATCTAAATGGTGCACTGTCTCTGTTATTTTAACCCTACAATGCAAAACATTGCAGTTTTTTAGTTTTTTTTTGTTGAATCCACCTTTAATGGATGTGGAAGCTCATAAAGAAAACATTGAATACAATGCTTTCCCATGGATGTACATGATGCCGTGCATGCGCCATCAGGTTCCAACGCTCCTTTATGAAGGGGGATGCTTTTGACACTGTTGCACATAGAAGGCTTATCAATAAACTGCAATCTTTAAGTTTGGATTCAAATATTGTTGAATGGGTAAGGCAGTGGCTGAGTAACAGGCAACAGAGGGTTGTAGTTAATGGAATATATTCAAAGCTTGGACTTGTCACCAGTGGGGTACCTCAGGGATCTGTACTTGGACCCATTCTCTTTAATATTTTTATTAGTGATATTGCAGAAGGTCTTGATGGTAAGGTATGTCTTTTTGCTGATGATACTAAGATATGTAACAGGGTTGATGTTCCAGGAGGGATAAGCCAAATGGCAAATGATTTAGGTAAACTAGAAAAATGGTCAGAATTGTGGCAACTGACATTTAATGTGGATAAGTGCAAGATAATGCATCTTGGACGTAAAAACCCAAGGGCAGAGTACAGAATACTTGATAGAGTCCTAACCTCAACATATGAGGAAAGGGATTTAGGGGTGATTATTTCTGATGACTTAAAGGTAGGCAGACAATGTAATAGAGCAGCAGGAAATGCTAGCAGAATGCTTGGTTGTATAGGGAGAGGTATTAGCAGTAGAAAGAGTGAAGTGCTCATGCCATTGTACAGAACACTGGTGAGACCTCACTTGGAGTATTGTACACAGTACTGGAGACCGTATCTTCAGAAGGATATTGATACCTTAGAGAGGGTTCAGAGAAGGGCTACTAAACTGGTTCATGGATTGCGGGATAAAACTTACCAGGAAAGGTTAAAGGATCTTAACATGTATAGCTTGGAGGAAAGACGAGACAGGGGGGATATGATAGAAACATTTAAATATATAAAGGGAATCAACACAGTAAAGGAGGAGACTATATTTAAAAGAAGAAAAACTACCACAACAAGAGGACATAGTCTTAAATTAGAGGGCAAAGGTTTAAAATAATATCAGGAAGTATTACTTTACTGAGAGGGTAGTGGATGCATGGAATAGCCTTCCAGCTGAAGTGGTAGAGGTTAACACAGTAAAGGAGTTTAAGCATGCGTGTGATAGGCATAAGGCTATCCTAACTATAAGATAAGACTAGGGACTAATGAAAGTATTTAGAAAATTGCACAGACTAGATGGGCCGAATGGTTCTTATCTGCCGTCACATTCTATGTTTCTATGTATGACTTGGGACAGAGGCAGGTTTGTATTTCTAATGCGACAGTGTCCCTTTAAGGGTGTGAAAGAGTAAAAAGAATTTAACAAATTAATGATAAAATCATAATTTCTGGATATCTGTTTCGTGTCAGCACGAAGGATATAGTAATAGGTTCATACACAGGGTTGCCGCCTGGCCGGTATTTTAATGGCACAACCGGTATTTCAGGTTTCTGTAATTGAAATTAGAAGCAATACCGCTGCCGGCCAGTAAATGGCACCGTGTCTCTACACTTTGAATCCGCGGGGGACTTGCACAACAGCAGCTCCCAGCCTGCAATCAGCCTGCTGATCAGGTTATTGAGTGGGGGGCCCTAGTAATGGGGGGGGGACATTAGATGGTGCGGGGGCTCTAGTAGTAATGGATGGGGGCGACATGACATGGGGGACTCTTATAGTGAGGGATGTGGGGGACACAAGTAGTGAGGGATGGGGGGACACAAGTTGGGGGACTCTAGTAGTGAGGGATGTGGGGGACACAAGTAGTGAGGGATGGGGGACTCTTGTAGTGAGGGATGGAGGGACTCTAGCTGTGAGGGACACTAAATGGGGGACTCTAGTAGTGAGGGATGGGGGGACACTAGTAGTGAGGGATGGGGGGACATGAGATGGGGGGACTCTAATAGTGAGGGACAGGTGGACATTAGATGGGGGGACTCTAGTAGTGAGGGATGGGGGGACATCTGTACCCATTAACTACAGAAGAGTTTATAACTCATATATATATATATATATATATATATATATATATATATATATAATTATGCAAATTAGCATGGTAGGTATTTTTTTCTAAGAAAGGTGGCAACCTTATTCATACACCCATAAAAAACAAATTAACCGCATGATACAAGTCTGAATATATTTAACCAAACGGTTTAGATGATCTACCCTGTTATCATCAGAGCGCATATTGAGAACTTATATATTAAAGAAATGTTTAGAAGATTTATTCCTTTCTATTGTGTCTAAGGCTGCGGCAGAATTCCTTAGAACTGGCACAGAGTATTTGGAGGATTTAACAATTGAACTGTGGAATAATAATTTTTGGTTATTGCTGTGGTGTACTTTAATGGCGTAGGAACTAAACTGCTGTATACAGCAGATTGCCATTTTAACAATGGCCATATTATAATAATGTTTTGCAAGTCCTGATTGATGTATTGCATTGCCTGTTTGCACTTTTTAATGGTGTGGAAGGACAATATTACTGTAGAAATTAGACTTTTTAACAGTAGGAGACCTAATTTGACGTAGAATCACTTGATTGTATGTTGAGTTCTGAGAACCATCTCTGATTTATGCATGAAATTTGTTTACCACTTGTTTAGAATTTGAATACGCTTAAAGGAGTGTTTAGGCGGCTCATCTAGTTATATTGCATTTAGGGATATTCCTATCAAACTGCATTTTGTATTCCGTAACTATAATATCTGCAATCTGAGCGCCCTTTCAAGGGACACTCTGGTCACCATAGCACCTTAAAATATACTGATGCCATTCTGGGGTCAAGAAGGAATTTTTTTCCTAGCATGTTGCAAAATTGTGCTTCAAACTGATTTTTTTTGCCTTTTTTTGCCTTCTTTTGGATCAACAGCAAAAAACAAATGTGAGGAAGGCTGAACTTGATGGACGCAAGTCTCTTGTCAGCTATGTAACTATGTAACTATGGTGTCATGAAGAACCAGGTGCACTCTTACCTTAAGCGGTTAAAGCGTTCAAGAAACATACCATTTTTATCAGTGGCCAATCTACTAATTGGCTTAGAGCGTCAGTTGACCGTTATAACCCAAGAAGCAGCGCCTCTGCCCAGTGGCACTCAGCGCTTCCTGAAAATGATATTCAAAGGCTGGATGCCACTAGACCTGCAGATTGGCGTGGGAGGCTCACTTTGGGGTTAAACTGAGAACAGTTTAGCCCCTTAAGGTAAGAGTGCGTCTGGGGGCCTGATGGCAACATAACAACTTTAGATGAAGATTTTATGGTGACCGGAGTGTCCTTTTTAGGGCTACTATCAAAATAGTAACTTGTTAATCCATTTGAAAAGGTGTATTCATTCCTTTGTGATTACCCATGAAATAAAGCGTGATTGGCATTTGATTTTGCTTGGAAAAACAAAAAAGCACTGACCCAATCATTTTTGGGTAGACATTATAATGAAGGCACACAGGGAAGCAGCCATTTAAAGACACAGGTACATAAGAACTCATGAGATAAAATATCTAGGCTATCAAAAGGCAGTAACAGTTTTCATAATATCAAACTCGAGAATAATGAGCAGTTGAATTTTGACAACAAAGAGTATTAAAGAAATTGGAGAGACTCACCCTCACGGAAACTAGAATGTGGTGGGAAGTCTGTAGCCCCCAGAATATTTTGAATGTAACAGAAACACTAGGGGATTGAGACTTTATAAAGTTCCAACTTACACTGACCATGAGGAGGATTTAATGACATGGTCATTATTCATTTTACACAATGGGGACTATGGTGCACTAGAACCTAACGGTATCAAAAAATTACAAATGTCAAGAGATACATTTTTTAAGAAGTTTGAATCTAACGGATCAGCTACATATGAAAAATTAGAAAATGCTAAAGCAGAACGCAAATGACAAGTTTTTAGAGACAAAATGGACTATGAAAAAAAAAACAGATTTGGAAGAAGAAGAAACACTCTAAATATCAATGATCATATAGAAATACATCTTGTAAAAATATCCACTAAATCCATAGAGGAAAATGTAATTTTAAAGTTATGATATAATAACTCTGGTTCACCCACATGTATTTCAGGTTGTACAAGGAGACATGTAATTCAGATAACCCTTACCTCTAGAATGTAAGCTAGTTTGAACAGGGCCTTCATCCCTACCTGTTCCAGTGTGGTTACAAATACTTGTCTGTTAGGCCACCCATTGTACAGTGCTCAGAAATTTGCTGGGGCTTTATAAATATTATTAATAATAATAATAATATTAATAATAATATGAAGGGACAGATTATTATTATTGGAGGCGTGTGGGCGGACAGGAAGATGAACCTCGCCACAGCATTAAAGTATAGACTGTAAGGAGGAAAGTTGGGAAGCTGTTCTACACAACTCCAGTCTTTTCAACTCTCAACTCTTTACATCAGCTAGTCCACACTATCAATATAAAATTAATGAATCACTGATTGTCAAAACTCTGCTCAAGTAAAGGTTGCTTTAAAGCATTTGACATTTTTTGCATCTCAAGAACTGGATTTAATACATTTATGGCTAAATCACTGAGGCAAGAGCATGTTTAATGTTTTTACTGGTCACTAGATGGCGATGCTACTCTGTACCACGGTATTTATGACTCATATTTTTTAGGAGATAGCGCGTTAAAATTCAAATTTCCTGAAAACCTACAGTTGTTCTCTCAGTGGCAAAATGTTATTATTAGAGAATATATAGATAACTCAATTACAATGGGGATTTTGTCCTGCGAATATGTCTGGCGGTATTGCTATATATTGCATCTTCTATCAGATTAAGCCTGATTTTGACCAAATCACCATATTTATACAAAAAATACATACTTGCAGTACTAAGACTGGGACATACCAGAGTGTTATGCATCTAGTGCTACCCTTGCCGCTTGTGAAAACCTAGGAAAGAAATTTTTTCAGAGACCCCCATACATACCGGTTTGTATATACACATATGCATGAGTAGCCACTTGCACTTAAACTACCACACACCATCCTAATTAGTAACATAATCACACACACACATGAAGATATACTTCCCAATATTTCAAAAGAACAAAGAGGGACACTTTAATTTTAGGGGTGTGACTGAGGGTGTGGCCAGGGCCCAGTTTGTGTAAGAGCCAAGTTCAAACAGCTCTTAAAATTCTTTAAAAAAATATGCAAAGTTTGTTGTGAATACAACTGGTAACTGAGAGTAACAAAATAACACTTCACAGGAATAATAAAGAGCAGTGCAATCGAAATACATTCCTAGCAAAAGCATCAATCACTGCACCAAAGGTTTAAAATAACATGTTGTTTGTTGACGTAACCATAACACCACTGGAGTCCTCCTCACTGGCCTCTGATGTTAAAACTGATGCTAGAATACATTTTAAAGAGCAGTTAGACAATCACATTCAATAGGATATATATGTGAAAATGCATTGATTTTGTGTATAGGAGTGGAAATTGAAAAGGCACTTAAAACAGAAACTGGTGAGGTCCTGATAGAGACTACCAGGGAGGTTGCTAACACGGACAACATACATTAAAAATATGCAGGGACGTACCTAGAGCATTTGGCACCCTGGGCAGGTCCTAGTTTTGGCACCCCAACTTTAAAATGTATAAAACAACCACAATTTTTTAAATGTATTTAGCACTAAGCTGTCTTTATGTTTTTGAATGTAAGCATGTTTTTTCATTGAGTATGTGTAAGTGAATGTAGGGGGTGTGTTTGTATGTGGTTTTGGCATTTGAATGATTTTGAGATGTATGCACATATACACACAGACACACATGCAGACACAGTGGCGACCATAGGAACAGTATATTGGGGGTGTGGGGGAGGGGGCACATTAGATACGACAGTCAAACCTGAGGGGGCACTAAAACTTTTCACTAGGGGATGGGGTAATGGGCTGCTATTGGCTGCCTGATGCCAGCATGCAGCGCACGTGGCATCAGTCAACAAGTTTGCATAGAATTTACATTAGCCACCCAGGTTTCTTGTTGTGGGCTGGCTGACACCTCTTAACTTCGATCTGTGTTTATCAGATAACTCCCCTATTTGCTATCCTTATGTGGGATATTTGAAGACACCAAATAAGGGAGCTATCTGCTAAACAGCACACTAATTTGGTATCTTTAAATATGGAAATCTCACATAAGTGCACCAATTTAGGGAATTATTTACTAAACAGCTAAAAGATCAAAATTTAAAAAGCCCTTTTCTTAATTTCAGTTGTTTAGTAGATAATTCCCTTATTTGTTATCCTTATGTGGGATTGCAATATTTAAGGACACTAAATAAGGGAGCTATCTACCAAACACAGATTTATATACACAAACACACACACACACAATAAGTGTATGTCTGTGTGCGAATATCTGTGGTTGTGTGAGTATCACACAATCACATACACACATAATAGACACACACAAACATCACATACATACACACATTTAATAATTAAAAGGTCCACCCAGTCTCCCTACCTTGCTCTGGGAGTGGATCTTCAGTCCCTGTTGGTCAGTGGTTGCTGCTGGGATCTCTGTGCTCTTCCTCCACAGATCCCTTGCGCAGACTGTAATGACGCCGATGCCGGGATGACGTTATATGCAAGCTCACTGCAGGTTGAATACAGTCAGATGCACACAGTTATACACATATACTGTCAAATACCGCCACATGCACACATTCCCAGAAACATAGTCACTCGCACACAGTCAAACACACAGTTACAGGCAGACACACAAACGGTTACAGGCAGACAGTCACATCCACACAGCTACAGGCAGTCACACACACACAAACACACAAACACACACAGTTACAGTCAGTCACATGCGCAATTACACGCAGACTCTAACACAGTTGCAGGCAGATTTAACACAGTCCCAGGTAGATAGTCAAAGGCAGACAGCCACACACAGTCACAGACGCAATCACAGGCAGACAGTCACAGACGCAGTCACAGGTAGACACACATACAGTCACAGGCAGACAGACATAATCCCAGTTACACACACATCTGCTCTCAGTTACTGACGGTATGGGCTGGAAGAGTGGATTCACTGAAGTTGCATTTTTAAAATGTATTTATTTATCTCATGAGGTCCCCAAGCCTCTCTCTTCTTGCAGTGGATGAGATGGAGTGAAGGCAACCTTCATACTCCAGATATTGTGGACTACTTCTCCCTTGATGCTTTATCATCTTTATGGCTGAAACATTTGGAGTGCAAAAGGTTGCCTACCCCTGGTCTAGTGGGATGCTGGATCACCCTGTGCTCTCATTTTATAGACAATCAAGGCAACTGCCTCTCTCACAAGTTCTGTACTGATGTTGGAGTGATGCCACATCCCATCAGCCTCACACAAGTATAAATTAAAGGGGTTCTACCTATATGGAGTTACCCACTCTATTTCTTTAATTTAGCAAACTATATATAAATATAAAATATAAAGAATATATGCAAAAGTGTAATACTGTAGCAAATGTTTAGAATCCCAACTCCCTAATTAGATATACTTACAAGATTGGAGTGGTACAACACCACTCACACATATGGGCACTAAGAGGATCAGACTCTGGTTTGCGGTGCATCTAGTAAATGCCTCTTAAGAAAGTACTGGCTATGGTACTGGCGAAACCGGATATTAACAATGAAATACACCATTATTCTACAACTGCTCACTTGCACATCAAAATTTGTCCATAGAATCAGTAGGGGCTCAAGCTGAGCCCCCAAAACTATCATATTGTCTCTATTCAGTGTCCTGCTCATTGTTGCTCCACCCACGTTCATAGCAATCAGGTATTTTTATGTCACCACACAATGTGTTTCGCTCCACCCACTGGAGTTTTTCAAGTTAGCGGTATAGCTGTAAAGGATGTTATTATTATCATTTACAGTATCTCACAAAAGTGAGTATACCCCTCACATTTTTGTAAATATTTTATTATATCTTTTCATGTGACAACAGCGAATAAATGACACTCAGCTACAATGTAAAGTAGTAAGTGTACAACCTGTATAACAGTGTAAATTTGATGTCCCCTCAAAATAACTCAACATACAGCCATTAACCCCTTAAGGACGGAGCCAAATGTACACATTGTGAACAAAACAAAATGTAAACAAAACCTGGCATTTGCTCTACATGTCTGTCCAACCGTAATACACCTCTTTCATAGTAAATGCACCCACCCTTATTATATATCATTTTATTCAGGGGAAACAGGGCTTTCATTTAATATCAAATATTTAGCTATGAAACATAATTTAATATGAAAAAAATGGGAGAAAATACGCTTTTTTTTGGATTTTTTTAGTTCTACATGACATTTTAACGGTCAGTGTCATAATACTGTTTGCTTTTACTGCAATAAAATACACATATTTATATTCAGTAAAGTCTCACGTGTAAGACAGTACCCCCTATGTACAGGTTTTATGGCGTTTTGGGAAGTTACAGGGTCAAATATAGCACGTTACATTTGAAATTGAAATTCGCCAGATTGGTTACGTTGCCTTTGAGACTGTATAGTAGCCCGGAATGAAATTTACACCCATAATGGCATACCATTTGCAATAGTAGACAACCCAAGGTATTGCAAATGGGGTATGTCCAGTCTTTTTTAGTAGCCATTTGGTCACAAACACTGGCCAAAGTTAGCGTTAGTATTTGTTTGTGTGTGAAAATGCAAAAAACGCCAATTTTGGCCAGTGTTTGTGACTAAGTGGCTACTAAAAAAGACTGGACATACCCTGTTTGCAATACCTTGGGTTGTCTACTATTGCAAATGGTATGCCATCATAGGGGTAATTTTCATTCTTGGGCTACCATAGGGTCTCAAAGGCAACGTAACCAATCTGGCGAATTTTAATGTGAAAAAATGAAACGCAAGCCTTATATTTGACGCTGTAACTTTTGAAAACACCATAAAACCTGTACATGAGGGGTACTGTTGTACTCGGGAGACTTCGCTGAACACAAATATTTGTGTTTCAAAACAGTAAAAAGTATCACAGCAATAACATTGTCCGTGTAATGCTGTTTGTGCGTGAAAAATGCAAAAAACGTCACTTTTACTGGCGATATCATCGTTGTAATACATTTTACTGTTTTGAAACACTAATATTTGTGTTCAGCGAAGTCTCCCGAGTAGAACAGTACCCCCCATGTACAGGTTTTATGGTGTCTCGGAAAGTTATAGGGTTAAATATAGTGCTAGCAAATTAAATTCCCTTTACTTTCGGCATGGGTTGTCAGGCAGGTCCTGCTAATTGTAATTAATTAAGATACCTAATTATGTAAAAATATTACATAAATATATATGTAGAATTAATATATGTATATATATACGTATGTGTATATATATGTATATATCTATATAATTTTTTAAAAATATTTTTATTAATATATAGGTATATATATAGTGATATATACGTATATATTTATGTATATAGATATATATATTATTTCGTTCTACGTGTATTTTGATATATATATATATATATTAATTTCACAAAACAGTTAGAACGAAATAACACACATCTATATATTTTTTAATTATTTATTTTTAATTATTTTTTTAATTTTATTTTTTACATTTTATTTTTTTTATATTATATATAAATATATATATAACAATAATTATATATATATTTAATCAGTATCAGTCTATGTGTAATTTGATATTAATATATATATATAATTATATATATATTAATAGTAAAATACACCTAGACGGTGTACGTGTGTGTATGTATATGTGTATATATATACTTAGATCATATATATATAATATATACATATGATCTAAGTATATATTATTATTTTTTTACACCAATAAATGTAATTTTAATTTTATTTCCAGCCAGCAGGGGGACCACCTGTCATTACAGGCAGCCCCCCTGCTGGCAATGCAGGAGGCAGGCTACCCGGCCATGTGATTGTGGGGTCCTCGCTAGGACCCCACTCTCACATGGCCGGGGAGCACCGGAGGAGAAGGATCTGCCGCGGGGGGGGGCTCCCCAGGTAAGTTAACAAAAACCGGAGGGCGTACAATTACGCCCGGCGGCGTTTAGAGCCGCCTATTAGAGGGCGTAATTGTACGTCCTCCGGTTTTAAGGGGTTAATGTCTAAACCGTTGGCAACAAAAGTGAGTACACCCTTAAGTTGAAATGTCCTAATTGGGCACAATTAGCCATCATCCCTCCCCGGTGTCATGTGACTCGTTAGTGTTACAAGGTCTCAGGTGTGAATGGAAAGCAGGTGTGTTAAATTTGGTCCACAATAACACAAAAATAAATTCAGCGCAGAAGCAAAGTGATAATAGTCCAAAAGCAGCTTGAACACCAATACGGAGTCTCTCTTTTGCGATCAGAAAATTGGATAAAAACAGGGGGGTAGGTGCAGCGCTTCAGTAATCCTTGACAAGGTATATGTGGAGAGAATCAGAGAAGAAATAATAGTGTAGTATTTAAAACTGTAGTGATGATAGGTAAAATAAAAGATGTGCACTCACACTTTCCTGGAGCTTCAATACAGCTCCAGCGAATGCGCCTGGGCGGAATAATCCCCGCCTATGGATCAAGTGCAGAGGTAATTCTTCAAATTATATGTGTGGTTGGGGGTATTCTCATAAAAAATAAACAAATACAAATCGTATATGGTGAAGTATGTAGAGCTATGAAGCAAGGGTAGGTAAAAACTATAAAATGTACACTCATGTGTAATGGAGCTTGAAAACCTGGCTCCTCTGATAGCGCTTGAAGTGGTATGATCCCCACTCAAGGATACAGGTGTAAATACAAATTCTTCCATCCGTGTATATGTGGAGGTAAACAGAACCACAATAGTGTACACTGTAAAAAGGAGTGTAAGTAGAAATAAAAAATTTAAGCCTAGGGGGCGTGGCCTGGCTACTCACGAGAATGGACGCGTGAGAGATCAGCTCCGACGGGGGTAGCACAAAATAGCAGCGATTATCCTAGCATACCCGACAAAAAAACCTACACACACCAGCACAGGTGAGACCTGCACCGACTATGTCCATACGCACAGCGAAAAAAGCGAAACTCCGACCAGCGGAGCTGCAAATAGCGGCACTTACACCGCCGCGAGGGAAACCTCAAAATGGCGCCGAAGGCCCTAACTCACCCACTGCCTACTCTGAACGGAGTGACAGCACTTCAATATCCATAGAGCCCACCATACCGGCCTCAGAGACGGCAATGCAGAGAATGATGCAAGAACTGCAAAATAACTTGCAGGCTGAATTTTCCAAACTTGCCAGAGACGTCCGCACGGATATTAAAGCGATATGTGAGCGCACTGCACAACTGGAAGAAAAGACGGACGAAATAATAGCAGCACACAATAATCTTGCTTCAGGATATGATTCATTCGACGCAAGACTGAATGCACTTGCAGCAAAAGTGGCGGATCATGAGGACCGCGACAGGCGAAATAATATCCGCCTGCGGGGTATTCCTGAGGTCGTTAAACCCGCTGAGCTTCAAGATTATACCACGGAACTATTCAAAGCTTTATGTCCTGAGCTAAAGGCTGAAGAACTACATCTAGATAGAATACATCGACTACCGCGCCCTAAATTTCTTGCTCCCACAGCCCCACGAGATGTGTTGACACGGGTTCACTATTTTGCAGCCAAGGAAAAAATTATGAGAACAGCTAGAAACCCAAGCAAAATGCCGGAAAAATTCACAGGTATCCAGCTCTTCACAGATCTATCAGCGGCTACATTAGCGAAGCGCAAGGAATTCACGTCTTTCACAACAGCTCTACGAAACGCAGAGCTCCAATATAAATGGGGTTACCCCACTCGCCTCATAATAAGGAGAAATGGAGTGGAACATCAAGTACACACAGAACTTGAGGGTCTACGTCTTCTTAAAGAATGGAATCTCCCTATACCCACACAAGGCGGACGTGCTGAAGATGGGACCCACCGAAAATCTTCAAAGATGGTGACCAAAGATTGGCTTACGGCATCCAACTACAAGTGAAGAACATTTCCCTGTCCATTTAAGCATAGCAGAACTATACTCTTGCACACATCGCCTGACGACACGTGAGCATTTCTCACTGCTTGAAGGCAGTCCATATGCATGAGAATCGTGTTACTTTATTTAGTTGTCTCATTTATGTATGTTTTGGTTACGTATATGTTGTTGATGCTATAATGTTTATTAGGACAGTTGCTCCAGATTTAGGAACAAGGCGGGCCAGAATCAGAAGGGTAAAATACACACGCACATGACTACCCTCCCCCCCATTCAGGCTCTAAAGGGCCACGAAATTCTACCAGACGGCAGATACCTCAAATCTGCAAGTCACATTGTACATTACCCTGTACCCTTCTTTTCCTTCCCCAATTCCCTCGAGGTATCTCACAGTAACTTTGGATGTTCAAGTTTGTAGACTAATCGCACAAGCAGAACACAATAACCGAATATATCGAACACATAAGATTTATGCACGACATATTCATATTCACATTACGGTGCCACAGGGAAAAACTCACATAGAATCTAATCTTGAGAATCTCTACGATTTAATAAGACATGAAAGAACTACGATTGCCTGGGCACCGCTTAAACAAGCCACCATCAGGTTATTGCCCCACATTCTCCAACAATGTTCCAAAGTGTATCTAGCACCCTGTGAGACACACCAAAGATGACTCTTAAAATATTATCACTAAATGTTAAAGGTCTTAACTCCCCTCACAAAAGGAGACTCGCACTAACTGAAGCTACTAAACTTAAAGCCCAAATTGCTTTTTTCCAAGAAACCCACTTCCTTAACACTAATATGCCCAAATTCACTTCGAAACAATTTCCCTTAGGGTTCCATGCAGGATATACCAAAAAAAAAAAGAGGCGTATCTATCTTAATACATAAGGATGTTAACTTTAAACTCTGCAAGAAAGTTAGAGACAAAGAAGGCAGGTTCCTTCTACTTCATTGCACTATAAATGAGGACCCATTCACACTATTGAATGTATATGGCCCACATGAAAACCAAAAAGACTTTGTATCCAAAATTATATCCTTGGCCCACAAATTCCCTTGTAACAACTTGATCATTGGGGGTGACACCAATTTTATACTTGATAGCGCAGCCGACACAACTTCCACACATACAGTAAATCGCTCAACCTCACGAAAACGCACCCATATTACACAACAAATAAGGCAGACGATACAGGGAGCAGGCCTTCTAGATATATGGAGGATATTCCACCCATCTGAAAAAGACTTCACCTTTCACTCACAGGTCTACAACTCATACTCCAGAATAGACAGGTTCCTATTACCCATTGCCATGACCCGTAAGGTCTGCAGTGCCCAGATAGGGACGATGACATGGTCCGACCATGCACCTATACTACTCACGCTACAGGAACATCTCCCACACAAAGGCCAGGGTACATGGAGACTCAACGAAACATTACTACATGACCCACACATAGTTAAAAGCATCGAAGAAGACATTTTCACCTTCTTTGACCTCAACGACACGGGGGAGACTTCTATCGATACAAACTGGCAAGCACATAAGGCAGTGATCCGAGGAAGCCTGATTAAACATGCTAGTTATAAAAACAAACAAAGGAATGCTAAATTTACTGACCTCATAAAACAAATAACGGAATTGACCCACGCGAACAAACTAAACCCTTCTCAAATGCATTACAAAACCCTTACAACTTTACAAATGCAATTAAGGGACATAGAGACAGAGAAAACTAACTACATTTTACACAAGCATCGACATAAATTTTTTGCACATGGTAACAAATCTGGCGCTGTGCTTGCAGCTAAGCTTAGAGAGCGCCTACCGAACTCCAAAATAGCCTACCTACTGACAGCTGACAAACAAAAAATCCTACACCCGCAACATATTGTAGACGAATTTGCAAAGTACTACAGTACTTTGTACAATCTCAAAGAGGCAGTGGGTACACACGTCCCCACTCCCGCCCAGATTCAGGATTTTCTATCCAAAGTCAACCTACCTACTCTCACAGACGAGGAAATAACACAGATCACAAGCACATTCACAGACTCAGAGGTGGCTGCAGTGATAACTAAATTGCCTACACATAAATCTCCGGGTCCCGACGGTTTTACGAACCTGTACTACCAAACATTTACAAAGGCACTACTCCCACATATGACACAGCTGATAAATCATTGCTATACCAATGGTTGTATGCCGAAAGAGATGCATCAGGCGCATATTTCCACATTACCAAAGCCAGGCAAACCTGCCAATATATGCCCAAATTTCAGACCCATATCCCTCTTGAACTGTGATACCAAGATTTATGCAAAACTGATAGCAGAGAGACTGAAAGAAATACTGACGCGTATTGTCCATAATGACCAATCAGGTTTTGTTAAGCAGAGACAAGGGTCTGACAACACTAGAAAAATACTAAATATTTTAGCTCATATGGAAACCCATCATATGGAAGGTCTTCTCCTCGCGCTGGACGCGGAGAAGGCCTTCGACAGACTAAATTGGCTTTACATGGAACAAGTGTTGCTTAAATATGGTTTCCCGCCATCCTTTATCAATGGAGTCATGGCGTTGTATAAACAACCCTCAGCTAGAGTTACAAACGCAGGCTTTATCTCGAGCCCATTTAATATCACGAATGGGACAAGGCAGGGATGCCCACTCTCACCCCTTTTGTTTGTGCTCTCCCTTGAACCCCTAGCACACATAATCAGAAATCACGATCATATTAGGGGTGTCCGGGTGGGAACCGATGAATTTAAATTGGCTATGTTCGCTGATGACATTTTCATAACCCTGGCAGATCCGGACGACTCCCTGTCCTGGCTCCTGGGCGTTCTCGAGGAATACAGTAGGGTCTCGTATTATAAACTTAATCAGTTAAAGACCCAAGCCCTACCTATTAGGTTACAAACGGTGATGGTACATTCATTGAAACACAAGCACCAATTTGACTGGAGAACTACCCACATAACATATCTAGGAGTGAAAATAGCACCCACACTTAGAGGAATTAGCACACTCAACTTTTCCTCGCTCCCACAACTATGCCAACAATCTTTGCACAAATGGAAAGACGTGTGGTTATCCTGGCTTGGAAAAATTAATGCTGTAAAAATGGTGATTCTTCCCAAGCTTTTATATATATTTAGGATGCTTCCTCTCCCCTTGTCCGCCACAATAGGCAAACAACTACAGCGGCTAATAAACAATTATATTTGGGAATATAAGAGACCACGCCTCCCAAATATACTGCTACAAATTCCGGTGAACAGAGGAGGGACAGGTCTCCCTAATATTGTACTTTACCACAAGGCCGCACTACTAGAAGCAGCAATTAAACTACATGCCCCCTCACATACATTCCAATGGGTGGACATGGAGAATAATTATTCTCCTTGTTCATCAGTGGTAGACGTAATGTGGACGCCCAGACACCTCAGGGATAAGAACACCCCAATGCTCCCTACCTCTAGACTCACACTCCAAATGTGGGATTACCTCCATAAACGACATACGAACACTACAAAATTTTCTTCATGGGCTCCGATAACAACGCTACATGCCATCTCTCCGTGGTTATCTTTACACAAATGGAAAGACAAGGGCATCACTCACATCACAGATATATGTCACCAAGGGATCATTTTACCCTTCCCTGATATCCAACTCAAGTACACTCTACCGCCCAACTACATATTCCCATACCTTCAACTCAAAAGCATAATTAAAGAAAAGGTACAAACCCCGACCCAACATGCTACGGCCCCAAACCTTGATCTTATCGCTATATATAATAGGTGCCAAAAAACACCAATAAAAGCTAAAGCTTTATCCCTTGGGTACGCCGCCTTAGGACAACATTCCCCACTGACGAATTTTGCTTTTGCACTCCAATGGCATAAAGAAGGACTTCCACAGCTCACTAATGTTCAGTGGCTAAGATCACTTGGGGCACTCAAAGGCGTTACCTCATGCTACACCCATATAGAGGCACATAAGAAACTTATGTATCGGTGGTACCTCACACCTCACAAGTTACAAAAAATTTACCCAGCCACCACAAACACATGTTGGCGATGCACTAACGACATAGGGACGATGAGGCATATCTCGTGGGACTGCCCAAATATCTCCCCACTGTGGACCGAAGTCCAACGACTGGGCAATTCTTTAGGAATAATGAAGGGAATTCTAACACCTACTATTGGTCTGTTCCTATTGTTGCCTGCTCAAATTTCTGCAAAGGACAAACAACTACTGATTATACTAATAATGGCAGCGCACAATCTCATTGCATGCCACTGGAAACAACAGCTTTGCCCGACTCCACAGCAACTACTCCACAAAACACAACAGTATCTGAGACATGAGATACTGATTACATCGACACCTAGTCGTAGAAATATCACACATAATAACTGGCAACGTTGGATCAACTACACAACCGACAGTCAGATCCCAGGGTAACTTATCATAAACACATAGGCCATTATACATGCCGAGACGGCCTTAAACACAAACATGATGTACGAAGCACGACCTACAACAGAATGGATACATATTTGTAGATGTTAACGAATGCTCAAGGTGCTAGTTCTGCAGCTAATTATTTGTAATTACTACATTGTAACTATCTAATACTTGTGGATACCCCCTTCTTCCTTTCTGTACCTCACATGGTTGCTTTGAAAACGCAATAAAATACGAATTTGAAGAAAAAAAAAAAGTTAAGCCTACTCACATGCTAAAGTTCCAGTTTGCTCAATCCAAAGCGCTTGGGTGGTATGATCCCCACCAGGGATATAGCTCCAAACAATCCAACAGCAGCATAGTAATTAAAAAAGTACTTTAATATTAAAAAAATAATAAAAGTAAAACAAAATATAATAAAATAAAATAGTGATAAAATATTATAAACAATACACTTAACACGTTTCTACTTGGATAGGATTATCAAAAGTGTTTTCCAGAGTGAATGGGACCTGAGCTGTTTAAATAGGGTTAGTATTTTGAAAATAACAGTTTTGTGACATCATGGTCACATGACCAAATTAAATTAAAAAAAACAAATCTATATATATATATATATATATATTTTTTTTTATTTTTTTTTGGGCTCCAACAAAATCGCATCTGCCTGAATAAGCTAGGGATCCCAAAAAAATGGTGGACAGGTAATTTTTATAACAAAGATAAAAGGGACAGTAGCTCACTCTACAGGCAAAAAACTGGAATAACACATACTAAAAGAAATAAAAGGAGCAATAGCTTCCTCTATAGACATAAAATAAAAATAAAGAGATAAGACACCGAAACAACATCTATTAATAATAATAATAATAATAATAATAATATTGTCTATGCATAAACAATATTAGATAAAAATAATAAGTATAATTTAGGTAAAAATAACAGTGTAAAAAAGGACCAAAATAAGACAAAAAATTGAGTACATGGTTATAACTGAATCTAAGAGCATCTTTGTAAATACCAATAAAAGTTTAAAAATATACTTAATATAATGACAAATCTAGATGATACAGTCTGAAGCAAATAATAAAAGTGTAATTCACATAAAAAATAAAATTAAATATAAAATAAAATTTCAGAATTTCAGAATTTACAACACTTAAATCATATATGTAAAATAGAATAAGTGCATTAAAAATATAATAATATAAAAGAAAAAGAAAACAACAATGAGTGTAAACAGAAGGTAAAATTGAACATCTAGCTATAGGCATTAAAATTTTAAAAAAATCAATGGAAGAGTTAAATTTGGTGTTAGCGCTCTCCCACTTTCTCATACTGGTCACTGGAAGTTCAACATGTCACCTCATTGCAAAAAACTTTCTGAGAATCTAAAAAAAAAAAGAATTGTTGCTCTACATAAAGATGACCTTGGCAATAAGAAGATTGCCAAGACCCTGAAACTGCAGCACGGTGGGCAAGACCATACAGCGGTTTCACAGGACAGGTTCCACTCAGAACAGGCTTTGCCATGGTCGACCAAAGAAGTTGAGTGCATGTGCTCAGCGTCATATCCAGAGGTTATCTTTGGGAAATAGATGTATGAGTGCTGCCAGCATTGCTGCAGAGGTTGAATGGGTGGGGGTCAGCCTGTCAGTGCTCAGATTATATGCCATACACTGTAAAGTGGTCTGCATG
Source organism: Pelobates cultripes (assembly GCA_933207985.1). Lineage (NCBI taxonomy): Eukaryota > Metazoa > Chordata > Amphibia > Anura > Pelobatidae > Pelobates > Pelobates cultripes. Next base: position 53,115,556 of record OW240918.1, on the reverse strand, counting down.
GCTGTCATCCCAGAAGGAAGCCTCTTCTAAAGATGATGCACAAGAACGCCCGCAAACAGTTTGCTGAAGACAAGCAGATTAAGGACATGGATTACTGGAATCATGTCCTGTGGTCCGATGAGACCAAGATAAACTTATTTGGTTCACATGGTGTCAAGCATGGTGGTGGGTGCATGAGTGCTGCTGGCAATGAGGAGCTACAGTTCATTGAGGGAATCATGAATGAACCATGCCAACATGTACTGTGACATACTGAAGCAGAGCATGATCCTCTCCCTTCTCAGACTGGGCCGCAGGGCAGTATTCCAACATGATAACGACCCCAAACACACCTCCAAGACGACCACTGCCTTGCTAAAGAAGCTGAAGATAAAGGTGATGGACTGGCCAAGCATGTCTCCAGACCTAAACCCTATTGAGCATCTGTGAGGCATCCTCAAACAGAAGGTGGGGGAGCACAAGGTCTCTAACAGGGTCTCTAACATCCACCAGCTCCGTGTTGTCGTCATGGAGGAGTGGAAGAGGACTCCAGTGGCAACCTGTGAACTCCATGCCCATGAGGGTTAAGGCAGTGCTGGAAGATAATGGTGGCCACATGAAAAATTGACACTTTGGGCCCAATTTGGACATTTCCACTTAGGGGTGTACTCACTTTTGTTGCTAACGGTTTTCTCAATGCTTTTCTATGGACGTTCTGCACGCTGAATGCGATTTTCGCATTCAGTGTCGCAGAAGGGCCTCTAGCGGCTGTCAGGTATACAGCCACTAGAGGCTGGATTAACCCTGCAATGTAAACATAGCAGTTTCTCTGAAACTGCTATGTTTACATCTGAACGGTTAAAACCTGGGGGACCTGGCACCCAGACCACTTCATTGACCTGAAGTGGTCTGGGTAACTATAGTGGTCCTTTAATTTACAGTGCTTCTGGTGCCTGGAGTGTCCTTTAAAAAATGTAAAATTTTAAAATAGATGAGAATTTTTTTATTTATTTTATTTTTTGATTCTACCAAACAAGTTCTATAATTTCTTTTTCAAATCTTACTCTATTCACTTGTGGCCACCCGATGGCCATCTTTGATCAGGCTCCGCAGCCATTTAACAGCGCAACTGACCACCTGGTCTGTGTGGAGCCACGGGACTGGGAGGAAATATAATGCACTTCCTCCCAGTGTACTAATGAGCCACACGGGAGAGCAAGAGAGGGGAGGACCTGAGAGAAGGGAGAGTCTGGACCCAAGTCCCATCACACCCAACCAGATGCCACTTGAACCCAGGGTAGCCACCTCCCTGCACCAAAAAAGGTATGGAAGCAGGAAGTGGCTAAAAATCTGTAAATTGTGATCTTTGTGTGTATATGTCTATGTGTTATCTGTGCGTGTATTTCATGTGTGTATGTATATGTGTTATCCGTATGTGTCTGTGTGTATGTGTGATTTATGTATATGTATTCAGCAGTCTGTGTTGTATTCAGAAGTCTGTGTGTCTGTATTAAAAAAAATGGGTGTATATGTTCAGCACTGTGTGTGAGTGCACTCACAAAGACTGGTGAATGCACTCACACACAGTGCTGAACATATGCACCCATTTTTTTAATACACACACACAGAGTGCTGACTACAACACAGAGTGCTTACTACAACACAGAGTGCAGACTACAACACAGACTGGTGAATGCACATACACAGAATTCTAAATACACACACACACACACACACACACAGCTGATTACACATACAGACTGCTAAATACATACACCCAATTCATTTTCCAGGGTCCTTCTTAGGGACAACCCCCAGAGGAGACACACACAAATTAGGCAAAGGAGGTTCCACAAACGGACCCGCCATCGTACCCTGTTGCATTTTCTTGCACCGAACCACCTCTACGAAGTTAAAAAATTATCTCAAGTTACGCCCACTCCCCAAATCCCCCCCAATCTTGGAACGGGATTAAGAAAACATTCTCAAAACATGATCACAAAAACTCCACGTCAGCCCTGTTACCGTCATGGCTTAGCCACGGTAACATCAAGTCTAGCCTCATTTGCTTTAAGCCCTGTGACAGCAGAAGGAGCCCTACCGGATCGAGGCCCTGAGCCTTACCTCGCTTAAAGCATATGAGGAACCTAAAAGCACCTAAAGCAACTGAGGCAGTAAGTGCACCTGTCGCATTCATGCTTAAACCGACACCTGGTACCCTACTTGCACTGGCCCTCATTAAGGAGCCAGTAAAAACCTATTTTGAGTGCGTCCGACGAGGAGGACTACTCCCAGCATAAGAAGATTCAGATATCCATTTGGACTGTATACTCATCTAAGAACAACACAGGTTTATCTATTATTTGGGACTTTTTTATTACTTCTATTTATTCCATTTATTTTACCTCCTTGTCCCCTTAGCGCGACCTATATACCCCTTTTTTGTCTATCCTATTCCATGTGAGGCTTGTTGAGGGACCTCATTCCTATAGGTTGCTGCTTTTACACTTTATTTTAGTTTCTTATAGACTACTTAGCGCTGAACCATTATCTTTTTGTTCTACTCCCAGCACTGGCTGCCAACTGAAAGGGAGGTGACTTCTGCACCATCATTAACTTCATCCACAAAGGCAGTTCCATCTGGTCCCACCTCATCCCTGGGTTTGCAGAACACCTCTGCCAGAACTGCTCATCATATTTCCACCATGCCAATCCGCCATACGTGCAGTACATCTCCCATACTCCATCCAGATAAGAGAACAGCTATGAACACAGACCAGTGATTTTTCTCTGAGAACACTGACGAGTATGCAAAAAGACTGCAGCCACTTCCCGAATGACTTAGGTATCTTCAGATACCTCTTACACCTTTCTTTCTCCTCTTTCTTGGCGTCCTTTTTATGCTCCTCCTTCAGGTCCATGAAGTAGGGATGTGCATGGTCAAAAGATTTGGTTTGGAAATTCGGGTAAGTAAAAAATTTGTCTGCTTCAGCAATTCGGACCAATGGCATTCGGTTCGGCCCTTTGGCAATTCAGAACTAAGGTAATTTGGACCCTTACCACTTGTTTTGCCACTTTTCAGAAATCTGAACCACTTCGGCAATTCGGAACTTCGGTTCGGCACTTCGAAAATTCAGCAATTTGAACTTCGGACATTCGTAAGCATCCGAATGTCTGAATTTCACGATGTTTGTCTGAATTAACATTCAGACCAAAATGTCGCACGTGTCTTCCACGAAGTCCTCCAACAACAGAAGCGAAAAGATTTTGCAAAACTCACCCTTCCATATCTTCTTCTTTAACTCCTGCTTCAAGTGCACCCCTAGGGAAGGAAACATAGGTATTTGGCCAAGCCGCGTCGGAAACAGCTGTGACCATCGCAGTCTAGACTGTAGTCACTGTCCGAGCGCCCGAATCGAAACGCACGACTCTGAGCCCCCAGCCATCCCTGAACACAGATCCCACACATTACCCACATCAGCCCCAGGTGACCCACCCTTGCCCCATGAATCAGTCAACTGCAATGAATCAACAAAACCCTCTGAATGCCGTGTGTCATCCAACTCACCAACTAAGGCCCTCTCCTGCGAAGGCCTCTGGACTGCACTAATGCCCATGTTCTCTCCTCGCCAACCGGACTAAACCACCCGATGCCTTAACTGCACCGAAGAAGACCAGCTCCTTGACCTGAAACCAGAAGAAAAAGTCCTGGACAGGATGCACCATTCACTAGACACCCCCCTGCCGTAACCCAAGGATCAACCTTCCCGCCACCAAAGAATCCAGACTCCCTTCCTGGCACCCTCAGACACAAGATGCTTGGGGCTACGACTCCTGCTGCGATATCTGGGGGAACTGCCGCGTGACTCCAATTGAGAACTTACCAAAAAGCCCCAGAAGATCTGCCCAGATCCTAAAGTTGCATGGACCCTGAGTTGGAATCACATGGGGCACCACTGCCAACCGAACCCGAACTGTCATCCCCAGAATACGATGGGCTCCCCCTCCCACCACTAGTGGGAGAGCACTGTTGCAAGACCTATGCCTCCCGCGCCACATCCCCGTCCCGTGGGACCTCCTGCCGTACCAAGGTGTGATCCTGTGGGCCTACCAGTGCCTCCGTCCACTGCAACACACAAAGCTTGGTCCTCTGCAGGCCTGCCTCACCATGTGCCTCAGGACATCCTCTGGCATCTCTGTTCACCATCAAGATCACCAGGGGGGCTGAGGTTCCTCCCCGCGCCTCATGCATGGCCGCCAAAACTTGCAGCCCCCACCGCTCTAGCAACACGGACGGGCCCTACATCCTGCCTGGGCTCAGCCTCTATGGTGGCTACCTCCCCACAGTCCTGGACCCCCGTCCTGCTTCATTAAGTTAAAGTTGTTTTAATGACTGTAGTGTCCCTTTAAGCTAATAGAGGCAAGTTATAAGTGCTGAAAACTTGAACCCCCCCAGTGGTTAGGTACCTGTATGCAGATGCCTACTCTGTCTATTAGGAAAACTTGCTTATTAGTCCTCCAGTCTCCTCTGCACTGTACATATAAAGGGATTTATTTGTTTCCTATATGTAAGTCTGCACATATAAATATTAGTAGTAGTAGTAGTAGTATTAATACAGAAACAACTTATTCCGCAGTGCTTTACAACATTATAGAATGTAATGTATAGTTGAGTATGCATTTCCATTTCATACCAGCTTATAGTCAACACATGGTACAAATTGTTGAGATATGCATACTGATATCCTTGATATACTGATGACAAGACTTCATCTGTTGCGGAACTGAAAGTCTAATTATTAATTTTATTATTTATATAGTGCCATCAGATTCCTGTAGCGCTGTACAATGGGTGGACTAACAGACATGTAATTGTAACCAGACAACTGGACGTACAGGAACACAGGGGTGGAGGGCCCTGCTCAATGAGCTTACATTCTAGAGGGAGTGGGGAATAGTGACACAAAGGGTAAAAGTAGGGGTATGAAGTAGGTTGTTAGAAAATTATTCACTGAGGGCTTAGGTAATTTTTGACAGTTGCAGGAGAGGAGTCATGGGGAGTGAGGGATAAAAACCTGCTAACAGTTTAATTGATATGCTTTCTTAAAGAAGTGAGTTTTCGTTGCAGCCCTGGAGAAATCTTGGTGGTGAGCATCAGAGGTGGGAGTACGGACAGAGGATAGACATAGGTCTTTGGCAGAGCGTAGGGACCTTGACGGGACATACTTGTGTATCAAGGAGGATAGGTAGGTTGGAGCAGCATTATGTTGGGACTTGGAAGCAAGCACCAGAATTTAAAATTGAGCCCTATATCTAACTGGAATCCAATGCAGGGACTGACAGAGCGGGGAGGCATGGGAGGTGCGAGCAGACAGGAAAATGAGCCTCGCCGCCGCATTCATTATAGATTGCAGAAGTGTAATCTGGGAACACATAAGACCACTGAGAAGGGGTTTGCAGTAATCAAGGCGAGAAAGAACAACAGCATGGACCAGCACCTTAGCCGCATCCACCGTTAAATAGGGGCGGATGCGCGCTATATTTTGGAGATGGAAGCGACAGAATTTGGCAATTGATTGGACATGAGGGGTGAAGGAGAGGCTGGAGTCAAAAAGAACACCCAGTCAGCAAGCCTGCAAGGTAGAGGTGATGGTAGCGCCGTTGACTTGGAGGGAGACATACACGGGAGTAGCAACACTTGAGGGAGGAAAGACCAGAAATTCTATTTTGGACAGGTTGAGTTAAAGGAAGTGAGCAGCCATCAAGTTGGAAATCGCAGAGAGGCAGTCAGAGACACGAGTCAAGATGGGCGGAGAGAGATCAGGAGAGGACAGGTAGATTTGCGTGTCATCTGCATAGAAATTAATTAGAGGACCAAGGACTGAACCTTGGGGGACGCCGACAGAGAGTGGTTGGAGGGAAGAGGCAGAGTCAGAGAAAGAAACACTGAAAGAGTGGTGGGAGAGGTAGGAGGAGCACCAGGAGAGAGAAGTATCCCGTAGACCAAAATTACAGGGAGAATGTAAAGAAGCTGTTGATGATCAACAGTGTCAAAGGCAGCAGAAAGATCAAAGAGAATTAGGATAGAGTAATGGCCGTGAGATTTAGCAGCAATTAAATCGTTGGATACTTTGGTCACAGCCGTTTCGACAGAGTGACTAGCGCGGAATCCAGACTGAAGGGGGTCAAGCAGAGAGTTGGATTTGAGAAAGTCAGTCAATCTGGTGTACACAACTCCAGCCTTACCGGCAAACATAAGAATTGTTGTTCTAGAACAGCTAGGGCATCGTCTCTTTTTGCCAGTACTGCCATTGTGTAAAAAGTTGCCATGTACTCAGAACTGTAGCATAACTTTTTCTGAAAGTTCTCTCCTCTCACCAACAATATCATACCTTTAATGTGATTAATAATTACGTTATAATAACTGATATTATTACAGCGTTGTTATAATAAAGGAATAGAATACCTCCTTCTAATTTATAGTACATATACTATGCCACCACTTCTTAAGATGTCCTCCAAATCTCAGAATAAATATATGTTTTAATGTGTTGAATGTTAGTATTTTTTTTATTTATTAATATTTATTGGGTGGCTCTTGCATTTTCTTTTCACGCATGGTTAGTTGCCTTTAAAAAAGGAAAAAATCTTTTTAGTCAGATTTCCACTGACTGGGGAGAGATGATCCAGTTACAGCCCCTGGGAAGCCTGATTGGTCTGTGTTTTCACTGATGTTACAAGCAAAAGAGAATGGTTTCTGTAAGATCTGAAAATAGCAACAAGTGTTGACCAGTTGGGAGCTGCTCCTGCGAGCATTCCATCTAACGCTGTTCTCTGACTAGGAGTCCCTTCGCACAGAAACTTCAAGACAGCCAGGGGACAACAGGACTGTTAAGTGTGATGCTGGCTGAGCTTCATCTTTTTAACCCAGGAATCTGACATCACTTTTTCACAGCGGAAAAGAAAGAGGAGAATTAACTATGGAATAATAGCCACATGGTGAGTTTAACGCCTCTAAGCATATATAGCATCAGAATGCAGCTGCCTGTGTCTGTTAAACTGAGATTGCTAGATCCTTGGACATGAATTTCCTCTGCTATTGTTTCATTTTATGTTTATTGCATCTCTACACCAACAGCGAGAAAACAAATAGTTTAAATATGCAATTTTTTTTTTTTTTTTGCGTCAATTTTATATTACACTTGCTGTTGATTAGCACCGACACAAATAGATGAGTGAAGCCTATAGAAGCACAACAAAATAACGGTAAACATCTGTTTTACGTAATGCGAAAAGGGAAAATACAATCTGATTTTGCTAGTCTGCTGTATAAAAACTGCACTAACATTGTAAATGTCTCAAATCCACATGCATAAACAAAAAATGAAAATATTGCTCAGAAACGTACATCAATTTTTTATTTAGTTATTGGTGTCACTTTAATAAATAGCTGCTATTATTTTCCATGCTGTTCATGTTTGCTCACATTTAACGGATTCATTGCATAGTGCTTGGCAACAAACAGTTAAAACACATAAGACTGCATGATGCATCTGTCTATGCTTATGCGTTATATTATAATGCAATATGACACCTTCCTGTAGTGTTCTTCATTGCATTAAACACCTTACAAACTCGAGGGGTACTTGGTTAACATTATTAGGGTGCTATGATTTCGCTATTAGTGTGTGGTATTGACTATTGGAAATTGTATATTGCATTAGTTTATATTTACCACTGAGTAAGTAAGAAAAAAACAAAAAGATTTCAACAAAATTTCACATACATTTGATATTTTATTTTTTTTTTATTGTTTTTTATTATGTTTGAAATTCTTTTCAGTTGTCTAGGTTTATTTTTTTATATACATATTTGTTTTTTATAATATATTCCGGGAAAGAAAAAAAATCAACAAAGCAATGAGTTTAGGATATGTTACTGAATCTAATTTAAAAAATCAAAACAATATATCCTCTTTAGATAGAGTAAAAAAATACTGTTGTATTTGGGTACTGTCATTTGGTTTAAACATCATTCAATGGATTCATCTCTGAATTCATGATATCAATTGTTCTTACTTTGTTATAAAGAAAAAAAATAAATAGTGGATGTCAGAGTTAATCCACATTGGTTGCTGATGGATTTTATAACACAGACATGAAAAAGCAGGGACGACAACTGTGTTGCTACTCGTAATGAGTTTGTTTAAACAGCATCTGACAAGATTTTTTTTTTTTTTAATGAATTGCTTTCAACCACAGGATTCCATACAGAAGCTGCTCAACGTAGCAACAAAGGGGTCTTTCTTACAAGTACTAACTGCAGATGTAACCGACACAGAGAGCTGTTAAAGATCTCAGTGAATAAAAATTGCCAGATGTCAAACATTTCATCTTTAACAAAAAGCTATAGGTCTATTTATAGGCAACGCTTTTACCGGGGATGTATATTGTAAGTAGGTATGTAGCATGGCTACAGTCAAATCATTTGATATCCTGTAAGATCTACTTTTGGGTGATATGGCCACTTTATTTACTGATTGAGTGATATGCGAATTGTGATAATATTTTAAAATTAATGTGAACTTGTTACTTTATTTTAAACTTTAATTAAACTAAATCCTTTTGCTGTGTGCCTACCAAAATTTAAAACATTTTTTTAGTGACCTTCAATGGAGCTTCATAGAGTTTTCAGGATACTCATCTCCTCCCTAATGGTTCCAGCACCGACATCATTGGCATGAATCCTCTTCTCTGTCCTACCTCTCTTTGTGGAGCCTCTGATGGCTTCCCAGACCGGGCATTGCCCCCCCTGATGACGCTGATGTGGTTATAGCGATGGCACACATGGGGCGCATGAACAGTGAAACATTTAAGCTGGCCATTGGCGTTTACTAAGGCAGACGGACATTGGCATAGAGTCTATGCCAATACTCTGTCTGCCATAACAGAGGGAGAGCACGAATTTAGTGGCAATTTTTACACAAATTTATACATTAGCTCGCGGTTTCACTAGCACAATGTATAGATGAAATTGGAACTGGATTCGAATTATGGAAAGTATATCAACCCATGACAGGTACTCTTTAAGGAACATAATAATAAACCCGATCATTGAGAACTTTAGTCCTACAGGAATTATACAGTTTCTCACATTAACTTGCAAGGAAACAATAACCGTTCTTTACCATTGAAAATGAGCTCAGGTAACTTAAAGGAACACTATAGTCGTCTACAGAACTTTAGCTCAAAGAAGCAGTTTTTGTGTGTAGATCATGTGTCTCCGGTTTCACTGCTCAATTCTCTGCCATTTAGGAGTTAAATCACTTTGTTTCTGTTTATGCAGCCATTGCCACACCTCCCCTGGCTCTGATTGACACAGCCTGCATGAAAAAAACTGGTTTCACTTTCAATCAGATGTAATTTACCTTAAACAATCGTATCTCTTTCTCTGTAAATTGAACTTTAATCACATACAAGAGGCTCTTGCAGTGTCTAGCAAACTATTAACATAGCAGGGGATAAGAAAATCTAAATTAAACAGAACTTGCAATAAAGGAAGGATAAACTGTAGATGACTCTTTACAGGAAGTGTTTAGGAAGACGGTGCAAGTCACATGCAGGAAGGTGTGGCTAGGGTTCATAAACAAAGTGATTTAACTCCTAAATGGCAGAGAATTGAGCAGTGAGACTGCAGGGGCATGATCTATACACCAAAACTGCTTCATTAAGCTAAAGTTGTTCAGGTGACTATAGTGGCCCTTTAAGGGTTATCTTGAAAACACAGCTGAGCAGGACTGAGCATTGTATTGATTATGATTCAAGGGCCACAAGCTTTGGGTGTGACATGGCTTCCCAGCTATGGGTTGGTTTACAACAAGCATGTCAAACTCACCCACAATTAATAATTTTGCGAGCTGCGAGTATGACATGCTTACTAAGGCAGAGTAGGCACCTGCTCTCCCCACATTGCAAGTACCTACTCTGCTAAAATGTACCTGGCCTGGGAGGAGAGGTCACTGGCGGCAGCGAGAGGGCTCAGTCTTTCTGCTCCTCGCGCGCGCCCTCTGGAGTGATGCCGGGTGCCAGAATATGAAGTAATTCCGGCACCCGGCATCACTAGACTGCACACGTGAGTGAGCAGTGAGGAGCAGGAAGGGAGTCCTCAGGGAGAGGCCCCACACCAGCTCCCAAAGGTAGGGAACCATAAATAAAATTATGTGAGTGTGTGCAAGAATGTGTGTGTGTTTCTGTCTGAGTGTGTGTGTCTGTCAGTGAGTGTGTGTGTCAGAGAGTGTGTCTGTCAGTGAGTGAGCATGAGTGTGTGTCTGTCAAAGAGTGTGTCTGTCAAAGAGTGAGTGTGTGGGTCTGTCAGTGAGTGTCTGTTAGTGAGTTTGTGTGTCTGTAAGTGAGTGTATGTTGGTCAGTGTTGCGATGGCCGCACCTGTAGGTGCACGGAGGCACGCAATGCCACGTCACATTCCGACGTGACATCAACATGCTCCACCTTCAGGGTTTCAAGGAGTAGCGTGAGGATCCGCTTTGGCACAAGGTGCGGACGGCACCATTGGGGGTATACCAGAAGATGGATTCCGCAGTCACATACTGGCAGCGGCAATGTGAGTGGAGTCTGTTTGTTGGCTAATATTGTTTTTGTTTTTTTAAAACAAGGGCCAGGGTTTAGTAGAGGGGCATCCTGGGATTTCGTAGAGGGGTAGGGGACTGGGATTAGTATAGAGGGGGGACTGGGAATTAGTATAGAGGGGGGACTATTGTATAGTAGAGGGGGATGCTGTGTTTTTTTTAATTCTTTATTTTTGTTTGTGCATAGATTATACATTTAAGTCGGCAATGCCACAACAGCTGTTGCCAGAGATTCAACATACATTTAAAGACAATTGTGTGACATGAAGAACCGCGCACATTTTCAAAGTGTTAGTGAGGTTTAAACAAGTGAAGTATACAAGAGAAATTACAATGAAGTAACTAATTAGTTCAGGCATTAAGTACTATGGTAATGTTTAAGCAAAGCTAACTGGTTAGCAGTAGTCAATACACATGAGTAAGTAATAGCTGTGAATGTAATAAAGTCAGGCAAGGTCATGCTGTACAGACCCCTAGAAGTCTTTTACACTACATACAGTGTCTGGTACATGGTACATGGGAGATGGTTATTAAGTAATATCCCTATGCTATTCACCAAAGAGGTAATAAAACATCACTGACAGGTCTAGGCAGCTGTGGTTTGCACAGCGACTCCTCACACAGAGCAGGTCTTAGCAGTGACAACTAGTGAAGTTTAAAGGTAGCGGGGCATTAGACTCTGCCCTTGACTTAATGAGATGTCACATTCTGTTCAACATCATAAAGCTATAGATACAGATGAGGTCCAACTCCACCCTCAATGCTGTTACACATTGACAAAAGATAGAAGGACAATACACAGGCCAGTCTTTTTGGGTTGTTCATGATCCAACAACCCAAAGCAAAACCATTAAGTGAAGTTGACAACCCTGTTAGAATAAACTCCGCATGTCAGTGTGGTCTATGACTAGTGATGTCGCGAACCCGAAATTTTCGGTTCGCGAACCAAACGCTGAACTTCCGCAGAATGTACTAACCGCTAACCGGGCTTAACCGCCATTGACTTCAATGGGCAGGCGAATTTTAAAACACACAGGGACTCTTTCTGGCCACAATAGGGATGGAAAAGTTGTTTCAAGGGGACTAACACCTGGACTGTGGCATGCCGGAGGGGGATCCATGGCAAAACTCCCATGGAAAATTACACAGTTGATACAGAGTCTGGTTTTAATCCATAAAGGGCAGAAATCACCTAACATTCCTAAATCACAATCAATATGGATTGACACCTGACATATGACATATTGACACCTTGACATATGGATTGACACCTGTCCTCAGAGCCCCTGATGCACACGGACACAGAGCAGAATAGAGACTGGTCCCCCTACATAGGGTCACTTGGCAGATATGGATTGACACCTGTCCTAAGGATCCCTGATACACACTGACACAGAGCAGAATAGGGACTGTTCCCCTGCATAGGGTCACTTGGCAGATATGGATTGACACCTGTCCTAAGGTTCCCTGATACACACTGACACAGAGCAGAATAGGGACTGGTCCCCCTACATAGGGTCACTTGGCAGATATGGATTGACACCTTGTTACAAACTGCTATTTGTAACGGGCCCTTTAAATGGCAAATTGCCCTGTTTCCCTGGGTTGTGGAGAAGCCTATTTGCCAGCCTCCCGCATGACTGCACACCCCTGGAGATTGTGAAAAATGTATGCACTTTTACTTTGGTGTGTATGGCCCTTTAAGACTGTCGGTGGGCATATTGGGGCTTTATGTGACTGGTGCTGGCCCTTTAAACACCTTTTTTGGGACATCAGGAAGATTGGGACACTGCCCCTTTAAGGCCGTGTCCCCAGACTTGTTGGGGACACGGCCCCTTTAAGACGGTGTCCCCTGTGTCCCCAGACCTGGTGCAAACCCCTTGTGCCTGCCTTGCTATTTCCCACTTGGTTCAGTAAATGGGAAATTATTTCAGCTGCAGAGACTAAGTCCCATTCGGCGATGGGACTTAGTCTTTTTTTCAGCCGTTTTTTTCAGCCTTATTTCAGTTGCTGATACCAAGTCCCATTCTCACATGGGACTTAGTCGCTTTTCAGCCCGGAAATAGACCGACTCACAGCCCAAATCTATGGAACTGTTTTAAGTAGGAAAATAAAGCTTATGGGTCGGTCATGCAAAGGGACCTCCCAGCTAACTTTTTAACCCTGGATGGATTTATTGATTTGTTATGCTGTTTTAAGTGTGCTGATTCCAAATATGTTATTATGAAGATGGGATGTGTAGTTTTAAAGTTACAGTGTATGGCTAAAAACTGTATTTTTACTGCCTGTGTTTAATTATGTTAATCTCTTCCCAACGTCATTTCGTTCAAAGTGGAGAGAATGTTAAAAAAATATATTTTTGTTCGGAGTGTGAGAAATGCTTTTCAGCCACTTCTAATCTTAAGCATCATTTGAGGAGCCATACAGGAGAGAAACCTTATTTGTGGTGTGTTTAGTATTGTTCTGATCAGTTTAATACCTTCCGCGTCTCCTATCAGTGGACGTGTATATGGTAGCCATTTTAGGAACCGTACACCTGGGACCCGAGCAAGGTCACCTCGCTCAACAGGC
>OW240918.1:53075777-53096378 GCA_933207985.1 Pelobates cultripes | reverse complement strand
TACGAGGTCTTTGGGGATTTTCGCTGTAAGTGTCAGAAGTTTCATACTCTAATGTAGTACATAGATCTGAGTCTACTCTGGTCGATTTTTTAAAAGGTCTATAAACTTTCCCAGATTTATAATCCTGTTATCTCTGAGGAATTTGTGATGTTTTCTACTTTTGATAGTTATCTGATATTTGCTTACATTTTGTTGAAGTTTTTGTTCCTGAGCTGGGAATGCTGGATCCCCTTTATGGTTTTGTATCCCTTCTATAGCGGTTTTAACTTTTTCATCTACAGATTTAAGCATCTGGGACTCAAATCTGCAGATGATGTCCATACATATTCTGGAGCAGACATTGGCGGCCTCCTCCCATTCTCTCTCTTTTTTTTTTTAATTCTTTTTTTTTTGTAGTGCAGGAAAAAAACAACAACACACACATATTATTGTCATGCCCCAACAGCTGATGGCAACAGATTTAGAATACATAGCTTAGATACAGTGAGGCAATGAGAAAGACATGCACAATTTTTAAAGGGTATAACTTCAGGATTTGAAATTTGCTTAGTAGTTTTGTATGCTTACAGGTATTATGTAGACGTTTCAGCAGGAGTATATAACATACAAGATTAAGCTTTGCACAGGATGTCACCTGTGCTGCTCTATTTGATACTATATAGATAACGTAGGTAACCCTGGGCCATAAAACACGATTTGAACTGTGGTGAACGTACTAATATCCAGGGCCGTCTATAATATGAATGGGACCCCGGGCAAAGCCTTTTCTTGGGCCCCCTGGGCCCCGTCACAGCACCCTTCCTCCCCATTACGCCCAACCCGCAATCACACTGACAGACATACTGACACATACACACACAGACAGACACATTAAAACATTCGCAGATACATACTGACACACACATACACTGACACAAAAATATATACTGGCAAACATTGACACACATTCAGACATACTGATACACACACAGACACATACATACTCACAGACACATACACTGACAGATATATTGACACAGACACACACAGACACATACACTGACAGACGTATTTACATACACAGACATACTGACATACATACACACACTGGAACACAGTGAGACATACACACACAGACATACTGACATACAAACACACAGACATACACACAGTACGTCTGTGTGTGTTAGTATGTCTGTGTGGTGTGTTAGTATGTCTGTGTGTATGTCAGTATGTCTGTGTGTGTCAGTATGTCTGTGGTGTGTTAGTATGTCTGTGTGTGTATGTCAGTATGTCTGTGTGTGTTAGTATGTCTGTGTGTGTATGTCAGTATGTGTGTGTATGTCTGTGTGTGTGTATGTCAGTATGTCTGTCATAGACACACACAGACATACTGACATACATACACAAACAGACATACTGACACAGACATACTAACACACACACATACTAACACACAAACACATACTAACACACACACACAGACACAGACATACTAACACACACACATACTAAAACACACACACAGACATACTAACACACACACACACACATACTAACACACACACATACAGACATACTAACACACACAAACAGACATACTAACACACACAGGCATACTAACACACACAGGCATACTAACACACACAGGCATACTAACACACACACACAGACATACTAACAAACACACACACACAGACATACTAACACACAAACACAGACATACTAACACACACACATACTGACATACATTTAGCCACCCTCCAGGTTCTTACCTTTTTACGGAGGGTGGTTTCCCTGGGGTCCAGTGGCAGGCTGAGGCAGATGGGAGTTCTTCTCTGGAACTCCCCTCCTCCCTGCCTTCCTCCTCCCGCGCGGCTATCTCCGGTGGGAGGAAGTGACACGCGGTACTCACTTCCTCCCAGCCGGTACAGGAAGGGGCTCGGTCGAGCTGTTTAAGCGTCACAGCGCCCGACCGGGCCCCTTCTGCCACATGCCCACAGGGTGGCCTTTAGTGCATGGGCCACCCGGGGGGCCTCCTTAGTTGGCGGGCCGGTGCGGCTGCACCGCCGGCTGCCGGGTACATGGGGGCTGCTGAAATCGCAGGGCCAACGGGGCAGCTGCTCTGGGGCCCCCCCAGGAGCAACTGGGCCCGGGGCATCTGCCCCGTTTGCCCCGCGCTAAAGACGGCCCTGCTAATATCAGGCTTAAGTGTTATATCTGAGCGTAGCTCGCAGGCTCTGTACTAACTATTAGTGTAGTTTCAGGCAGTAAGTGCTTATTAGGACATATACACTATGGGGAAAGCTTTCACAAGGGGGGCAACCTAGGGGGACACTCAGCACTGGTAACAGATCAGATGCTGTAGCCTAAATTAACTGTTATGGTAAGTGAGCCTCTGAACGTAGGTTGCCTATCCTATGCTCATTGCAGTCAGGCAGAGTTCGGGAAAATAACAAACGGTAGGGCCAATGTGGCAATGTTACATTAGGACAGTCATGTCATGTAACAATACTGTGCCGGCATTGGTCGCTGGTCTCAGGGTAGGGTTTTATCGGACTCCAACCTTTAGTGGGCACCTCTTACATCCAGGCGATGAGGTGGAGTTTCCCGGCATCGTCTTGTGAGACAGCGGTAGATGCTGGGCCTTGTGCTGGTGAGGTGGTTTCATTTGTGGTGTCTCGGGTCCAGGCTGTAACGCTGTGCTGTTGCTATCCGGAAGCACAGTAGGTGGCTGTATGTCTCAACTCCTCATGCCTGTCGGGCGGGTTATATGTGGCAGCTGTGGGCGGTTAGTTTTTCTCTTCTGTTTGGCCTCCTGGCGTCCACCTCTTTGTCGTGGGTTTGCAACGTGCGGGCGGCCTCGTGGTGGGAGAGGCCTCCACTGGGCCGCAGTCTCTTGCGCCCGCTCCCGTATTGTTGCCGATGTAGTTGGGCGCCTTGGCTGCGCTTGAGGTGGTGCCGTTGGGTGAGGTGCTGGTGCAATCAGTTTCGGAGCTGGAGATTGATTCTTTACTTCCATGCACTTCAAGAATCTTTGGCTCAAATTTGGCCTGGAATGCCGCTGCCCAGTTGCTGGTGATTTCTTGCTCTGGGTGTACTGTGCTGCCGTCGGCCATCTTGGGTGGGCCTCGTGGGGCCGCTCTGTCAAGCTTGTTCCCCAGATCGCCCCAGGTGGGGGTGCTCCCCTTAAGGAGGTGGACCAGGATGACCCCCGGGGGGGGAGGGGAACAGGGGCCTTTGTGCTCTGATGCTGCCAGTCGCGGCGATGAGAGGGCTGCCGTCCCTCCCGCGCTCTCATGTGGGTAGGCCCCAGACTCCAGATCGATAAGTTTTGCTCGTTGTGCAGCTTGTGTGGTGTCATTTTGCTCCGTATGTTTTACCGCTTTCAGTTGCTGGCCTTTGTGGCCCGATTAGTAGCTTTTGGGTCGTGAAATTCGAAGTTTAGGGTCTCTTGGTGCAGGAGCACTTGAGGTTCATGTCCTCTCGGCTCTGCGGTCAGGCCCCGCCCCCCTCCCATTCTCGTAGCAAGGAGGGATCGTCCATCTGAGTGTTAAGAGCAACTTGGACTCGAAGACCTCTAGGGATCATAGATTTATTTAATAGTTCTGTAATGAGGAAACCTCCCACTCCAGGCGAATTTGTTGCTTGCACAAATTAGATAGTGAACAAAATGTGTAGTTTAAATTCTCTGGTCCAGTCGATTGTACTGTTTATTTATCTGAGAAAACTGACCCAGCATCCATGTACCACTGACTTGAGTCTTTTAGTTGTGATAGGAAATTGGCCATATTTATATTTGAAATGATTAAATGATTGGAATAAGGGATAGATACACACACACCTACGGTATTAAAACACATGTTTCTTCCATATAGCAAGTGTAAATGAAAAGCATTAAGGTAATACAGAAGAAAATCTATCTCTGCGTGGAGAGAATCCAGGTTGATAGGAGACCCTTCTAAGTGGCTTACTGGTAACAACAGGACTGATATTGCGAGTTAATCAGCACATAAAGTAATTTTAAGAAAATATGAGTGCACTGAGAAAGATAAACTGCTTTGGTTAACAATGCTCCGATACACCAAAATGTTGGAGCTCACAGTAGTGCAGACTAGCACCAGACCACTTTTTTTTATATAAAAATATATAATTTATATAATTGCTCCCCTCTCACATCCCACACACTTACACACAATACAGGCCCTATTATTTATCCCCACACAGCGCTCCTCAAACACAATACATTACTTACACACACTGCTTCCCTATACACACTCAAGATCCTCTATAGATGCACACACACACTTGCTTGTGCTGCGCAGGTACAATGTCTTTATATTCAACAAATGTTTATTGAAGTTTTACTTTTTTATGAAATTAATCTTACAAGGTGCGAGACAAAGACAGCAAAAATAAGATACAAGAAAAAAAAGAAAGATAATTTTTTTTACTTTAGCTCATTGAGAAAGAAAAAAAAGCATCATACACAAGATGCTCCTGTTAGTGCATATACAGATTAAGTAACATATGTTGAAGTGCCTCGTGTATCTGGCACCATCAGAATTAAAACAAAAGTACACTGCTGTAAAACCAGATCCACCACCCCCACAGCCATTTAAATCGTACTAAGCAAACCAGTAAGTGGTGCAGAGGTAGCACTCAGGAGAAAGATAATAGAGGAGATGAGGAAAATAAGGGGAAAGGGGGATAGAAAGAGAGAAAAAAAAGGAAGGGGTTATTCAAACAAAATTCTCACCCTTCCTTACACTTCACTTTCTTTTTGTTAACAAGGATGAGCAATAGTAATGTTAAGGTGCGTCAGGGACAGCTCTGATCGTCGTCGTCCCCCCCCGTACAACAGGCCATTCCCCTCATCACATCTCTCCAGCCCACTCTGATTCCCATATTCTTGAATGTTCAGGGAGGATAGGGATTCTAGCCAATAAAACCAGTTAAAAACTCTTTTTTTAGGAGTGTCGGCTCCCAATGTAACCATCTGCCTCACCTCTTCAAACCTTGCCACCCACAAAACTAGAAAGGGGGATATTTGTTGCCTCCAAAATATCAGAATCAATGCTTTCGTTGAGACCAGGAGGCGTGGCAAAACTGATCTACCATATGTACCCAGGGATAGCTCATTGTGATGTAAGAAAAAAGCCTTAGCTTGAAAAGGAGGTGGCTCATCAGAGACCTTCTTCACCACCTCATAAATTTTCAACCAAAAATTCTGGATCACCGAACAGTAAGAACAAGGTCTTTAGCAGGTCTCTGTGCATGGGCTTCCACAGAAGAACAGGAACATAGCACACTCACTTCAGTAGTGCTTGTCATTAGTGAAAACACAACAGACTCTTTCTCTGTTCCCCTCCCTCCCACTAATTGGAACATATGAACCTCCATTGTGCAATTCCCTTGTCAATTCAACAAAATTCACTGAAATACATAATCCAAATACGATATAAATAAAATCATTATTATGAGAGGCAATTAAAAAAAAAACAAATGTCCAAACCTTACGAAATTGTCAATAGTTTTTTTTTTAATCCCAAAACTTTTATTATGCATCCTACGTATGTGCTTAAATTAAAAAATGTATATGATTTTATTATTAAGTTATCTTAATATCTCCTTAGTCATTGAGTAATTTAGATACTCTTTTCCACTTAAGGCTTACACAATGGCATATAGTCAAAGTGTTACCAAAAATAATATGTATAGGGTAAAAGATAATCCTCAAAAAAAATTAACAAATTCAAATTCTTTGAACACTGTCGATTTTAAAGCTGCATGATATATGTATTCTGGTCATTAGAAGAAGAGATTGAAAAACGTATGGATTTACATTATTGAGGGGTGGAGAGTTAATCGTCTAAAACACAATTAGCACACTTCATCAATATGAACATGTATGTTACAAAAAAAAAAATGTTTGTTCTTGTTTAGTTATACATAGGAAACTCAATGAGATTATTCTAGCCTGGTAAAATTCTAGTTCTCTACAATACACCACACTATCGAGAACAGGCTGTGGCTAACACTTTGCGGCTTCATAACAGATGTCCTTGAAATCTGTCTGGTAACATTCCTTAAGGAATGTAGCAGCAAACTCGAAGTTATTAAGCTTTGGTCTATACGAGTTGGTATAAATCTCTTCCAAGCCTCTCCAGTCTCTCCCTGTATTCCAACATTTTATAGTTGACAGGGCTGACTCCCTTGAATCCATACATGGCTCCCCACCAGGCTCCTGCAATGGCAGCAGTTGAATCACTATCACCACCATGGAAGAAAGCCCTGTGGGTGAGTTCTGTCCAGTTCTCTCCAGCTCCAAGTATGGCGTCATATGCAATCATAGGGGCATCATGCCCACTGCTGCCACCCCAGCCGCTATAACTGATGTCTTTATAGAACTGATCTCGTTCCTCCACATCATACTTCTCTGGGAACGTTGGTGGAGACTTTCCATCCAAGATGCCCCTTTTTTTAAGGTAAGCTTTCCACTGGTTTTCAAAGTAAGGCCTAAAAGGAGAAAGGAAAAAAAAACATGATTTTTTTTATCAGACAAAAACACAAACACATGCATTAGGACCTAGTTTCTCCAGAGACATTGAATAGATTATACCGAATCTTAGATTTAAAAAGATCCAATCTGCGTTTGCAAGAGAGAAAATGTATGTAGTTGATCCATCTATAATACTAATACCATATCAGTATTAAATATTACTATTAAATTAAATAAGATTAAATTAAAAGGCATTACTTTTACGGTTTATAAGATGTTAGTGACATTATTCCTTGTTGAACAGCTTGTCTTTCTGCGTTGATAACGCTGAGATGCAGAGCATTCAAACATTGATCACTCTTGAATTTTAGAACATTCCATGTCGACCTCTATGGAGTGGGCTTTAATGCTGTTAGGGTTGCAAAGAGTGTCCTGCAGTTTTGGTGTGAGTAGGGTTAAATCACTGCTCATACCAGGGAGTCCCAGGTATCAATTGATACCTGGTGCTTCCCTCTGTCAGTTGAGGCTACTGTTAGTAGCCCCAGACTAACAGATGAGCTGTATGCAGTGTTCCAAAAAAGGTGCTGTATACAGCTCTTTAAATGTAAAAGTTAAATCCTCTCACACCAGGAAGCCAGGTATCAATAACCATATACAAAAATAATGTAAGACTGAAAGAATCCTGCGCGACGGCGGAGCTTAGCTGTGAAGGAGAGTGGCCGCATGGCCGTGAAGCTCCTGAATATCATCGATACAAACTACTAAAATCAACGCTCAGAAACGAGCAAATTCGACCCTAAAGCAACCCCAAGATTCACCCAAGACATATGGGACGGAAATCCAAGAAGGCGAGGCCGGATAAGCCACGGCAGAGCATGAATATCGGGGAGCTCTGGCGGCAGGCACACAAGGCCTCCGGAGCCAAGATGGCGTCCATGTATGGAGGCCGCTCTGATTTTTCAGATGGCACGTCCGACGAAGCTGAGGAAGACCTCCAACCGGCCCTGCTGACACCACAACCGACAAAATCACCCGCAAAGGCTGCATCGCCTGTCACAATGGAAGCCATAAGCAACCTCATGGCGGACCACCACAGGACGATCTCTGCCGACGTTGCCTTGCTCAGAGAAGATTACAAAGCCATTACAGAAAGGCTTGGGGCACCTCAACCAAACAAGCAAGCAGAGATACAGATGGCACTCCAAGACCTACCCCGACAAACCCAGCTTCTTGAGCAATAATTAGCCTCACAAGTGGACAAACACCGCCGAAACAACTTGAAAATCAGAGGAGTGGCTATCACGGTTCGAGAGACCGAACTACCACACTTAATCAGGCGCTCCTTACCGTGCTGCTGACCCCAACGGCAGCCAAAGCGATTACCCCGGATGGAATCCTCCTTGTGCCGCGACCTGCCAATGCCCCACAAGCAGCACCCAGGGAACTAATAATTCGGTTCCAGAACGCAAAAGACAAAAAGGCAGTCATGGAGGCCATCAGGAACCAACCAGTGTACTCCTTTGAGGAGATGACCTTGACATTCTACTCCGACCTGTCAGGCAGAACACTGGCAAGGAGGAGGACCTTGAGGCAATACACAACCCTTCTGCGACAACACCAACTCAGGTACCGATGGGGACCAGGACGCTCCGTCCACATAGTCAAAGAAGGCAGCACCCACATTGTCCACGACATGCAAGAAGCTAGGGGGACCTTGAACCTGCTAAACCTCCCCACGAACTCAATCGATCCGCCGATACCCCAGGCGGGGCCCACGCGCTCCTTTGGAAGAGACGCGGCCAACGCTCCCTAGTTTGTGCCTTGACGGCCTCCTGCAGACCACTACGCAGCAGCCACAACATGAGCATAGATTCCCATCTACTGGACATTCACCGGGGACAACCCCCATAGCTAATAAGTACTTTCACATAAAGACGATGGACTGCTAAGTCTTCACCGAAACTGTTCAATCTTATTTTTTCCAGTATCATAGTATTACCTTACTTTCCTTATACCTAGGTTATTCGTTGCTAAATTTTTTCAACCGCAGCTATCCCGCAGCAGTTCATCCACTGAAACAGAGGCAGGAGGGCACCCACTACACTAAAGACCCTACTGGACGACCCAAAAGGCTACACACAACCAGGGCTTCACTAACACGCTCACAGCCAGACGAGCGGTATCACAATACCTAAGCCTACTTACACATATAAGCTAGGGGCACCGAGCTTCCCCCCCACTCACACGCACACTCATACTCACAGCATAAGAAGGCAACTCACACTAGAAGCATACCCAAGCGACTACACTGCATCCACCACATAACAGACAGGGGACCACCTGTTAAGCAGGGGAAACCTCAGAAAACACTAGACGACCTAAACAAAATGATAATGCTAAGGTTGATGTGTTTTATATACTATAAGTGAGCCCGATGAATCTCTGGAAAGAGCTGTAACTTTTACATTAGCATAATCAGCATAACTAACCTTGCAGTGTTAAACACAGACTTTATCAACGCATTCTAAAGACAATGATGTCTAGTCACGATTGTGACCACTATAATTATAAAAACTGTGCGAACCATCAACCACTGTTAAGCTTGATTATACTCTTAGACACGCTTATGTGGCGTATGCAATTGCTCTGTAATAATATGCACAACAAAAATAAAGAATAAATAAAATTAAAAAAAATGTAAAGGAAAGCCTTACTGCAAGCATGATTAATGTGCCTTTGAGGGCACCAGAAGACCCTTAAAACTAGTCTGCCTATAAAGGCATATTGCCTAAATAGTGCTAACGCAAGATAGCGATTACTGCACCTATTCTGTGAATGACGCAAATGAATAGCTCAGGTATTGTAGATAGTTATATATACATATATACAATAACAGTGTACAACAGTGTACCAGTTAATAATTGTTCAAAACAATGAAGAAAAGTAAAATAAACAAGTGGGAAAAAAAAATGAAATAATTTAGTAAACAACCAGCATTAATTTAGGCTCTTCAAAACAATATCTTTTGTCAGCATGAAAATGAAATTGAAGATTAAATTTTAAATGTTCAATTTGATGATTCAGATTCTGCTGGTTGAAAGTATAAAAGGTTATCTAACAATGATCATTGAAATTGACTCATTGAATGATGTGTGAAATTTGCAAAGAGCCGTCACAGTTTAGTATGGTTACATTGAGATGCGAATCAACATAATTTCACATTTTTCTGTTGGAGGAATTCACTTTTATACTATATTTTTTTCTTTGGGATCAATTTTCCCACTGTAAATCGACTTATTAAACTGCACCATTTGCTTTTTTGACCTTAATGTAATAAAAGCTATGTTTTATATGTTCTTTTGATTCTTTGGAGAAAGCAACATTTTATTTTTGCCTTTGTTCATTAGCTAAGGGTGCTTTGGTTGAATCAAATGTGTCTGTCGTGTGTCGTCTTACATTGGTTTCTGCAAGAGTGCTAGCAGAATTTACTTTGTGCAAAAGAAACATAATAGGACATTGTACAAGAGAATATTATTTTATTTAAGAATAATCTGAAAACTCACCAACTCTCCAGATTTGCTTCCACATCATGACCCGACTCAACCACAAAGGCCTTGGCTTTGGGTAAGAGATCCAGCAGGCCTCTGCCCCATTCATGTGGAGGTTTTCGATTTATAGCATACGACGTAAACAGGGCAGCAGCAAGTGATCCCAGATACCCAGTTGGATGGTGGTGAGTCATTTTGCCGCTGTCTATGCTGACTCTGATTAGGTCCGGCAGCTGCTTTGGGCCTGGGAACCTAAGCCCTATGCACATGGCTCGCATTGCTGCCCCACAACCTCCAGCATTTGATTGAAATGGAAGTTTCCAACCATTTGGCGACCCAGGCTTGAGACTCAACGCACTGGTCATGCAACACTGACCTGTATAGGTATAAAAAATGGTAAAAAAGTGATAACGTACAATTACAGCCCAAAGACATGTATTTAGTTTTTTTAATTATTGCCAAAAATAGCATGGCGTGGATCAGAACTAATCACATTTTAGGAGAGAGTCTACATCCATTGAAAAGGATATAACAAGTTGTTAAACTGTTTTTGTAAGAGTATTGTGAAATAGAGAATCCCAGTAGAGACATCTAATATTTTTTTTTTGGGGGGGGGTTCCTAACAGGGCTAGTTTAATAGCTGAGTAATAAGTAATTACATCAACAAGAATAAAGCAGGGGTCTGTGATGCCGTGCGGTGATGCTGAGAGCAGGGTTATGACACATATCACTGTGTCTCCAGCATGAGGGAGCAAAACAGGGTAGCACGAAGATTACCAGGGTGCCAGGGAAAAGAGGGAGGCTCTGAGGACTTAAATAAAAATAGTAAAAAATAATAATGTGTGAGTGTGTTTGTGAGTGTGTGTCTCCTCTGTGTGTATTACATTTTCATTTTGTGTCTTTTATACTTCAGATTAATCGCTCATTCACTCCTACTTGTATATACCATCACTAGAAAGCTTCAATCAAAGAAAATTGGGGGCAAGACAATGTGATTGTTTGAGACTGACCAATGCTGATTCACAAGCTACCAGCCAATAAGCAAGTGGTGTATTTTGGTTTTGTGCTGCCCTAGGCATAACAAAACTCGGGCACCCACTCCCTCTGCTTCCAAATTTCTCTTCCTGACAGACATACGTCCTCACTGATGCATGCAGACATACACTCACTTACAGCTACGCAGTCATTGTCACACACACTGTTTAACCAACACACACATTTACAGACATACACACTCACATTCACTGACAGACACGCATTCACCGACAGATACATACACACTTACTGAAAAAACACACATACATTCTGACAGACGCACACTCACTCAGAGTCAGACACACACACTGGGACACACATATACTCACCGACAAACATATACAACACTCACTGACAGACATATATACACTCTGTGTCAGACACACACACACTAACTGACAGACACACATACACACACTAACAGACATACACATTCACTGACAGACACATACTCTCAGTGACAGACATGCATACGCACACTGACAGACACCCTCTGTGACAGATACACACACACTGACAAACACACATTCTCACTAACAGACAAACACTAACACACTCACTAACAGACACACACTGACAGACACAAATACTAACACTCATTAACAGACACACACTAACACTCACTAACAGACACAAACACTAACACTCAGTAACAGACACACAAACTAACAGACACACACTAACACACCCACTAACAGAACACACTCACTAACAGACACACACTAACACTCTCACTAACAGACACACACTAACACACTCACTAATAGACACAAACACTAACACACTTTTTTTTTTTTATTACGTTCAATCCACCCAGCCTCCCTACCTTTGGGAGTGCTGGAGTGGATTCTTCCCTGGGGTCCGGTGGAGCTGCTGCTGCTGGCTGGGCTGGCAGTCACGAGGGAGGTTGGGAACAGGCAGACGGGTTCATAGTGGAGGCGGCGAGGGAGCTCTGATCTTCCTGCTCAGCTCCCTTGCGTGCCTCTTAGTGATGCCTGGGCCCGAGTGATGTCATATTCTGGCTCCAGCATCACTGCGGTGTGTGCGAGGGAGCTGAGCAGAAAGAGCTCAAGGGGGAGTGTTTCCTCGTTGCCCGTCTACATTAGCGCATGCCAGCCTCAGGGTCAAGAGGCTGGCAAGGCATTGTCAGCCTCGCGGTAAATACACCTCTGCAATAAGCCCTCCACAAAGGGAGCTCTCAATATTAAAATTTAGCTTTTATTAAACATCTGCATGAAGATTGTCCCACAATAATAATACAATGAAGAAAATAACATTACCTGGTGCTCTACCATCCATGTCTTTCATGCATTCTTTGTATTTCTTTGCCAACAGAGGATATAGCTTAGTAGGTTCTATGTCACTACCAGCTTCCACCAGTGCTTCTGCTGTCGCAATGTGCATCACTGTATCATCACTCACTCTTCTACTTTCCACATCAAGGTTCTCAATGCCACCCAGCTTGGCCAGCTCATTGTGGATCTTCTGTCCATCTCTGCAGAATTCCCACTTGTTGTTATTATATCCAAGGGCATCGCCGGCTGCACTAAGGACCATCGCAGCCACATAATTTTCCACTAAACCTGAACACATCCCGGTCCAAAAGAAGTACTTATAGCAGAGACCTGTGAATAGCAACTGAACAAGAGGAAGCACAACAAATCAATAGGAATTCCACTTAAGAACATCTACCATAAATACATTAAATAGTGCATTATTGAGCATGCTAAGCACATTGTCACTTTCCAGATATTAAAATTAACCAAAAATGGTAAATGACTAACTGGTCCCTACATCCACGCGCAAGTGAACTACTATAGCAAGTGAACTACTATAGCAAGTGAACTACTATAGCAAGTGAACTACTATAGCAAAAATAACATTTTGTAAATGCAGTAAACATAAAAATGTGAAACACATTCCATTCCTACCAGACACCATGGGAACAGAAGAAGAATTAAGTGCACATCTGTGCCTCACCCAGAATCCATCAATCTGTACCAGTCATTGACTTATAAGGAAAGAATCTGAGTTAAGTGGAATCTGAGTTAAAAAAAAAAAAAACACAAAAAACTGCCCAGAAACATTTGCAGTCTGGCCGTGATCAGATGTTTTACTGTATCTCCATATCTACATCTTTGAAAGCTATCGAGACAGCACAATGCATATATAGAACTGTTTTTTTAGATTAGAATTTCTCATTGTTATTGCTCACTGTTGTATAATGTATGGCTGTGTTCCTTTCACTCCCTCACTCCCTGCTCACTAGAAAGTCCCAGGTATGAATTAGTAACTACGGCTCCCCTCTGTCAGCTAGGGATATTTAAAGCGGCCCCAGTCTGACAAATGAGTTGTATGCACGTGCAGCTCTTTAAATGGCATTTAATTCCCCATTGCCTGTAATGAGGTGTAAGTAGGAGACACAGAAATACCCCTCTTTCAGATGGGGCTACCAAAGAGTGCTGTCTATAGCCCTTTAATTGAGAAAATCGTGGCTGAGAAATCAAGCTCAATCGTGGTGATTCTCGAATAGGAGCTGCTAAAGGGAGTCCTCTAGGACAGGGATAGGCAACCTTCGGCACTCCAGATGTTGTGGACTACATTTCCCATAATGCTCTAACACACATAATGCTGGCAAAGCATCGTGGGAGGTGTAGTCCAAAACATCTGCAGTGCCGAAGGTTGCCTATGCCTGCTGTAGGATCTGAACAGACATTGATAGCGTCTCCCTGCACCAATCACAGCATAACTGGATTAAAAAGAATGCTTGATTCAGTATTACAGGGAAATATCACCCATTTACACAAGATATACACTCACAGGCACAAATACAGGTACACACAGTTACAGATGCACGCTGCCATGCAAACACAAACACACATTTTTCTAAGAATGCACCCTCAATCTACTACACACATCTCTATTCCAGAACATGCACCAAGCTGCATACACATACGTTACTACACACAATAATACCATGGATATTTTAGTTAGCCACCCTCTTTTTTTACAGCTGGAGAGTAGCTTCCCAGGGGTCTATGGAGGAACAGCAGGTACAAGGCCTCTTCTTACCTCCTGCACTGCTAGGGGAAATTATCTGATATCACTTCCTCCCAGTGCTGCCACACAGGAGAGAAGGCAGGCAATCGGTGTGTTCCATTAATAGGCCTGGTCTGCTAGAGCAGTGGTCTGCAACCTTTTAGCACCCGAGGCCCGGTGAAAAGAGGAGAAATATTTTGCAGACCAGCATCAGCCAGAAATAAAAACTAATGGTGTGTGTGTGCGCGTGTGTGTATGGGGGGCAGAATGTGTGTGTATGGGGGAGGAGAGGGGGGGAGGCAGTGAGTGTTTATAGGGTAGAATGATCGTGGGGTTGGAGGGTAGATTAATAAATGTTTATATTTTTTTAAATAAAACAAAAACAAAACAATACTTTTGATATTTCCCCTCCATGCTTACCTTTGCCTGGCGGGGGTACATTTCCTGCAATCCCTGGAGGTCCGGTGGGGAGGCCCTCGTGGTCCCAGTGGTGAGAGTGAACTCTAGAAGCCTCAGGAGCTGCTAGAGTTCACTCTTGCGAGATTCCAGGCAGAGCTGCAGGTTAGAGCTCCTCCGTGTCCTCTTTCCCTCCCTCCCCTGTCAGCATTACACTACTAGTGGGCTGGAAAGGGAGATCTATGATCTCCCCTCCAGTCTTGCAGAGCTGGCAGGGGATAGGGAGGCACGGTTCCGGTGCTATGATCATAAGATCATAGCACCAGGGAAATATTTTGTGGCAATTTATTGCTGGTCCGCAAAAACTTTCACCCAACAGTATAGTCGGGTGAAAGCTTACGCGGACCGGCAATAAATTCTTGCGGACCAGTGGTTGAAGACCGCTGTGCTAGAGTACCGCTATGCAGTTCGCTCCATGTGAGCCCATCGCTCGACCCCCTGGCACCTTACTAGCTGTACCCCCCTGGCGGCAGACCTAGGGGCACTTAAAAAGAAAACCCTTAAATTACGGTGGAACAAACAAAATTTAGGTTTTGGTTGGTTTATAACTTGGACAATTGCCTCTGTCCTCAAACTGTTCAACTACAGAAAGTATTTTAACAAATTAATCAGTGTAAATAAGATGCATGAGAGGCAGTGGCGTACATACCATGGTTGCAGGGGTCGCAGCTGCGACCGGGCCCGTCACTCCAGGACTCCTGCGGACCTCTGCAACCGGGTACCCGCCACCATCTTTTGTGGCCCGGGGCCGCATATTAAGGGGTCCATCGGGTGGCCCATGTCAGGGCCACCTGTCAGGGCCACCCAATGGAGATGGATTGTCAGGGGGGCACGGTCAGCGCTGGGCGCTTTAACAGCGCGCCCAGCGCTGACTGGGCCCCCTGTGATGATGTCAGACAGAGCTGGGAAGAAGTGACTGCACGTCACTCCTCCCAGCTATCTGACAGAGCAGCGCGGGAGGAACTCTGACTCCTATCAGGCTGAGCCCCCACTGGACCCCAGGGAAGTCACCCTCCTGCAAAAGGTAGGAAACAGGAGGGTGACTTAAACATTTTGTATGTGTCTGTATGTATGTGTATGTGTGTGTCTGCATGTATGTGTGTCAGTCTGTATGTATCATACAGACACATTCATACAGAGACACAGACAGACATGCATAGAGACGCACAGACACACACATACAGACTGTGTGTCTCTATGTATCTGTGTGTGTGTCTGTCTGTATGTATGTGTGTGTCGGGGGGTGTATATGTGTGTGTGTGTGTGTGTGTATGTATGTGCCTCTATGTCTGTGTGTGTGCCTCTATGTATGTCTGTATGTATGTGTCAGGAGGGCCGGACTGGGGATACGAAGCAGCCCTGGAAAAAAATCTATGCCAGCCCCATAAGTCATTGTGCTATGTAGGGTGTATATATATATATATATAGGCAATTGAAATAGTTGGCTGCAGTCTCGGATTTCCTGAAAATGTAACTTTTATTGAAATATTTAAGAGAAGATCAATGTTTCAGTCCCTCTTGTGGACTTTCGTCACTGATGAGAGGTATGCACTGTAAGTCCTCAGCAGTGTCAACTTCTTGTTTGATAAGTAAATATAAACCTTTTGAAATCAGACATCACCATGCATAACCTGAGGACACTTTGTTGAAACAGATTTCTGCTGTGTTCATAAACACGGCTTGAGAAAAACACGTACATTTATCATACCGTTTTGTGAATGGGAAACTATTGATTGGCTTAGACAGTTAGTTGACACTCTCAGCCAATCAGCGGTGCTCATGTCCGAGGCAGTCCAAGGCTTCCTGTTTTAAGAATGTAACAGCAGCGAAAGGGCAGGCAAAGCTTAACAGCAATAGAGAGAAGACTTTGGGGTTAAACCGTTAGTTCTGATTGAGTTGTTAGGGTGCCCGGAAGTTACCTTTAACACAATTTAATAAAGTTTCTAAAAAAATATTCACATTTATCCATACTTACCAACAGTCCCAAATCGGGGCCCCTGTCCTTGATTATTTTTATTCCTACCATGTTCCAATTCTGGAGACACCAGAGAAATTTCCCCATAAAGGGTAGTACATATATGTTATTGAATATGTGCATCCATCTCTAGGATTTTCCAGTGCTTTTCTGCCAATGCAAGAACATTTAAAGGGAAACTGTCATTTCTCTTTAAATTACACCATTAATTAAAACATTATCACAAATAATTTTTGGGGAAAAAAGCTGTACTCTTTTAAATTTATTCTAAAGATTTTACATATGGCACCATAGTCCAGTTTAGACAAGGCAAGACCAAGACAAACTGCAAATTAAGAAGAGAAATAGAACCTGTTTAATTTCTCCTTTTCTTTCCTTGCTTACTCTATGCTGAATGCCAAGTGCAAACAACAGAGCTTTTGACAATGATTGACAGGAAGCCAAGATGGAGGCACCCAGTTGCAGAATGATGATGCATGGATTTACATTTAATTGTATTTTTCGCACCTCACATATACATAATACATGTCCCGTTGACCTCCTGGTGTGAGCTTTCATTGGCAGAGCATTAGAACACCTAACACCCAACAGTATTTGCAGACAACAGCCTCTCCAATTATATATGCGTTACAAGGTTGCTAAAAATAATACTTAACCTTCTGAAAGACGTCCTTCGCCATTATGCTTCTCTTTCCATTTCCAATCCCACCAATGTCTTGGCCATTCGCATGGATATTGGTCTGCTGGGTTTATACTCCTATGTCTGTAACATTTGTTCCTTCATTGAAAGACTATTTCTACAACTTTTTACTTCCTCCAAGATAATTGCATGCTGTGATATGTCTGACTCACGGTGATGACGACCTGCAGTTGTCCTTGCCTTGCACTCACTCATTGGTTCTGGGATCGGATAGAAGTATGCGGGGGGCTGCCAAGTGTCAGGAGGGTATATTTAAAAATATATTCATGTGGGTAGCATGGCTCCATAATAGTAATAGTACAACCAACCATTAACATTCCGAGTGCCAGAATGCTTGTTCACAACACGGCAACTATTAAAAGTCACAAAAATTGTGTATTCATACTACCAATTTTATCATTATCGCTTATAAAAATACTTTATACATACTGCATACTTCAGGGCTATATTTAGATGCTTGTAGACACATGCAGACTGCAGAGTAATGTTTTTAGAGTTAATCACAAAGCTCCAAATGCCTGAATATTTTTTGAATTGGCCAAAAAGTTCTCTGAATGCAACCTGCTAGCAAACTTTCCAGTAAATAAATAGATTAATGGGGGAACTATAGCATTTCTGGAATTACACCATTGAATAAAACAATGAAATTCACCTATAACTTCCTCATGCTATGCTGATTAAATTGACCTCAGAGAGGACATCATCAGACATGCTCACCCTGCATAAGTGCAGCCATTGATGAGCAAATTCTATGTACACCCATCATCCTCGCGTTGTCGTATCTCCCAGTTTTGGGAGGTGTGAGCTGCATACATGATTATCAATATGGGCAGAAGTTACCAAAAATGTCCTGGACTAGCCACGTCCTCAGCCACATTAATCATACAGATTTCCAGTTTTATAATAAGACACAATTTTACATTCTGTACCTTAAATTCAGCCATCTCCTGAATGTCTGTTTCACCTTCCTAATAAACAATGAGTATAATCAGTCAGGGTATAACTCTCTAACAGCCAATCAAGTATCACAAAAGGTGTCAAGATTTAGTATATACAGCTGAACTATTTTGCTGCCAACTAGTATTTTATTTTATTTGATACGAGATATTGCCATCACAAGCATGTTGCAGGCATTTAAATCCCAAAGGCGTAAAAGCTGGTTCATATTCACTTAACGCGAACCATTATTACCCAGAATGAGACAGGACCGCTGGGCCCGCGACAAACCCGCCGCTGTGGTCCCTTGGGGCCCGCAGCAGTACTTACTTACCTTCCCAGCAGCCTCAGCCCCTGTGTAAATCTTGTGAGTCCTACGGCCGCCGAAAGGCTATTGTGGTTACCATGGCGCTTGGCCGCAAGATTTCACAGGAGCTTCGAAGGGAGCTGCTGGGAAGGTAAGCGCCAGTTTTGGCCCCTGTACTTTCCATACCACTTGGACAATTCAGGAATGGTGTATCTCCTCCCTGGTCAGGTAAGAAGCACGGAGGGGGCTACAAAAAATAAATTAATAATTAAATATTTATATATATATATAAAAAAACAAACAAAAAAAACGCACCCTCCCCCAAATTACATACCTACAGAAACACACACACACACACACACTGCATTATATAAACACACTATACAAACACACTGTGTATATACAGGTGATACTCGAAAAATGAGAATATCGAGCAAAAGTTTATTTATTTTAGTAATGCAATGTAAAAGGTGAAACTAATATATGAGATAGATGCATTACATGCAAAGCAAGATAGTTCAAGCCGTGATTTGTCATAAGTGCGATGATTATGGCTTACAGCTCATGAAAAACCCAAATCCACAATCTCAGTAAATTAGAATATTGTGAAAAGGTGCAATATTCTAAGCTCACAGTGTCCCACTCTAATCAGCTAAGTAAGCCATAACACCTGCAAAGGGTTTCTGAGCCTTTAAATGGTCTCTCAGTCTGGTTCAGTAGGAATCACAATCATGGGGAAGACTGCTGACCTGACAGTTGTGCAGAAAAGAGGGAAAGCCTCAAAAGGTAATTGCAAAGGAAGTTGGATGTTCCCAAAGTGCTGTATCAAAGCACATTAATAGAAAGTTATGTGGAAGAAAAAGGTGCACAAGCAACAGGGATGACAACAGCCTGGAGAGGATTGTCAGGAAAAGGCCATTCAAAAGTGTTGGGGACTTTCACAAGGAGTGGACTGAGGCTGGAGTCAGTGCATCAAGAGCCACCACACACAGATGGATCCTGGACATGGGCTTCAGATGTTGTATTCCTCTTGTCAAGCCGCTCATGAACAACAAACAACGTCAGAAGTGTCTTACCTGGGCTAAAGAAAAACAGACCTGGTCTGTTGCTCAGTGGTCCAAAGTCCTCTTTTCTGATGA
Organism: Pelobates cultripes; assembly: GCA_933207985.1. Taxonomy (NCBI): domain Eukaryota; kingdom Metazoa; phylum Chordata; class Amphibia; order Anura; family Pelobatidae; genus Pelobates; species Pelobates cultripes. The sequence goes on along the minus strand of OW240918.1, from coordinate 53,076,762 downwards.
GTGCAACTTTTGCATCTCATTTGGAAACCAAGGACCCAGAGTCTGGAGGAAGAATGGAGAGGCACACACTGCAAGATGCTTGAAGTCCGGTGTGAAGTTTCCACAGTCTGTGTTGATTTGGGGAGCCATGTCATCTGCTGGTGTTGGTCCACTGTGCTTCATTAAGTCCAGGGTCAACGCAGCTGTCTACCAGGAGATTTCGGAGCACTTCATGCTTCCTTCCGCAGACGAGCTTTATGAGGATGCTGACTTCATTTTCCAGCACCTGCCCACACTGCCAAAAGCACCAAAGCCTGGTTCAATGACCGTGGGATTACTGTGCTTAATTGGCCAGCAAACTTGCCTGACCTGAACCCCCATAGAGAATCTATGGGGCATTGCCAAGAAAAAAAATGCAGAAGAGCTGAAGGCCGCTATTGAAGCATCCTGGTCTTCCATAACACCTCAGCAGTGCCACAGGCTGATAGCTTACATGCCACGCCGCATTGAGGCAGTAATTGCTGCTAAAGGGGCACAAACCAAGTACTGAGTGTCAGGGCAAGAAGGGGTGCTGCCCTGAGACAGCAATATCTCTTTAAATGTGGGAACCCTGTTTGCAGAGAGTAAATGCCAAGACACAATGAATAGAGTAAATAGATATATATTATAAAGAAAACCAAAAGACAACGGATAACAAAAACAATAAACAAATATACAATGCCAAAACAAATATATACAATAACTAGGATTAGCACGAATAGTGCTGGCAGAGTATATTGAACAGTCCTTTGGTATAAGGAATACACTTGGGCAGGACCGTGTAGCCACCACGAGTAATCGGCAGGACACAGGTCCAGAGCCAAAAGGCAGTTATAATGAAACCCGGAAGCAAGGCCAGAAGCAGGATATCCGAACAAGAGATGCAGGGTCAGAGTCACTGGATAAGATCAGAGGACAGGAACACAGAACCAAGGGTCGCAGGATACAGGATGAAAGAGTGCAGAGT
>OW240918.1:53055895-53075677 GCA_933207985.1 Pelobates cultripes | reverse complement strand
GGCTTTTTGCTGTAAACACTGTCTTTTCAGAGAAAATGCAATGTTTACATTACAGCCTAGCGATACCTCCATTGGCCACTCCTCACCTCCCTAGAGGTGCTTCCTCGGGCAGTGCTGCACAGTGTGACTGCTATTCAGTGTCTCCACCCTCTGTATGGAGACACTGAACTTTCCTCATAGAGATGCATTGATTGGCTCCGCGTTTTTATCTTTGTTACTAGTGGCCATGTGTATGATGTAGATACATTGCTAGAAGTGGTCCCTTTCTCTCTTGCATATATACTGACTCAAAGTGCCTGGAGAAGGTGTCATTCTCTCGGGTCTTTTAGCAATGTCATTTAGAATGACATGAAGGTGAGAAAAGGACCCCAGAAGCTGTTTTTGCTATCCAGATACATGCAGACAGACTGTGGGGCCATACAGTGTAGTTTTGTTTTTTTATCCCCATTGAACTACAAGAAAATGATTTCTCAGCATCACTTCTTACTTATGTGTCTGCGGCTTTTGACACTGTTGATCATCAACAGCTTTCTTCTCATCCTCTGAAATATCGGTCTACAAGATACTGCTCTCTCCTGGTGCTCCTCCTACCTCTCCCAGCGCTCTTTCAGTGTTTCTTTCTCTGGCTCTGCTTCTTCTCCCCAACTCTTCTCTGTTGGTGTCCCCCAAGGTTCAGTCCTTGGTCCCCTACTGTTCTCCATCTATACTGCCTCCCTTGGTAAACTCATTAGCTCCTTTGGCGTCCAATATCATTTCTATGCAGATGACACGCAAATCTACCTGTCCTCTTCTGATCTCTCCCCGACCCTCTTGACTAGTGTCTCTGACTGCCTCTCTGCTGTTTCACACTGGATGGCTGCCCACTTCCTTAAACAAAATTTGACCAAAACTGAAATTCTGGTCTTTCCTCCCTCAAGTGTTGTTACTCCTGTGTCTGTCTCCCTCCAAGTCAACGGTGCTACCATCAGCTCCACCACGCAGGCTCGCTGCCTAGGTATTCTCTTTGACTCCGACCTCTCCTTCAAGCCTCATGTTCAATCTATCGCCAAATCCTGTCATTTCCATCTCAAAAACATTGCGTGCATCCGCCCCTACTTAACGCCAGATGCGACTAAGGTGTTGGTCCATTCCACTGTCCTTTCTCGCCTTCACTACTGTAATCCGCTTCTCAGTGGTCTTACATGCTCCCAACTATCGCCGTTACAGTCCATAATGAATGCGGCGGCGAGGCTCATCTTCCTGTCCGCCCGCACCTCCCATGCCTCACCCTTCTGTCAGTCCCTATATTGTTCTTATAAAATATAGAGCTCAATTTAAAATTCTTGTTCTTGCTTTCAAATCTTTACATAATGCTGCTCCCACCTATCTATCCTCCCTTCTACACAAGTATGTTCCGTCTAGGCCCTTACGATCTGCTGAAGACTTACGTCTATCTTCTGTCCGTACTCCCACCTCTGATGCTCGCCTTCAAGATTTCTCGAGGGCTGCACCGTTCCTGTGGAACTCGCTTCCCTCCTCCGTTAGATGCTCACCCAGTCTCCACTCCTTCAAAAAATCATTAAAAACCCACTTCATAAAAGCGTATCAATTAAACTGTTAATAGCTCCTGTCTGATTCCTCTTCTGCTGTCTAATACTATCCTTACCTTTTTGTGTCATTTTACCCCACTCCCTCTAGCATGTAAGCTCATTGAGCAGGGCCCTCAACCCCTCTGTTCCTGTGTGTCCAACTTGTCTGGTTACAACTACATGTATGTTCGTCCACCCATTGTAAAGCGCTGTGGAATTTGACGGCGCTCTATAAATATCATAATAATAATAATAATAATAATGTGTCTCTGTGATGACCTATATATGTCCTATTGTCTTACCTCTATTTCACTTGTAGATGTCCACATAAGCATGCACACAAGCACTCTTGATTCCTTTGGCATGATTGACTTTTGAATATTGACTTCAAAACGTCTTGAATTGTAATAAGGCTATAGTAGAAGTGTATTAAAAAACATGTAGTGCCATTATAGTTTCATTATGGCATACCTCCTAACTTTTGGAGGTATGCAAATAGTAAGGGGTGGGCAGGCATTGAGGATGGCATAATATATATGCAAGAGGGCTAAAGAACTAAAATACTAAAAAACAACAACAAAAAACCGGTCTATATAACTGTTGAACCACTGGTGTACATACTGCGGTCGCAGGGGTTGCAGCTGCGACTTGGCCCGGCTCACCAGGGGGCCTGGCCGCCCAGCGACCCGGTATGAACGCCAGTTTGCCAGCCTCTTCTCCTGGGGGGCCCAGGAGCTGGCCACCTCAGGGCCCCCCGAGGGTGGTAGTGGTGTCACCGGGCGGGCGCGCGAGGGAGCATTCTCCCCTGAGCACTCTTTGCCCAGCTCCCTCGCGCACACCGCAGTGATGCCGGAGCCAAAATATGGCATCAGTAAGCGGCGCGCGAGGGAGCTGAACAGGAGGATCACTGCTCCCTCGCCGCCTGCAGGACTGGCTGCCCAGCAGCATCACTGGACCCCAGGGAAATATGGAATCCCCTCAGCACTCCCAAAGGTAGGGAGACTGGGGGATTAAATAAAAATAAAAAAATGAGTGTGTATGTGTGTTAGTGTGTGTGTGTGTTAGTTTTTGTGTGTTGTGTGTCATTTTATGTGTGTCTATTATTGAGTGTGTGTCTGCTAGTGAGTGTCAGTGTCTGTGTGTTAGTTTGTGTATCAGTGAGTGTGTTACTGTGTGTGTCTGTTACTGAGTGTGTTAGTTTGTCAGTGAGAGTGTATGTTTTGTGAGTATGTATGTATGACTGTCACGGAGTGTGTGTCTGTTAGCTAGTGTGTATGCGTCTGTTCGTGAGAGTGTGTGTGTGGTTGGAACACTATGATTTAAATAATTCCAATGTGCCTCTCACAGGTTTTTAGTCTTTAGATGTAATTATACTTCTTCTGGTGAGGTCGATCATTTCAAGGAAGCAACACTGTGTATCCACTGAACGACTGTATAACATTAAATTATTGACTTACATTTAAATAAGTATAAAACCACATCATCAAGTATTGAATAAAAATCCCCCAAACTGTCCACCTTTCATCCAACGCATCTCAAAATGTGCACTTTTTTTTACAACAAGTCTATAATAGTTGTGTGTTCGTAAAACCTCTCCCAACCTTGGGTGGTATGCAAAATGGACAGAACTACCCAGAAAGGGGGCAAGCCCACCCACAAGCAGTATGTCGGTCTCAAACCCAGTGCCGGACTGGCCTACCCCTATACCGGGGAAATTCAACGGCGGGCCAGCATACTATCGGGCCAGTGCGCGGCCACCTAGTGTGCACGGCCCACGTGCTGCAAGGCGCAATTACAGGGTATCCGGCAGGAGGGGATGTGCTCCCCTCTGGCTGGTCACAGAAAGTAGTGTGGCTGAGCAGGCAGACTGCGGTAGAGAAGCTTCTGTTCCCCTACCCGGTCTGACAGGAACCTGGGAGCCTGGGAGGAAGAACGCTCCTCCCGCGAGCAGGCAGGTTGGACCGTTGCTGTGCGTTACCATGACCACACTCCGACCTGCCTGCTGTTCTCACAGAAGTAGAGAGAAGTCAGCCTGCAGCTAGAGGAGCTGCAGGCTGAACTGCACGCATTCAAGAGTCGTCCCCCTCTTCCTGGCCAAAGGTAAGGGGGAGAGGGGTAATATAAAGCTTTATTTTATTTTTTTTAAATATATAAATCCTTTAAACCCCCCCATACACACACTACACCCTCTTCCCACCACATTCAGCACCCCCCACACACAAACAACACTCTCTCCACGCACATACAGTACCCCTCCTACACAGCACACACACACACTGTACCCCACACACACACTAAACCGCTACACACACTGCACCTCATCCACACACAGCACCCCAGACACTGAACCCCTCCACACACATACACACACACACCGAACCCCTCCACACACTGCAGTCTGTGTGTGTGTATTCAGCAGTCTGTGTGTGTATTCAGCAGTCTGTGTGTGTATTCAGCAGTCTGTGTGTGTATTCAGCAGTCTGTGTGCGTATTTAGCAGTCTGTGTGCGTATTTAGCAGTATGTGTGTATTCAGTAGCCTGTGTGTATGTATTTAGCTGACTGTATGTGTGTATTCACCAGTCTGTGTGTATATTCAGCAGTCTGTGTATTCACCAGTCTGTGTACATGTATTCAGAAGTCTGTGTGTGTGTAAGTATTGTATTTCTTGGAGGTACCAATAAATATAATCTGCATTTTATTGATAATTTATATTTTTATTCTTGTGAGTTGTTGCGTAGTCAGGGCCCCAGTGCATTGGTTTGCCCGGTGGGCTTTTATGCTGTTACGATGGCCCTAGTCTAGGGTATGTGTGTGCTCTGATTATGCTCCTACAAAATGTAAATGAAAAGACACTCATTTGAGTACCAGGAAGGGGATAAGCTGTAACAGTTACTTCTGGCATGGAATAGGTTAAAGACTTCTAGTGTGTATGTATTTCTCTGTTTTGTTTTTTAGCGATTTTTGTATCGCTAATGGGTGTCCCGTTTTTTTGGTCACCCTGGACATATGGAGGGCTGGGGGGGGGGTATAAAGATACTGGGAGGGGGTATAGGCGTACATGGAGGGCTGGGAGGGGGTATAAGGATACTGGGAGGGGGGTATAGGGACACATGGAGGGTTGGGAGGAGGTATAAGGACACATGGAGGGCTGGGAGGGAGTATAGGGACACATGGAGGGCTGGGAGGGGGTATAAGGGCATATGGAGGGCTGGGAGAGGGGTATAAGGACATATAGAGGGCTGAGAGAGGGATATAAGGACATATGGAGGGCTGAGAGAGGGGTATAAGGACATATGGAGGGCTGAGAGGGGTATAAGGACAAATGGAGGGCTGTGAGGGGTATAAGGACATATGGATGGCTGTGAGGGGGGTATAGAAACACATGGAGGGCAGGGAGGGGGTATAGGGACACATGGAGGGCTGGGAGAGGGGTGTATAGAGACACATGGAGTGCTGGGGGAGCTAGAGGGACACGTGGGCTCATGGGACACGTGGGTGCTTCTGAGACACATGGGAGGGCTAATGAGACACATACAGAGCTGGGAAGGGGTATAGGGACTCATGGAGGGCTGGGAGGGGGCTATAGGAACAATAGAGGGCTGGGAGGGGGCTATATGAACACAGAGGGCTGGGAGAGTGGGATAGTGGGGCTGGGGAGCTATAGGGACACATGGAGGACTGGGAGAGAGGGCTAATAGGACACATGGAGGGCTAGGGGCGAATGGAACACATGTGGGGTTTACTGAGTCACATGGAAGGTCTGGGGAGTAAAAATACATACAGTGGTTTGTGCGGAGAAAGAGACACAGGGTTGGAAAAGGGAAATGGGAGATACACACAGAGGAGCTGAGGAAGATGAACAAGAGACACACAGAGGGGCATGGTAAGGAGAGAATGAGACACACAAATGAGCTTTGGGGAAAGATACACATAGAGGTGCTGGGGCCTGGGAAAGAGGCTCACGGAAGGGCCGGGGAAGGGGAGAAAGAGACAAAGGGGTTGGGGCTGAGTGACACGTGAAAGGGGCTTGGGGTAGAAAGACACAAACAAAATTCATCTTCACTTTTGTCTCCTGTTCTCCCTGTAACTCAGTCGACTGGTGAGAGACGTGATATTAAAGGGACACTGTAGTCACCAGAACTACTACAGTATATTGTAGTGGTTCTGGTGTCTATAGCCTGTCCCTGTAGGCTGAGCACTGTAAATGCTACTTTTTCAGAGAAAAGGCAGTGTTTACATTGCTGCCTATGCACATCTCTAGTGACAGTCACTCGGCCACTAGAGATGCTTCCTAATCAAGTGCTGCACAGCGTCTCCAACATGGAGGCGCTGAACGCTCCCCTTAGAGATGCATTGATCTATGAGAAGATGCTGATTGGTGCAGTGAAGCGTAGAATTTTGCCACACATGCGCAATAGCCCCCCAATGCTTTTCTATGGGAATTGATTTGGCATTGACGGAAATCATCCAGTTGTCAGCCAAAGTGAAAAGTACACTCTTATTTCTTTAAAAATAAATAAACAAGATATTTGTTTTTACTGCTGTGCAATAGCATACATTTACAATTTCAGTCTAAATGACCAAACTTTTCTTAATATATCAAGGTAGTTGGACTGAAACATATATTATATGCAAATGCTGTCTGCTTACAATAAATCTGCTCTTTTACGTTTCAGTAATAGTTTTCAGGGTTTTTTTTCCACTTACATATCTGCACACTATGCTGGTGCAACGCTTTATGGGGCTGGTATAGAATTATATTTTTTTCCAGGGCTGCTTTTCATTCCCAGTTCGGCCCTGCTCAAACCACATTAAAGATTATAGATATGTTGCTTTGAATTTGCCATGACGTAGATTAATACTTTTATTTATGTACTGACAACATTTTCAGCAGCACAATATCGTAGGGGGACTTACAAACATAAGTTGCAATAACACAACATGAATGTAAAGGAACAGGAATGGGAGTATTTCATACACCAGATATATGTGCTTTATACTTCGATTTGTTTTGCTTTTGACTGCGGGCATCGTTCCATAGCTCCATGGAGTTTCCCTTCCTTTTGTATTATTTATCTTCCTATCATCCTTTTATTTATTTATTTCCACATTTCCCAATGTGTTAGCCATAGCTACTTCAATTGTAATGTATTAAAAAAAAACTTTTCCTAAAGTTGTGTACAGGGTGAAAGCGACCGCACTCTATGAATATAGATCAGGTAACCTCTTGGAGGGTTCAACTTAAAGCATTCTTTGTAATTATCAGTCCCTTTTTATTGCTTCATACTCTGGGCGGTTTTAAAATTGCTTTTGGAAATGGATTAACAGTGCTAAAGGCAATTAGATTTTTGCTCCTGACATTTGTAATGCAAGTTAAAGGTCATCATTTAGATAGGCAACTATTTCATTTCCATTTAAAACCATGTAAAGGGACAATCCTAAAATTACTCAATGAAGTGATTTTAGGGGAATAAACACTGCCCCTATGCCCTTGTGAAAGAAAACCATACAGGTTTCTAAGAAACGGTACTGTTTCCATTTTGCAATGAAATACCTACTGGCGGCTCTCATTCAGACAGTCACTAGAGATTTGTAACACTATTCGATTCAGTAACTAAATCTGGCTTCCAGGTTCGGGATTCAGAGTACGCTAATGCTGAAACTGGTTTTGCATCCAGTTAGAAGCATTCGATTGGGTAATGCACCATGTTTACATGATGCTTCTTTATGAGACCTTATCAGGATTGATGTGTGGATCGGGGTGTAGTGAACAGTCTGTCCTGTTGCTGCTTTTTTGTTTTGTTTTGTTTTTTTTATCCGGTTAAGTAACACATCTAAATTAAAACCAATAAATCGAGTGTTCCATTAATCACATTTAGACCTTTGTTGCAGTAAAGACATACTTACCGCCTTAGTTATGTGGATTTATTATGGTGTCTGAGACCTTTGTTTGTTTCCACTGGACACGGAAGGGTTACATGTTTTTGCTGTGATGTTCCTGCCAGCTCTGCTTCAGTAATGCATGGCAAAAGTGAGATGGATTGTCCCAGAGCAGCGAGTCTGCAGCAATAACCATATTTTTGTTGCCAAGTAAACTGGGGGAAACAAAACCCTCTAATGTCTATAAAGACCTCGATCTTTCAGTTGTAACATTCATCAGGTGTTATCTGCCGTCCTAGGAGAAAAAAAAGTATTTGAGCATTGAGTTATGAGCTGACGGAATGGACAGCATCAATTTCCCACTGAGGTTACAAATGTACATAACCCGTCTGCCTGACATTACTAACACTACCAGCAACCCATCATTCATGCTCTTAAATGGCTCGGGCCTATACATCTCCATCCCACAGTTTTATCTCCATGTACCAAAGCATTATATAGGAGCATCCCACAAAAAATCCCACGCTCCCTTCTTTTGATTAATCTGTCATTGGTACGAACACAAAATATAGTAATTTCAAAAAATAAAAAAGGCACATTTTTCAAACTTTTTATTATTTTACTGTGTTTTTACCTAAAATGTACAGTTCCCTTGTCAAATTGCCAGTTTCTCATTCTGAAAAGAAGCACAACAGCATTGCTCCAACTTGGAATATTTAAACTTAAAGGGACACTATAGTCACCAGAACAACTACAGCTTATTGAATTTGTTCTGGTGAGTAGAATCATTACCTTCAGGCTTTTTACTGTAAACACTGACTTTTCAGAGAAAATGCAGTGTTTACATTACAGCCTAGTGATAACTTCACTGGCCACTCCTCAGATAGCTGTTAGAGATCCTTCCTGGGTCATGGCTGCCTAAAATGCATCCAAACATTCAGTGTCTCCTCCCTCTGCATGCAGCCACTGAACTTTCCTCATAGAGATTCATTGATTCAATTTAGCTCTATGAGGAGATGCTGATTGGCCAGGGCTGTGTTTGAATCATGCTGGCTCTGCCCCTGATCTGCCTCTTTGTCAGTCTCAGCCAATCCTATAGAGAAGCACTGTGATTGGATCAGGCTACCACTTCTGCTGATGTCAGCAGGCAGTGGGCAGGTCTAAAGGAAACAGAGCCAGAGCTAGCAGCTCCATACTTGAATTCAAGTAAGATTTTAAATTTTTTAGGGAGGCATGGGGGGACCAGGGTGGCTAGATGGTGGTTTTAACCCTATAGGGTCAGGAATACATGTTTGTGTTCCTGACCCTATAGTGCTCCTTTCATGGATACATTTCATATTTGTTATTATACCTGTAAGTTCTATCTAGCTGTCATTGATGTCATCACCGTTTAACCTTAAATTATGCAAGACATTGCAACTCTGTGTCATTTATTGATGCTCAAATTAGACATCCATTTCTGCCCTCACATTCCTAGGCACACACATTTTGGCGTAAACAGACTAATGCAGGGTAATGATGTAATTTACTCTGCCTATATATGATCGTACTTACCTGATAATTATAACCCTTTTAGTGATTTCTGGTCCGCGATGGACACATCTTTCAGTGTGTAATGGATCTATTATCCTTAACCTAGCTCTTTATTTGTTTATTTATTTATTTTACTGGTTTTCTGGTCTCCTAGACCTCGGCTAGTCTCTCACTATGTTTCTTATTGTCTTGGAGGTCTTTGCTTTAAATCTGTCCACTGTAAGGAGTGGTAATATAATTTCAATTATATCGCTACTTGTAATTTCTCTTGTAGGGAGCTGTCCTGTTTTATTTGTGTTGGTTCCAATAGTTTTCTGCCGACATTATAAAAGGGTGGACAATGAGAAAATACCATCGACAGAAAAAAACAGTGGTTAGAGAAATCTTGAGAACCCATCAAAATTCTCTTTATTCTTGAATTTATTTTACGTGAAAAATGATGTAAATCAGCATTGTCCTTACTTTCTTGACAATAATTGGAGTGTTATGTTCATTTTTCATTTTTTAATTTAGCGAATCTAATTGTCCTTGTCTTAAAAAGTATATTAATGGATAAAATTACCTACTGGCGATGTATTTTACAGGTTAATTTCCTGCAGTAATGGCTGATATGATTATTTGACCTATTTTGACCCCACTAAAGACGTTGCCTAAGGCTGATATCATTAGCGTGCTTGTTAAGATTTAAGAATGTATTCCATCCATCTACAGCACACGATTGCCTTTAATATTTTCAAGAAAATTCAAGATAGAATCTAGCAAGTTAACAATAACTATTATTAATATTATAATATTACTGAATGTATTTAGGTAACTCATCTTTTTAAATTTAAAATTCACAGTTACCATCAAATAGTATTGTAGGTTCTGGAGTGAAGTGAACACTGGATAGTGTTGTGGGTTCTTCACTTCACATAAAATGGGTTTAGATAATAGGTCCACTGATTTCTGTAGTATGAAAGCAAGTAGGACATCTACTTATCCATAGAGCTAAATCCTTCTGACTTAATTTCTCTCGTCAAGTTCTAGTGACATAATCTTCCACGGATTGCATCACCAACCATGTCACCATTATATTTTGGTTGTTTGAGAGATGTTCCAAAATCTAGAGGGACTTTCTAAAATATTGTCATGTATGCACATAGAGACGTCATTATTGGCTAGTGAACACTACGTAAGATGCCTGTGATGTCATCCATCAGGGACTAAAATAAACCTACTTTTGTTTTTTAACTATAATGCTAAGTGCTACTTTTACATTGCTACGAGTCAGTAATACACCTTACAATGGCAGGAGCAAGCAGCCTGACTATTTTACATTCCGATTGATTGCCACGGAACATATTGCTGTAACATTTAGAAGGTTGAGAGATCCAATGTGTCTCTGCAGAAGGAAATGTTTTGGATCACTTGTTTTAGAGCTTTTGCTCCCCGCAGTCTGAACGAGCATATCCCTTTCCATGGATTTAGATGAACAATAAATTCATTATGCTTTTACCTGCTGTTTCTCTTTCTTTTGTTGCTGTTATTTTCTTTTTTACTACTCCCTCCTCTAGCTTTGTATTTCTTGGTCTATTGTTTTATTTTCTTTTTAATCTCAATTTCTATTTATTTTCAGGTCACCTTTATTAGTAGCAAATGCCCTTTCTGTTATGTTTTAATAATGCATTGTTTCCATCAACCTCTGGTTCATTCTTTACTTCGAATGCTTGGGTTCTTTTATACGGGTCAAGGTTCCGTACACTCTACCCTTGCGTGAAGATATGTGTGTGTGTTTATTTTTATATCATTATTGTTATATTGCCAGAGCCTATGCCGTTTGAAGGAATGTTATCATCATCACGCCCCGGAGGTGACATGGTCATGTATTTATTTATTTTTGGAAATCAAGGGCACGCTGCTGCACTATCTTGTGCGTACAATTTAGTAGACCTTTTCCATGAGATACTTAATGCGTGCTCACGGTTAAGCTAATTTGACGGCACAATGTAGTTAAATCTTGTGCACAATCTACTAAATCGTGAACACAAGATAACTATATCCTTAGAGACAGGGCTGTTTCTTCCTATTAACAGCTACTTTCCTGATGCCTAGACTGGCTCTGGTAATGGGTATCACCCCTACAATCGGCGATCTTCACAAACTGTCCTCTCTTGTGATGTAGGCAGATGCCAGTGCCTGTCAATTCCTACTTCCAAACCCTGTTTTTCTAATGCTGCCATTTAAAATGCATTGAAAATTAGTTAAATTCAAATTAGTTTACTTATCAGCATATGCTAATTATATTGTGGGCATGCTCGACTAAATCATGTTTACGAGCTATTACACCATACCCATTGATAAAAAAATTCTAAAGAATGCCCTAGCCTATTTTTTTTACTCCCCCTTTCTGACAGCCTTTGATTACATTACTAGTTCTCTGCCCCTATTCTTAAATATTTTGGGGTATTCGGCAACTGGCTATACCTATACAAAATCATGTGCTCTTTGTGCTTGCAACCTTTTCTGTCAGGGAATTTTGAAAATCAATGGGCGGTTGCAATGTGTTGAGCAATGGGCCCAACTTAAGGTGCATCGAGATGGCTGTCAGAAAAGGGGGAGTGGAGAGTAGGAAGTCAATTCTTCAAAAACATCAGTGCACATGAATTGAAAAAAAATAATGATATTGTATATTATAACAAAGATTATATTAAGATATTTAAAAAGGCCTTTTCTTTGTTAAATATTGTACTTGCGACATTCAAGTAACATTAAGAAGTACTTTTTCTATTCTAAACCCTCCAAAAAAACTGCATAATTAACAGTTTGAAAAATAATTATCTATAGTTCTTAATATCGAGCTGCCACTCTCTTAAACCCATTTGTCTCACGTCTTTCCGATGGCTCACCCAACTCTTTGCTGTACCGCTTTTCCTATGTATATTTCTGTATTTCCATAGTAATATAATGTAACGTGTGAGAATTTATATAATTAAAATCATATTAAAGAATCATTAAACTTTAGAATAACCTTTATTTCTTTACAAAGTTTCCCTAAGCTTATTAGCAGATGGCCCTTTGTATGGCCTTACAGAAAGTATTTCAAAATGCCAGCATTGGAAATATGTAAAATATAGCCACATATACCGTCTGTGATATTATTTGCTACTTTCATTGACATTCCAACGGAATCCAAAGATACCAGAAGATAAAGAAGGCACTTCTTTATCTTATAATAAACCCTGAGGTTGACAAAAGTTAAGGAAAGGCAGAGCTCCACTATCAACTCCTTACCAATCACAGCAGTGTGACAAGTGACGGCTGTGGGATTCAGACATCATCTCATATATAACAAGACACAATCTGTGAAGGCTTCCACAGTCTTGCAGGATCCTCTTTTGAAGTCAGTCTTGTACTTTTGTGCATGTGCAAGTGTACAGAATTGACGCTGCTCCTGGAAGATGAAGTATACCTACAGATAAGTATACCTACATTCCACTGCACTCTACAGCCACCAGACCCTAAGCCAGGACTAGGCAACCTTTTAGTAGTACTGGGCCAAAACAAAATCTTGAAGACCCTTGCTGTGCTGGTCCTATTTTTTACAATTGAGGTGTGTGTATTGCTGTATTGTGCTTGTGTTATTTATGGGTGATGCAGTTGCTTTGTAACACTGTATTTGTGTGTATGTGGGCTGGTATATTGTATATGTTCATGAGTAGTTTGTGGTATTGTGTATGAAACCTAGGAATGAGGGTTGTGTATGCAGGCTGCTTGTGGAATTGTGTGTGAGAGGCTGTGGGGTTGTGTGCATGTATGTGGATTGCCAATGGGGTTGTGTGTTTGTGTGTGGGCTATTTGTACCAGGGGGCTGCTTCTTCTGCAGTTTTGTGTAGATCTAGCAGTGTGGGTTGCTTCCCTAGGGTCCAGTGGGGACCAGCCTGGCCAAATACAGTTCAAGGGCAGGAGCTGCGATAGCTGCTGAGGGCTTCTCTACTCCAGTGCGTATTCCTATTCACAAGTGCTTGGAGGAAGTGTTCTGAGATCACTTCCTCTAATTGCTGCAATGCTGCAATAACCACTCTGCTTGCACTAGCAGATATCTAAAGTCCCACTGGGACTCCTGATATGCCAGAGCTTGTTTGGCACTGGCTGCCTTGAGTGCCGTGCACAGGCACCTCAAGTGCCATAGGTTGCTGACCCCTGCCCTAAGCAGAGAAGTCACCTTAAGGGGTCTTTGAAAAATATGCATGGACACCCAAAAGTGACAGATACACTATAAGAAAGCATTTTATTGAATTTGTCCTGTGAATATTTCAAAGTGCTTCACACTTTATTGCAATTGCATTTTGGGTATGTATACTTTAACTAAAACTTTTTCATGAGTTGCTTTTTTTTAAAAGTTTCAATACTTATGTTCATACATGTGAAACAAAAACCAAAAAAGTTATGGTGGGGAAAAATTATGATTGAAAACCTCTTTCACCTGAAGTCTGTGGATAGTCGATACAATGTTAAACAAAAATCTGCGCACCAGTCAAGCCATAAGACTTGCTATTCCCACATCAATCACAAATTTGCAGTAATGTTAGTACTGCAAATGATTCTGGGTGGGCATATGCAAATTAGTTCAACAAAGAATCACATTTTTGCCTCATTCAATTTTAAACATGGATTCCTTTGAGTATGTTTGCTGTATACAACAGCATGGACTACGTTCATACATAGAAGACTTTTGCAGTTAATATCTTTAGTAAGATAACAGGAGAAGATTTTGTGTATACCATAGTGATTAATACTGATAAGGAACCCAGCGTATGCTGAATATTGTCGTGACAGACACAATTTAATCGACATACAAACAAAGAGGAAAACAAATCAGCATTGCTACATAGGTCATATAATATAAAACATTACTTTTATTTATAAACCAATAAAACAAAAAACGCTAGGGCATCAGCATTATGATAGAAGTAACAAGAACGTACAAAATGTCAAAACAATGCTATACAAAAACCACTCTAGAAAGTTGATGAATGGAGGATCTTTATACACCAGTTTTTAAAAAAATATATTTTGTATGCATTTTGGTTTTGGTGCCTTAGGAGTTTTGTAGTATTAAATGAATACAAGGTGTTTTATTTTGTGGGATATATGATATAATGTTTGCTTTATAATAATAGCTTTGCCATTTTCTTAAATGGAATAATGATTACAAATTCAACGTTGCTTAAATTTATATTGTTTGTAGATACTAGATGATGTTTCCAACAGAAATTACATAGTTCTTGTCTCTACCCGTTTCTCTGGTATTTATATCCTAACCATGGTGACAGAAGTCTGTAGTAATGTTTAAATATTCAAGTAAGGTTTGGGTTCAGCGATGAGCCCTGCCACGGGTGCTTTCATCATTCACATACATGTGCATTCATTTTATGAAATATGAATAGGTCAGTGAAAAAAAAGCTTAATATTTCTAATCGGAAAAAAAAACCTGCTTAGAACTTAGTAATATTTTGCAGGGAAATAAATTATGACTTCCTGTAATGAATACTTAGGCAAATAACCCAATATTCTCCCTTATACATTGTACTGCATTATATAAAGTGACACATGTATCTAGATAGTTTTCTGTAATTTAAAATATGAAATTCATCTCAGAATTGATAATTGATGGCATTTGAGCCTCTTGCAAAGTGTTTAATCCATAAATACATATGTGTCAGGTAGTATTTTAGTTAATAATGCTATGCACTAATCTTGGCACTGATATCATATTTAGCAAATTTCTATAGATCAAGTTGCAGATCCTATAATTTAATATTGCTTACAGATAATTTGATCTGTAAGCCTTCCGTACAATTATCAAATATTTTCTTGATTTTAGAATGATAAATGGAAAACTGTAGATGAGGATTAGCAGAAGTGCTTTGTGTAGTTATGTGTGTTTATATTATATAAAGTTTAGATAACAATATCATTACACATTTTAGAGAGGTCGAGATTTTATTGCTCACCTCCAGTAGACCTTGTCATCCACAAGGTCAACTTTGAGCACAGGTCCTTGTAATGGGTTTTGTAATTGGCATTCTCCTGTGTATATCTGTCCCCGTGAACGCGTCTTTAACGGCAATAGTGGTTACCAAGTAAGCAGTCTGTGATTCAGAAATATCTCATATCCAACCAGGATCTCCAATTAATAAGCCTATTAACACAATATAGTTGTATTCTGGAAGCGTTTATAATACCCTATCAAATCAAATTATTTTCTCATCTTGCACTTTCTTAATTCACAAACTAGCTAGAATCTCAAACCAAATGATGCCTTTCCTGCACTAGTTCCCTTAAAGGTTCTTCCACATGCATTCAGAATTATTTTCTTTGAATTTCTTCATCGTGTACAACCTAAGATTACATGTTGTTGTTTCTCATTGTCTTCTTCCACTAATGTATATTTCTGCTTCTCTTTTTACGTAGTTGAATATTTCTCTCACGTCACCACTTTCAATGTCCATAGAGATGACGTTACAAAAAGCCATGGCTATACTTCCCAAACTATTCCTTGCCATCACTTCAGTCCCAGTACTCAACGATTGCAATGCCAGAGGCTAACTATTCCAGATATCCATATTTTGAACATAGTGGGTATACTTGTTGATGCGGGTGTTGTTTTTTTTCCTCAGTGTTTATTCAAAGTTTTCAAATAACAGTGAACAAAAAATATTAAATGGTCAATCTGAGCATCACTTCAGCTTAAAGGAACACTCTAACATAGTGAAGGCAAACCTTTTTGAGAACACTGCAATTAAAGAAAAATTGTCACGTCAACACTATTATTTAATATAATGATCCTTTTATCCAAGTTTTGAAACAAAATAGGTCCTTTGTTAAATTACAAGGAAACTATAATGCCAGGAACACAAACTTGTTTTTCTGGCACTATAGCTTCCCTATCTGTCAAGGTCCCTTCTGTGATGCAGAAGAGGTTAAAAACCCCTTCTGGTAATTACCTGGGTCCAGTGCCGATGTCCCTCCTGCGGGCTCAGCTCCACCCACGCTCTTCCCCATCAGCAATTGCCACACTCGCATTAGGATTTCCCCATAGGAAAGCATCACTGAATGCTTTCCTATGGGGATTCCAGTGATGCATGAGGACATCCAGCGTCGTTTAGGCACCTATCCACCCAGAAGTCCCTCAAGTGGCTATCTGGTAGACAGATACTAGAGAAGGAGTTTACCATAGCAGGTAATTATTGCAGTTTATAAAAACTGCAATAATTACACGCACAGGGATAAGGGTGATTGGAGTTTGCACCCAGACCAGTTCAATGTGCTTAAGTGGTCTGGGTGCCTACAGTGTCCCTTTAAGTAAATGTAAAAACATGAGAAAAACCCATCCTTAAGTTAACACATGTAAGGATCCCTCTGCCATATACATGCACTTTGGGTCAGACGTGATGTTTCCACACTGTGCAGGTAGTGAAGCAGGGAAGACCATAGAGATGATATAGAAGTTTTCAAGCAGTGTCTGACCCAAGGTGTATGCATATGGCTGAAGGATCCAGTCATATACTATAGGTAGCAATGCATTTTTCTCCTTTGTTTTACAAATACTTTATTTAACACAGAATTTATATATTTTCAAAACTTGATGAATGGATTGATATATTAAAACATAGTGTTGAGGTGTCAGTTGTCCTTTAAACACAAAAACTGAGGATTTTTTTTATATAGGAAAAAATCTGTCTGAACAAATACATAGCTTTTTTATTATAGTATTTTTAAAATGAAATGGCAATCATATTTACTCTCTTACCCCATTTTGTGTCCTCTTACTCCCCCATTTGTTTCTTTTGCTGTACCCCCTTTGTGACCAAGGTAAATTATCTTCTTTCCTCTACCTGTTCTGATAGGAGCTGCTTGTATCTCTGCCCCCTCCAGTCAGACCAGGCAAAAAAATCCTCTACTGTGGTCCGTGAGGCCACGCTATGCAAGAGTGACCAGCTAGAGCTCTATGCACCAGGGAGGACTGCTTCCTATTAGTACTCTATGGGAAAGGGGTGGCGGGTGGGGTGGCATTATACTTGGACACTGTGTCCCCCTGCTAGTGAGCTGTAAGGCGGCCACCTATTCTACCTTAAGGTAGCCTTGGCCCTGCTGTATCCTGGCTCACGTGCCCATTTTGGCAATCATGCCATAGGCTTACCGTTGCTGCTGTACACTGTCTAAAGCTTTTCCTTCTCCAAAATTGTCTATTAAGCATGAATAAATAAATTAAAAAATAACTGTGCACATTTACATAATGTTATTTTTTAAGTTTGTCTGAAGAGCAATCTAAACACAACTTTGCCATTTTATGTGTTTACATGCTAGCTATGCATTCCTTGTTTCAAATAAATGGTATGGTATGCTAATATTTTATATTTGTAAAAAAGTACTTGGTTGTGAACAGGTTAAACATGCATTTTCTTAACCTTGATCTTTATTTCAGCATCATACTTGACTGTATAGTTAGAACAAACTGTACAAAATAGTTTTTCCCATCTAAGGAAAGTCTCGGTCCAGGAGGCCAGTTATTCACTAAATAGATATTTGCACTGCACAAAAAGCTGAAGTTAATTTCTTCACTTTAATTTCATATCAAGTTTTTGCCTCAATTTATAGCAGGGTCATTCTTTTGATGTAGTTGGATATCAACACAATTTATAAACACAATTTCTTTTGCTGCTTGAGAAAGCCGACTTTCTTTTAAGATTTTTATATCATTGAATACTGTGGTAGCTTAATCAAAGTGTCATAGAATAATCTTTCTGTGAATATTTTCTGCTTATCAGTTTTAATGATCTTTTGCTATTTTATTACCTTGTATGCCTTTTCTACTTTTTTTTCTTCTTTTGCCTTACTTTTATTATAGTGATTTCTTATTTTTTAATCATATTTTTCCTAGCATTTCTACTTGATTGATTTTCAATATGTCAGGGAGAGAATGGTAAAGAAGGAAAAAAAAAGTGGTGGGGTGGGGGGAATCAGTACAAAGCCCATTGTTTTACATCAAGGTACATACTAAAATTAAACAGGTAAGCATACATCAGGACAATCTATAATATACATACCAACATGTGAATTTTAGTGCAATAGATCATCCAATAACATTTATGATACCTCACGACATATACATTTCAAAATCAGCATTGGTCATGAATCAACAATCTATATTACAGTTAATATTATATAGTTGATAACGTCTGACATACTCCCGATCTCCATACATGCCACATGTCCCATGTCTGTGCATCAACTCTATTAGATCTAGAGATAGTTGTACATTTACATTCATATATAGATTGTTTATCAATAGAGGCCACTACCAAACTCCAAGTTGGGGTGTCGGAACTTAAGATTGTTGTGCCATTAGAATTATATGTAGTAATAACTTTGTAACTGCGTTGGGGTACGTGTGGGGAAATTCAAGTAATAATTAGGTGTGGCTAATAAAAGGAAGAACTACAGTAGTGATTTTTCTTAAGTTAATGGGTGGATGCTTCCCAGAAAGTGATAATCTTGCAACAGGTCCACGAATCATGTAATACAGTGCCTTCCACTTGGCCACAGCACCAGCACACAGTAGGTGTGTTAGGGAAGATTTTATGTATGCTGGAGGGAACCATATACCATCTGTAGATGGTTTTCCTGAGTTGCTCAATAAGGGGTGAGGAGCGAAGCAAATCTCTTTGGATACTAAAGATTTTGGACCATTGTTGTTGGGCCATAGTGCATTGAAAATCAGACTTCCACCTTTGAGCTAAATTTGAGTTAAGGAAAGAGAGGGACCCATGCACAGATATCAGCCTATAGCTAGATCGGTCTACTATTGGGCATTAGTTGTCTATTTATACGGGTATGTTCAAAAAGGAGGAATGTTGTGTGAGTTTCTAGCATTCTCTATTCCTGCTCCCCCAAAGTGCCCCTGTCTCCTCAGTTGGACTATGAAGGCTTGTAGTTGCAAATACAAATACAATAAACTGTCAGGTAAGTTGTATCAAGTTCAAAGTATTTCAAAGATTAGGAGGGACTTATCTTTTATTAGGTGGTAAATATGTGTAATGCCAGCGTTTGCCATTGGTGTATGCAGGGCCGGCGCTACCTGTAAGGCGGACTAGGCAGCCGCCTAGGGCGCCCCTTGGGAGGGGGCGCCGCCAGGAGCGCCGGCCCCGCTCATCCTGCAGCCGCCCGAGCGCTCTGTAAAGAGCCTCAGGCGGCTGCAGCTTTGCCCGGGCGGTGCGTCCATGAGGGCGGACCGCACCGCCCGGGCGCAGCCTGAGAGAGGCTGACAGGAGGGAAGCGCTGAGCGCTCCCACCTGTCAGCTCCCTCTCTGTAGCGTGGCCGAGCCCTCTATGGCATGGTCCGACCGGTACAGAGAGCAGCTGTCTCCTGTACCCGGCCAGACTAACAGGAAGTGCACACTGAGTGTTCACTTCCTGTTAGTCCGGCCGGGTACAGGAAACAACAGCTCCCTGTACCGGTCGGACTATACTGGGCTCGGCCACACTACCACACAGGTAGGGGAGGGAGGGGGAAAGAAAGAAACAGGGAGGGAGGGGAAAGAAAGAAACAGGGAAGGAGGGAGGGAGGGGAAAGAAAGAAACAGGGAGGGAGGGGGGAGAAGAAAGAAACAGGGAGGGAGGGGGGAGAAGAAAGAAACAGAGAGGGAGGGAGGGAGAGAAGAAAGAAACAGAGAAGGAGGGAGGGAGAGAAGAAAGAAACAGAGAAGGAGGGAGGGGAGAAGAAAGAAACAGAGAAGGAGGGAGGGGAGAAGAAAG
>OW240918.1:52958405-53055795 GCA_933207985.1 Pelobates cultripes | reverse complement strand
GGGAGAGGGAAAAAGAGGGAGGGAGGGGGAGAAGGAAACAGGGAGGGAGGGGAGAAGGAAACAGGGAAGGAGGGGGAAGAAAGAAACAGGGAGGGGGAAGAAAGAAACATGGAGGGGAGGGGAGGGGAGGGGGGAAGAAAGAAACTGACAGGGGAGGGGGGAGAAATAAACTAACAGGGAGGTGGGGGGGAAAGAAACTAACAGGGGGGGAGACATTGACAGGGAGGGGAATTGATGGGGAGAGAGAAATTGACAGGGAGGGGGAGTGACAGGGGAGGGAGGGGGAATGAGAGTAACAAGGGAGGGGGGGAGAAGAGAGTGACAAGGGAGGGGGGAGAGATTGACATCCATCACACACATACACACACAATCACACACAATGCACCCCTTACACACAAAGACAATGAACCCCTTGCACACACAAAAACACACAATGCATTACACACACAATGCATTACACACACACACGCAATGCAACCCTTACACACAATGCATCCCTTGCACACACAGAAACACACAATGCATTCCTTACACACACTCAATGCACCCCTTACAGACTCACACACTTCATCCCTTACATACACAGAAACACACCTTGCAGCCCTTACACATACAAACACAGATTCACAAAATGCATTCCTTACACACAAATCAGGACATTCCCTACACACTCCATCCCCTGTGAACAAACTCATTGGTGGAAAATGAAGGTGGACCCTGGGACCCAGACCTTGAGCTGTGTAAAGGGCCCCCAAAAAATGGAGCTGCTTCTCGTTCTCCCAGAACATTGATTTGTGTGACCACAGTTACAAACAGCCTCCAGAGATCCTGTTATACACCAGACCAGTGGAGCCAGACTGCAGCTAGAGCCCATCATCATCCTCATCTGCTTGTAAGTAGGTAATCTAGTATATTATTCGTGGCACTAATCTCTAATTTACCTCACATTAAAGAAACACTATAGTCCCCAGAACCACTGCAGCTTAATGTAGTGGTCCTGGTGTCTATAGCCGGTCCCTGCAGGCCTTTTAATGTAAACAGAGCGGCACTGCAGCACTAGCGTTAGTTAACATGGCAGGTCATATGGGTGGGGCATTGTGATGTCACGGGGGGGAGGAGGGGGGCGTCAAACTTTACTTTTGCCTAGGGTGGCAAAAATCCTTGCACCGGCCCTGACAGTACCTACACACACACACACACACACATTTTCTGCAGTCCCTAAACATGCATGCTACAGCCTCAAGAAACACAAACATAACTGAAACCAACAAATTTACATAAAACACCATAAACAGCTCTACAAGCAGCCTTCAAATGCATGCACAATACATTTCTTTGGCCCTTTTATCCTCTCGTTACCACTTATTACACCAGAGATAAGTCACACACGAACGCAGCGCGAGCATGTCATTAAATTTGCTTGTGCTGCGCAGGTAAAGGTCTTTATATTCAACAAATGTTTATTGAAGTTTTACTTTTTCATGAAATTAATCTTACAAGGTGCGAGACAAAGACAGCAAAAATAAGATACAAGAAAAAAAGAAAGATAATTTTTTTTACTTTAGCTCATTGAGAAAGAAAAAAAAGCATCATACACAAGATGCTCCTGTTAGTGCATATACAGATTAAGTAACATATGTTGAAGTGCCTCGTGTATCTGGCACCATCACAATTAAAACAAAAGTACACTGCTGTAAAACCAGATCCACCACCCCCACAGCCATTTAAATCGTACTAAGCAAACCAGTAAGTGGTGCAGAGGTAGCACTCAGGAGAAAGATAATAGAGGAGATGAGGAAAATAAGGGGAAAGGGGGATAGAAAGAGAGAAAAAAAAGGAAGGGGTTATTCAAACAAAATTCTCACCCTTCCTTACACTTCACTTTCTTTTTGTTAACAAGGATGAGCAATAGTAATGTTAAGGTGCGTCAGGGACAGCTCTGATCGTCGTCGTCCCCCCCTGTACAACAGGCCATTCCCCTCATCACATCTCTCCAGCCCACTCTGATTCCCATATTCTTGAATGTTCAGGGAGGATAGGGATTCTAGCCAATAAAACCAGTTAAAAACTCTTTTTTTAGGAGTGTCGGCTCCCAATGTAACCATCTGCCTCACCTCTTCAAACCTTGCCACCCACAAAACTAGAAAGGGGGATATTTGTTGCCTCCAAAATATCAGAATCAATGCTTTCGTTGAGACCAGGAGGCGTGGCAAAACTGATCTACCATATGTACCCAGGGAAAGCTCATTGTGATGTAAGAAAAAAGCCTTAGCTTGAAAAGGAGGTGGCTCATCAGAGACCTTCTTCACCACCTCATAAATTTTCAACCAAAAATTCTGGATCACCGAACAGTAAGAACAAGGTCTTTAGCAGGTCTCTGTGCATGGGCTTCCACAGAAGAACAGGAACATAGCACACTCACTTCAGTAGTGCTTGTCATTAGTGAAAACACAACAGACTCTTTCTCTGTTCCCCTCCCTCCCACTAATTGGAACATATGAACCTCCATTGTGCAATTCCCTTGTCAATTCAACAAAATTCACTGAAATACATAATCCAAATACGATATAAATAAAATCATTATTATGAGAGGCAATTAAAAAAAAAACAAATGTCCAAACCTTACGAAATTGTCAATAGTTTTTTTTTTAATCCCAAAACTTTTATTATGCATCCTACGTATGTGCTTAAATTAAAAAATGTATATGATTTTATTATTAAGTTATCTTAATATCTCCTTAGTCATTGAGTAATTTAGATACTCTTTTCCACTTAAGGCTTACACAATGGCATATAGTCAAAGTGTTACCAAAAATAATATGTATAGGGTAAAAGATAATCCTCAAAAAAAATTAACAAATTCAAATTCTTTGAACACTGTCGATTTTAAAGCTGCATGATATATGTATTCTGGTCATTAGAAGAAGAGATTGAAAAACGTATGGATTTACATTATTGAGGGGTGGAGAGTTAATCGTCTAAAACACAATTAGCACACTTCATCAATATGAACATGTATGTTACAAAAAAAAAAATGTTTGTTCTTGTTTAGTTATACATAGGAAACTCAATGAGATTATTCTAGCCTGGTAAAATTCTAGTTCTCTACAATACACCACACTATCGAGAACAGGCTGTGGCTAACACTTTGCGGCTTCATAACAGATGTCCTTGAAATCTGTCTGGTAACATTCCTTAAGGAATGTAGCAGCAAACTCGAAGTTATTAAGCTTTGGTCTATACGAGTTGGTATAAATCTCTTCCAAGCCTCTCCAGTCTCTCCCTGTATTCCAACATTTTATAGTTGACAGGGCTGACTCCCTTGAATCCATACATGGCTCCCCACCAGGCTCCTGCAATGGCAGCAGTTGAATCACTATCACCACCATGGAAGAAAGCCCTGTGGGTGAGTTCTGTCCAGTTCTCTCCAGCTCCAAGTATGGCGTCATATGCAATCATAGGGGCATCATGCCCACTGCTGCCACCCCAGCCGCTATAACTGATGTCTTTATAGAACTGATCTCGTTCCTCCACATCATACTTCTCTGGGAACGTTGGTGGAGACTTTCCATCCAAGATGCCCCTTTTTTTAAGGTAAGCTTTCCACTGGTTTTCAAAGTAAGGCCTAAAAGGAGAAAGGAAAAAAAAACATGATTTTTTTTATCAGACAAAAACACAAACACATGCATTAGGACCTAGTTTCTCCAGAGACATTGAATAGATTATACCGAATCTTAGATTTAAAAAGATCCAATCTGCGTTTGCAAGAGAGAAAATGTATGTAGTTGATCCATCTATAATACTAATACCATATCAGTATTAAATATTACTATTAAATTAAATAAGATTAAATTAAAAGGCATTACTTTTACGGTTTATAAGATGTTAGTGACATTATTCCTTGTTGAACAGCTTGTCTTTCTGCGTTGATAACGCTGAGATGCAGAGCATTCAAACATTGATCACTCTTGAATTTTAGAACATTCCATGTCGACCTCTATGGAGTGGGCTTTAATGCTGTTAGGGTTGCAAAGAGTGTCCTGCAGTTTTGGTGTGAGTAGGGTTAAATCACTGCTCATACCAGGGAGTCCCAGGTATCAATTGATACCTGGTGCTTCCCTCTGTCAGTTGAGGCTACTGTTAGTAGCCCCAGACTAACAGATGAGCTGTATGCAGTGTTCCAAAAAAGGTGCTGTATACAGCTCTTTAAATGTAAAAGTTAAATCCTCTCACACCAGGAAGCCAGGTATCAATAACCATATACAAAAATAATGTAAGACTGAAAGAATCCTGCGCGACGGCGGAGCTTAGCTGTGAAGGAGAGTGGCCGCATGGCCGTGAAGCTCCTGAATATCATCGATACAAACTACTAAAATCAACGCTCAGAAACGAGCAAATTCGACCCTAAAGCAACCCCAAGATTCACCCAAGACATATGGGACGGAAATCCAAGAAGGCGAGGCCGGATAAGCCACGGCAGAGCATGAATATCGGGGAGCTCTGGCGGCAGGCACACAAGGCCTCCGGAGCCAAGATGGCGTCCATGTATGGAGGCCGCTCTGATTTTTCAGATGGCACGTCCGACGAAGCTGAGGAAGACCTCCAACCGGCCCTGCTGACACCACAACCGACAAAATCACCCGCAAAGGCTGCATCGCCTGTCACAATGGAAGCCATAAGCAACCTCATGGCGGACCACCACAGGACGATCTCTGCCGACGTTGCCTTGCTCAGAGAAGATTACAAAGCCATTACAGAAAGGCTTGGGGCACCTCAACCAAACAAGCAAGCAGAGATACAGATGGCACTCCAAGACCTACCCCGACAAACCCAGCTTCTTGAGCAATAATTAGCCTCACAAGTGGACAAACACCGCCGAAACAACTTGAAAATCAGAGGAGTGGCTATCACGGTTCGAGAGACCGAACTACCACACTTAATCAGGCGCTCCTTACCGTGCTGCTGACCCCAACGGCAGCCAAAGCGATTACCCCGGATGGAATCCTCCTTGTGCCGCGACCTGCCAATGCCCCACAAGCAGCACCCAGGGAACTAATAATTCGGTTCCAGAACGCAAAAGACAAAAAGGCAGTCATGGAGGCCATCAGGAACCAACCAGTGTACTCCTTTGAGGAGATGACCTTGACATTCTACTCCGACCTGTCAGGCAGAACACTGGCAAGGAGGAGGACCTTGAGGCAATACACAACCCTTCTGCGACAACACCAACTCAGGTACCGATGGGGACCAGGACGCTCCGTCCACATAGTCAAAGAAGGCAGCACCCACATTGTCCACGACATGCAAGAAGCTAGGGGGACCTTGAACCTGCTAAACCTCCCCACGAACTCAATCGATCCGCCGATACCCCAGGCGGGGCCCACGCGCTCCTTTGGAAGAGACGCGGCCAACGCTCCCTAGTTTGTGCCTTGACGGCCTCCTGCAGACCACTACGCAGCAGCCACAACATGAGCATAGATTCCCATCTACTGGACATTCACCGGGGACAACCCCCATAGCTAATAAGTACTTTCACATAAAGACGATGGACTGCTAAGTCTTCACCGAAACTGTTCAATCTTATTTTTTCCAGTATCATGGTATTACCTTACTTTCCTTATACCTAGGTTATTCGTTGCTAAATTTTTTCAACCGCAGCTATCCCGCAGCAGTTCATCCACTGAAACAGAGGCAGGAGGGCACCCACTACACTAAAGACCCTACTGGACGACCCAAAAGGCTACACACAACCAGGGCTTCACTAACACGCTCACAGCCAGACGAGCGGTATCACAATACCTAAGCCTACTTACACATATAAGCTAGGGGCACCGAGCTTCCCCCCCACTCACACGCACACTCATACTCACAGCATAAGAAGGCAACTCACACTAGAAGCATACCCAAGCGACTACACTGTATCCACCACATAACAGACAGGGGACCACCTGTTAAGCAGGGGAAACCTCAGAAAACACTAGACGACCTAAACAAAATGATAATGCTAAGGTTGATGTGTTTTATATACTATAAGTGAGCCCGATGAATCTCTGGAAAGAGCTGTAACTTTTACATTAGCATAATCAGCATAACTAACCTTGCAGTGTTAAACACAGACTTTATCAACGCATTCTAAAGACAATGATGTCTAGTCACGATTGTGACCACTATAATTATAAAAACTGTGCGAACCATCAACCACTGTTAAGCTTGATTATACTCTTAGACACGCTTATGTGGCGTATGCAATTGCTCTGTAATAATATGCACAACAAAAATAAAGAATAAATAAAATTAAAAAAAATGTAAAGGAAAGCCTTACTGCAAGCATGATTAATGTGCCTTTGAGGGCACCAGAAGACCCTTAAAACTAGTCTGCCTATAAAGGCATATTGCCTAAATAGTGCTAACGCAAGATAGCGATTACTGCACCTATTCTGTGAATGACGCAAATGAATAGCTCAGGTATTGTAGATAGTTATATATACATATATACAATAACAGTGTACAACAGTGTACCAGTTAATAATTGTTCAAAACAATGAAGAAAAGTAAAATAAACAAGTGGGAAAAAAAAATGAAATAATTTAGTAAACAACCAGCATTAATTTAGGCTCTTCAAAACAATATCTTTTGTCAGCATGAAAATGAAATTGAAGATTAAATTTTAAATGTTCAATTTGATGATTCAGATTCTGCTGGTTGAAAGTATAAAAGGTTATCTAACAATGATCATTGAAATTGACTCATTGAATGATGTGTGAAATTTGCAAAGAGCCGTCACAGTTTAGTATGGTTACATTGAGATGCGAATCAACATAATTTCACATTTTTCTGTTGGAGGAATTCACTTTTATACTATATTTTTTTCTTTGGGATCAATTTTCCCACTGTAAATCGACTTATTAAACTGCACCATTTGCTTTTTTGACCTTAATGTAATAAAAGCTATGTTTTATATGTTCTTTTGATTCTTTGGAGAAAGCAACATTTTATTTTTGCCTTTGTTCATTAGCTAAGGGTGCTTTGGTTGAATCAAATGTGTCTGTCGTGTGTCGTCTTACATTGGTTTCTGCAAGAGTGCTAGCAGAATTTACTTTGTGCAAAAGAAACATAATAGGACATTGTACAAGAGAATATTATTTTATTTAAGAATAATCTGAAAACTCACCAACTCTCCAGATTTGCTTCCACATCATGACCCGACTCAACCACAAAGGCCTTGGCTTTGGGTAAGAGATCCAGCAGGCCTCTGCCCCATTCATGTGGAGGTTTTCGATTTATAGCATACGACGTAAACAGGGCAGCAGCAAGTGATCCCAGATACCCAGTTGGATGGTGGTGAGTCATTTTGCCGCTGTCTATGCTGACTCTGATTAGGTCCGGCAGCTGCTTTGGGCCTGGGAACCTAAGCCCTATGCACATGGCTCGCATTGCTGCCCCACAACCTCCAGCATTTGATTGAAATGGAAGTTTCCAACCATTTGGCGACCCAGGCTTGAGACTCAATGCACTGGTCATGCAACACTGACCTGTATAGGTATAAAAAATGGTAAAAAAGTGATAACGTACAATTACAGCCCAAAGACATGTATTTTGTTTTTTTCATTATTGCTAAAAATAGCATGGCGTGGATCAGAACTAATCACATTTTAGGAGAGAGTCTACATCCATTGAAAAGGATATAACAAGTTTTGAAACTGTTTTTGTAAGAGTATTATGAAATAGAGAATCCCAGTAGAGACATCTAATATTTTTTTGGTGGGTGGGTTCCTAACTGGGCTAGTTTAATAGCTGAGTAATAAGTAATTACAGCAGCAAGAATAAAGCAGGGGTCTGTGATGCCGTGCGGTGATGCTGAGAGCAGGGTTATGACACATATCACTGTGTCTCCAGCATGAGGGAGCAAAACAGGATAGCACGAAGATTACCAGGGTGCCAGGGAAAAGATCCATTCCAGCTCTCCAAGAGGGAGGCTCTGAGGACTTAGATAAAAATAGTAAAAAATAATAATGTGTGAGTGTGTTTGTGAGTGTGTTTGAAAGAATGTGTATGCATCTACCAGTGTGTGTCAAATCAGTGAGAGCTTGTGTCACTGAGTGTGTCTAACAGTAAATGTTTTTTGTGTGTCAGTGTGTCTTTCAGTGAATGTATCGGTCAGTGAATGTGTGTCTGTCCTGTGTGTGTCAGTAATTGTGTCTGTCAGTGTGTATCAAATGAGAGAGAGTGTGTCAGTGTCCTCTGTGTGTAAATGAGAGTGTGTGTCAGTGTCCTGTGTGTGTACCTTTTAGTACATATGTGTGACTGTACGTGTCTGTCAGTCTGTGTCAAATCAGTTAGAGTGTGTTTGTCAATGAGTGTGTCTTTTTATCTCTGTAAGTAAGTGTGTGTCAGTGTACTCTGTGTGTAAATGTGTGTGTGTCAGCGTCCTTTGTGTGTAAAAATGTGTGTGTGTCTCCTCTGTGTGTATTACATTTTCATTTTGTGTCTTTTATACTTCAGATTAATCGCTCATTCACTCCTACTTGTATATACCATCACTAGAAAGCTTCAATCAAAGAAAATTGGGGGCAAGACAATGTGATTGTTTGAGACTGACCAATGCTGATTCACAAGCTACCAGCCAATAAGCAAGTGGTGTATTTTGGTTTTGTGCTGCCCTAGGCATAACAAAACTCGGGCACCCGCTCCCTCTGCTTCCAAATTTCTCTTCCTGACAGACATACGTCCTCACTGATGCATGCAGACATACACTCACTTACAGCTACGCAGTCATTGTCACACACACTGTTTAACCAACACACACATTTACAGACATACACACTCACATTCACTGACAGACACGCATTCACCGACAGATACATACACACTTACTGAAAAAACACACATACATTCTGACAGACGCACACTCACTCAGAGTCAGACACACACACTGGGACACACATATACTCACTGACAAACATATACAACACTCACTGACAGACATATATACACTCTGTGTCAGACACACACACACACTAACTGACAGACACACATACACACACTAACAGACATACACATTCACTGACAGACACATACTCTCAGTGACAGACATGCATACGCACACTGACAGACACCCTCTGTGACAGATACACACACACTGACAAACACACATTCTCACTAACAGACAAACACTAACACACTCACTAACAGACACACACTGACAGACACAAATACTAACACTCATTAACAGACACACACTAACACTCACTAACAGACACAAACACTAACACTCAGTAACAGACACACAAACTAACAGACACACACTAACACACCCACTAACAGAACACACTCACTAACAGACACACACTAACACTCTCACTAACAGACACACACTAACACACTCACTAATAGACACAAACACTAACACACTTTTTTTTTTTTATTACGTTCAATCCACCCAGCCTCCCTACCTTTGGGAGTGCTGGAGTGGATTCTTCCCTGGGGTCCGGTGGAGCTGCTGCTGCTGGCTGGGCTGGCAGTCACGAGGGAGGTTGGGAACAGGCAGACGGGTTCATAGTGGAGGCGGCGAGGGAGCTCTGATCTTCCTGCTCAGCTCCCTTGCGTGCCTCTTAGTGATGCCTGGGCCCGAGTGATGTCATATTCTGGCTCCAGCATCACTGCGGTGTGTGCGAGGGAGCTGAGCAGAAAGAGCTCAAGGGGGAGTGTTTCCTCGTTGCCCGTCTACATTAGCGCATGCCAGCCTCAGGGTCAAGAGGCTGGCAAGGCATTGTCAGCCTCGCGGTAAATACACCTCTGCAATAAGCCCTCCACAAAGGGAGCTCTCAATATTAAAATTTAGCTTTTATTAAACATCTGCATGAAGATTGTCCCACAATAATAATACAATGAAGAAAATAACATTACCTGGTGCTCTACCATCCATGTCTTTCATGCATTCTTTGTATTTCTTTGCCAACAGAGGATATAGCTTAGTAGGTTCTATGTCACTACCAGCTTCCACCAGTGCTTCTGCTGTCGCAATGTGCATCACTGTATCATCACTCACTCTTCTACTTTCCACATCAAGGTTCTCAATGCCACCCAGCTTGGCCAGCTCATTGTGGATCTTCTGTCCATCTCTGCAGAATTCCCACTTGTTGTTATTATATCCAAGGGCATCGCCGGCTGCACTAAGGACCATCGCAGCCACATAATTTTCCACTAAACCTGAACACATCCCGGTCCAAAAGAAGTACTTATAGCAGAGACCTGTGAATAGCAACTGAACAAGAGGAAGCACAACAAATCAATAGGAATTCCACTTAAGAACATCTATCATAAATACATTAAATAGTGCATTATTGAGCATGCTAAGCACATTGTCACTTTCCAGATATTAAAATTAACCAAAAATGGTAAATGACTAACTGGTCCCTACATCCACGCGCAAGTGAACTACTATAGCAAGTGAACTACTATAGCAAGTGAACTACTATAGCAAGTGAACTACTATAGCAAAAATAACATTTTGTAAATGCAGTAAACATAAAAATGTGAAACACATTCCATTCCTACCAGACACCATGGGAACAGAAGAAGAATTAAGTGCACATCTGTGCCTCACCCAGAATCCATCAATCTGTACCAGTCATTGACTTATAAGGAAAGAATCTGAGTTAAGTGGAATCTGAGTTAAAAAAAAAAAAAACACAAAAAACTGCCCAGAAACATTTGCAGTCTGGCCGTGATCAGATGTTTTACTGTATCTCCATATCTACATCTTTGAAAGCTATCGAGACAGCACAATGCATATATAGAACTGTTTTTTTAGATTAGAATTTCTCATTGTTATTGCTCACTGTTGTATAATGTATGGCTGTGTTCCTTTCACTCCCTCACTCCCTGCTCACTAGAAAGTCCCAGGTATGAATTAGTAACTACGGCTCCCCTCTGTCAGCTAGGGATATTTAAAGCGGCCCCAGTCTGACAAATGAGTTGTATGCACGTGCAGCTCTTTAAATGGCATTTAATTCCCCATTGCCTGTAATGAGGTGTAAGTAGGAGACACAGAAATACCCCTCTTTCAGATGGGGCTACCAAAGAGTGCTGTCTATAGCCCTTTAATTGAGAAAATCGTGGCTGAGAAATCAAGCTCAACCGTGGTGATTCTCGAATAGGAGCTGCTAAAGGGAGTCCTCTAGGACAGGGATAGGCAACCTTCGGCACTCCAGATGTTGTGGACTACATTTCCCATAATGCTCTAACACACATAATGCTGGCAAAGCATCGTGGGAGGTGTAGTCCAAAACATCTGCAGTGCCGAAGGTTGCCTATGCCTGCTGTAGGATCTGAACAGACATTGATAGCGTCTCCCTGCACCAATCACAGCATAACTGGATTAAAAAGAATGCTTGATTCAGTATTACAGGGAAATATCACCCATTTACACAAGATATACACTCACAGGCACAAATACAGGTACACACAGTTACAGATGCACGCTGCCATGCAAACACAAACACACATTTTTCTAAGAATGCACCCTCAATCTACTACACACATCTCTATTCCAGAACATGCACCAAGCTGCATACACATACGTTACTACACACAATAATACCATGGATATTTTAGTTAGCCACCCTCTTTTTTTACAGCTGGAGAGTAGCTTCCCAGTGGTCTATGGAGGAACAGCAGGTACAAGGCCTCTTCTTACCTCCTGCACTGCTAGGGGAAATTATCTGATATCACTTCCTCCCAGTGCTTCCACACAGGAGAGAAGGCAGGCAATCGGTGTGTTCCATTAAAAGGCCTGGTCTGCTAGAGCAGTGGTCTGCAACCTTTTAGCACCCGAGGCCCGGTGAAAAGAGGAGAAATATTTTGCAGACCAGCATCAGCCAGAAATAAAAACTAATGGTGTGTGTGTGCGCGTGTGTGTATGGGGGGCAGAATGTGTGTGTATGGGGGAGGAGAGGGGGGGAGGCAGTGAGTGTTTATAGGGTAGAATGATCGTGGGGTTGGAGGGTAGATTAATAAATGTTTATATTTTTTTAAATAAAACAAAAACAAAACAATACTTTTGATATTTCCCCTCCATGCTTACCTTTGCCTGGCGGGGGTACATTTCCTGCAATCCCTGGAGGTCCGGTGGGGAGGCCCTCGTGGTCCCAGTGGTGAGAGTGAACTCTAGAAGCCTCAGGAGCTGCTAGAGTTCACTCTTGCGAGATTCCAGGCAGAGCTGCAGGTTAGAGCTCCTCCGTGTCCTCTTTCCCTCCCTCCCCTGTCAGCATTACACTACTAGTGGGCTGGAAAGGGAGATCTATGATCTCCCCTCCAGTCTTGCAGAGCTGGCAGGGGATAGGAAGGCACGGTTCCGGTGCTATGATCATAAGATCATAGCACCAGGGAAATATTTTGTGGCAATTTATTGCTGGTCCGCAAAAACTTTCACCCAACAGTATAGTCGGGTGAAAGCTTACGCGGACCGGCAATAAATTCTTGCGGACCAGTGGTTGAAGACCGCTGTGCTAGAGTACCGCTATGCAGTTCGCTCCATGTGAGCCCATCGCTCGACCCCCTGGCACCTTACTAGCTGTACCCCCCTGGCGGCAGACCTAGGGGCACTTAAAAAGAAAACCCTTAAATTACGGTGGAACAAACAAAATTTAGGTTTTGGTTGGTTTATAACTTGGACAATTGCCTCTGTCCTCAAACTGTTCAACTACAGAAAGTATTTTAACAAATTAATCAGTGTAAATAAGATGCATGAGAGGCAGTGGCGTACATACCATGGTTGCAGGGGTCGCAGCTGCGACCGGGCCCGTCACTCCAGGACTCCTGCGGACCTCTGCAACCGGGTACCCGCCACCATCTTTTGTGGCCCGGGGCCGCATATTAAGGGGTCCATCGGGTGGCCCATGTCAGGGCCACCTGTCAGGGCCACCCAATGGAGATGGATTGTCAGGGGGACACGGTCAGCGCTGGGTGCTTTAACAGCGCGCCCAGCGCTGACTGGGCCCCCTGTGATGATGTCAGACAGAGCTGGGAAGAAGTGACTGCACGTCACTCCTCCCAGCTATCTGACAGAGCAGCGCGGGAGGAACTCTGACTCCTATCAGGCTGAGCCCCCACTGGACCCCAGGGAAGTCACCCTCCTGCAAAAGGTAGGAAACAGGAGGGTGACTTAAACATTTTGTATGTGTCTGTATGTATGCGTATGTGTGTGTCTGCATGTATGTGTGTCAGTCTGTATGTATCATACAGACACATTCATACAGAGACACAGACAGACATGCATAGAGACGCACAGACACACACATACAGACTGTGTGTCTCTATGTATCTGTGTGTGTGTCTGTCTGTATGTATGTGTGTGTCTGTAGGTATGTGTCTGTCGGGGGGTGTATATGTGTGTGTATGTATGTGCCTCTATGTCTGTGTGTGTGCCTCTATGTATGTCTGTATGTATGTGTCAGGAGGGCCGGACTGGGGATACGAAGCAGCCCTGGAAAAAAATCTATGCCAGCCCCATAAGTCATTGTGCTATGTAGGGTGTATATATATATATATATATAGGCAATTGAAATAGTTGGCTGCAGTCTCGGATTTCCTGAAAATTTAACTTTTATTGAAATATTTAAGAGAAGATCAATGTTTCAGTCCCTCTTGTGGACTTTCGTCACTGATGAGAGGTATGCACTGTAAGTCCTCAGCAGTGTCAACTTCTTGTTTGATAAGTAAATATAAACCTTTTGAAATCAGACATCACCATGCATAACCTGAGGACACTTTGTTGAAACAGATTTCTGCTGTGTTCATAAACACGGCTTGAGAAAAACATGTACATTTATCATACCGTTTTGTGAATGGGAAACTATTGATTGGCTTAGACAGTTAGTTGACACTCTCAGCCAATCAGCGGTGCTCATGTCCGAGGCAGTCCAAGGCTTCCTGTTTTAAGAATGTAACAGCAGCGAAAGGGCAGGCAAAGCTTAACAGCAATAGAGAGAAGACTTTGGGGTTAAACCGTTAGTTCTGATTGAGTTGTTAGGGTGCCCGGAAGTTACCTTTAACACAATTTAATAAAGTTTCTAAAAAAATATTCACATTTATCCATACTTACCAACAGTCCCAAATCGGGGCCCCTGTCCTTGATTATTTTTATTCCTACCATGTTCCAATTCTGGAGACACCAGAGAAATTTCCCCATAAAGGGTAGTACATATATGTTATTGAATATGTGCATCCATCTCTAGGATTTTCCAGTGCTTTTCTGCCAATGCAAGAACATTTAAAGGGGAACTGTCATTTCTCTTTAAATTACACCATTAATTAAAACATTATCACAAATAATTTTTGGGGAAAAAAGCTGTACTCTTTTAAATTTATTCTAAAGATTTTACATATGGCACCATAGTCCAGTTTAGACAAGGCAAGACCAAGACAAACTGCAAATTAAGAAGAGAAATAGAAACTGTTTAATGTCTCCTTTTCTTTCCTTGCTTACTCTATGCTGAATGCCAAGTGCAAACAACAGAGCTTTTGACAATGATTGACAGGAAGCCAAAATGGAGGCACCCAGTTGCAGAATGATGATGCATGGATTTACATTTAATTGTATTTTTCGCACCTCACATATACATAATACATGTCCCGTTGACCTCCTGGTGTGAGCTTTCATTGGCAGAGCATTAGAACACCTAACACCCAACAGTATTTGCAGACAACAGCCTCTCCAATTATATTTGCGTTACAAGGTTGCTAAAAATAATACTTAACCTTCTGAAAGACGTCCTTCGCCATTATGCTTCTCTTTCCATTTCCAATCCCACCAATGTCTTGGCCATTCGCATGGATATTGGTCTGCTGGGTTTATACTCCTATGTCTGTAACATTTGTTCCTTCATTGAAAGACTATTTCTACAACTTTTTACTTCCTCCAAGATAATTGCATGCTGTGATATGTCTGACTCACGGTGATGACGACCTGCAGTTGTCCTTGCCTTGCACTCACTCATTGGTTCTGGGATCGGATAGAAGTATGCGGGGGGCTGCCAAGTGTCAGGAGGGTATATTTAAAAATATATTCATGTGGGTAGCATGGCTCCATAATAGTAATAGTACAACCAACCATTAACATTCCGAGTGCCAGAATGCTTGTTCACAACACGGCAACTATTAAAAGTCACAAAAATTGTGTATTCATACTACCAATTTTATCATTATCGCTTATAAAAATACTTTATACATACTGCATACTTCAGGGCTATATTTAGATGCTTGTAGACACATGCAGACTGCAGAGTAATGTTTTTAGAGTTAATCACAAAGCTCCAAACGCCTGAATATTTTTTGAATTGGCCAAAAAGTTCTCTGAATGCAACCTGCTAGCAAACTTTCCAGTAAATAAATAGATTAATGGGGGAACTATAGCATTTCTGGAATTACATCATTGAATAAAACAATGAAATTCACCTATAACTTCCTCATGCTATGCTGATTAAATTGACCTCAGAGAGGACATCATCAGACATGCTCACCCTGCATAAGTGCAGCCATTGATGAGCAAATTCTATGTACACCCATCATCCTCGCGTTGTCGTATCTCCCAGTTTTGGGAGGTGTGAGCTGCATACATGATTATCAATATGGGCAGAAGTTACCAAAAATGTCCTGGACTAGCCACGTCCTCAGCCACATTAATCATACAGATTTCCAGTTTTATAATAAGACACAATTTTACATTCTGTACCTTAAATTCAGCCATCTCCTGAATGTCTGTTTCACCTTCCTAATAAACAATGAGTATAATCAGTCAGGGTATAACTCTCTAACAGCCAATCAAGTATCACAAAAGGTGTCAAGATTTAGTATATACAGCTGAACTATTTTGCTGCCAACTAGTATTTTATTTTATTTGATACGAGATATTGCCATCACAAGCATGTTGCAGGCATTTAAATCCCAAAGGCGTGGTAAGTTGTCTTCATTTTTTGAGTATTCCCCCAATGTAATTTACTGCAACGCAACACACAGCATGCAATAGATTAAAACAAAGAGAAATAACTAGTGATCAACCGATTATTGGTCTGGCCGATATTATCGCCCGATATTCGGTATTTTCGACAATAACGGTATCGGTCTAAAGAGATATCGATATTGCCGATAATACATACCAGGACCGCGGGGCCCATGACAAACCCGGTGGTCCTGGGGGGGCCCGCAGCAAGTGCTTACTTACCTTCCCAGCAGCTCCCTTCAGCTCCCTGTGTAAATCTCGTGAGTCCTACGGCCGTCAGAGCGTTGCCACAGGTTACCATGGCGCTGGCCGCAAGATTTACACAGGGGAGCTGAAGGGAGCTGCTGGGAAGGTAAGTGCTTGCTGCGGGCCCCCTCTGTACTTTCCATACCACTGGACCACCAGGGAATGCTGTATCTCCCCTCCCTGGTCAGGTAAGAAGCACGGAGGGAGTACAAAAAATAAATTAATAATTAAATATTTATATATATATATAAAAAAACAAACAAAAAAAACGCACCCTCCCCCAAATTACATACCTACAGAAACACACACACACACACACACTGCATTATATAAACACACTATACAAACACACTGTGTATATACAGGTGATACTCGAAAAATGAGAATATCGAGCAAAAGTTTATTTATTTTAGTAATGCAA
Source organism: Pelobates cultripes (assembly GCA_933207985.1). Classification (NCBI taxonomy): domain Eukaryota; kingdom Metazoa; phylum Chordata; class Amphibia; order Anura; family Pelobatidae; genus Pelobates; species Pelobates cultripes. The sequence goes on along the minus strand of OW240918.1, from coordinate 53,039,128 downwards.
TGTAAAAGGTGAAACTAATATATGAGATAGATGCATTACATGCAAAGCAAGATAGTTCAAGCCGTGATTTGTCATAAGTGCGATGATTATGGCTTACAGCTCATGAAAAACCCAAATCCACAATCTCAGTAAATTAGAATATTGTGAAAAGGTGCAATATTCTAAGCTCACGGTGTCCCACTCTAATCAGCTAAGTAAGCCATAACACCTGCAAAGGGTTTCTGAGCCTTTAAATGGTCTCTCAGTCTGGTTCAGTAGGAATCACAATCATGGGGAAGACTGCTGACCTGACAGTTGTGCAGAAAACCATAATTGACACCCTCCATAAAGAGGGAAAGCCTCAAAAGGTAATTGCAAAGGAAGTTGGATGTTCCCAAAGTGCTGTATCAAAGCACATTAATAGAAAGTTATGTGGAAGGGAAAAGTGTGGAAGAAAAAGGTGCACAAGCAGCAGGGATGACAACAGCCTGGAGAGGATTGTCAGGAAAAGGCCATTCAAAAGTGTTGGGGACTTTCACAAGGAGTGGACTGAGGCTGGAGTCAGTGCATCAAGAGCCACCACACACAGACGGATCCTGGACATGGGCTTCAGATGTCGTATTCCTCTTGTCAAGCCGCTCATGAACAACAAACAACGTCAGAAGTGTCTTACCTGGGCTAAAGAAAATCAGACCTGGTCTGTTGCTCAGTGGTCCAAAGTCCTCTTTTCTGATGAGAGCAACTTTTGCATCTCATTTGGAAACCAAGGACCCAGAGTCTGGAGGAAGAATGGAGAGGCACACACTGCAAGATGCTTGAAGTCCAGTGTGAAGTTTCCACAGTCTGTGTTGATTTGGGGAGCCATGTCATCTGCTGGTGTTCGACTGTGCTTCATTAAGTCCAGGGTCAACGCAGCCGTCTACCAGGAGATTTCGGAGCACTTCATGCTTCTTTCCGCAGGCGAGCTTTATGGGGATGCTGACTTCATTTTCCAGCAAGACTTGGCACCTGCCCACACTGCCAAAAGCACCAAAGCCTGGTTCAATGACCGTGGGATTACTGTGCTTGATTGGCCAGCAAACTTGCCTGACCTGAACCCCCATAGAGAATCTATGGGGCATTGCCAAGAAAAAGATGAGACATGAGACCGAGCAATGCAGAAGAGCTGAAGGCCGCTATTGAAGCATCCTGGTCTTCCATAACACCTCAGCAGTGCCACAGGCTGATAGCTTACATGCCACGCCGCATTGAGGCAGTAATTGCTGCTAAAGGGGCACAAACCAAGTACTGAGTGTCAGGACATGAAGGGGTGCTGCCCTGAGACAGCAATATCTCTTTAAATGTGGGAACCCTGTTTGCAGAGAGTAAATGCCAAGACACAATGAATAGAGTAAATAGATATATATTATAAAGAAAACCAAAAGACAACGGATAACAAAAACAATAAACAAATATACAATGCCAAAACAAATATATACAATAACTAGGATTAGCACGAATAGTGCTGGCAGAGTATATTGAACAGTCCTTTGGTATAAGGAATACACTTGGGCAGGACCGTGTAGCCACCACGAGTAATCGGCAGGACACAGGTCCAGAGCCAAAAGGCAGTTATAATGAAACCAGGAAGCAAGGCCAGAAGCAGGATATCCGAACAAGAGAAGCAGGGTCAGAGTCACTGGATAAGATCAGAGGACAGGAACACAGAACCAAGGGTCGCAGGATACAGGATGAAAGAGTGCAGAGTCAATCACAGAAACCAGGAAACAATGATCTGACAAGGAGGGAATGGTGAAGCCAAACTATAAAGGTGCTTAAAGGACCACTATAGTGCCAGGAAAACATACTCGTTTTCCTGGCACTATAGTGCCCTGAGGGTGCCCCCACCCTCAGGGTCCCCCTCCCGCCCGGCTCTGGAAGGGGGAAAGGGTTAAAAACTTACCTTTTACCAGCGCTGGGAGGAGAGCTCTCCTCCCCCGATCCTCCTACGTTCCTCCTCCTGGGCTGAATGCGCACGCGCGGCAAGAGCTGCGCGCGCATTCAGCCCGTCGCATAGGAAAGCATTTACAATGCTTTCCTATGGACGCTGGCGTGCTCTCACTGTGAAAATCACAGTGAGAAGCACGCAAGCGCCTCTAGTGGCTGTCAATGAGACGGCCACTAGAGGATTAGGGGGAAGGCTTAACCCATTCATAAACATAGCAGTTTCTCTGAAACTGCTATGTTTATAAAAAAATGGGTTAACCCTAGAAGGACCTGGCACCCAGACCACTTCATTAAGCTGAAGTGGTCTGGGTGCCTAGAGTGGTCCTTTAACAAGGGCCAGGTGAAGTGCTAAAATGAAAAAAAATGAGGAACAGTGCCAAACAGTAATAGTGGTGAGTATGGGTACTGCATGAAGGCATATCAACTAAGGAGTGAACCGTGACACTGAGTCCATATGCATGCTTATACTTTTCAGAGGTCCGATATTGTTCTATGTACACTCCTTGTTTTATTGATTGTATGTAATATTCTAATTTAGTGAGATTGTGGATTTGGGGTTTTCATGAGCTGTAAGCCATAATCATCGCACTTATGACAAATCACAGCTTGAACTATCTTGCTTTGCATTACTGAAATAAATTAACTTTAGCACGATATTCTAATTTTTTGAGTATCACCTGTAATGCAGTGTGTTTGTGTAGTGTGTGTGTTTGTGTAGTGTCTGTATAGTGAATGCAGTGTCTGTATATAATGCAGTGTGTTTGTGTAGTGTGTTTATGTAGTGTGCATTATATATAATGCACATATATAATGCACACTACACAAACACACTGCAATATATACACACACACATTGCATTCACTATACACACACACACTACACAAACACACTGCATGCACTCTACACACACTACACACACACTGCATTCAATTTACGCACACACTGCATTCACTTTACACACCACAGACTACATTCACTATACACACACTACACAAACACACACTCTGCATTCATTATATACACACTACACAAACACTGCATTCACTATACACACTACACAAACACACTCTGCATTCATTATATACACACTACACAAATACACACTGTATCCACTACACACACATTACACAAACACACACAGTTTCCCTGTCTAAACACACTGCATCCACTACACGCGGCATGTATATTTTATGCATTTACCTTTAGAAATAGTTTATTTTTCCAAAATGGTAAATGTACAGAATATCGGTAAATTATCAGCTATCGGCCTGAAAGTTCCCAGATTATCGGCTCTACAAAATCAATATTGGTCGATCCCTAGTATAAAAATGTAACGTGCTATATTTGACCCTGTAACTTTTCAAAACACCATAAAACCTATACATGGGAGGTACTGTTTTACTCATGAGACATCACTGAACACAAATATGTGCACTTTATTGCAGTAACAGCTAACAGTATTATGACATTCACAGTTAAAATGCCATGCAGAACACGCAGAATTTAAATACCTATATATGTATATATATTAAAATTATACGTGCATATTTAAGTAATATTTTAGCATAATTATGTGATTTTATTAATTAAAATTTGATTGACATGCCTGACAACCCAGGCAGAGAATGTAATTTGCAAGCACGATAGTTAACCCTGTAACTTTCCAAGACACCATAAAACCTGTACATTTTATTACAACGAGGTATTTTTAGTAAAAGTTACATTTTTTGCATTCTTCACACATGAATGGCACTTTAACTGAGGATATTATTGTTGTAATACGTTTTACTATTTTGAAACACTGTTTCTGTTCAGTGAAGTCTCCCAAGTATAACAGTACCCCCCATGGACAGGTTTTATGATGTTTTGGAAAGTTAAAGAGTCAAATATAAGGCTTGCATTTCATTTTTTTCACATTGAAATTTGTCAGTTTGGTAATGTTGCCTTTGAGACCGTATGGTAGCCCAGAAATGAGAATTATCTCCATGATGGCATACCATTTGCAAAAGTAGGGAACCCAAGGATTGCAAGTGGGGTATGTCCAGTGTTTTTTAGTAGCCACTTAGTCACAAACACTGACCAAATATTAGTTTTTTGCTTTTTTAACACAAGAACTAATATGAACACTAACTTTGACCAGTGTTTGTGACTAAGTGGCTATTAAAAATTACTAGACATACCCCACTTGCAATACCTTGGGTTCCCTACTTTTGCAAATGGTATGCCATTATGGGGTAATTCTCATTCCTGGGCTACCACACAGTCTCAAAGGTAACATTACTAATTTGGCAAATTTCAATGTGAACAAAAAAAAATTAAAAAATGGAATGTGCTATATTTGACCCTGTAACTTTCCAAAACACTGTAAAACCTGTTAAAAGGGGGTACTGTTGTACTCATGAGACTTTGCTGAATACAAATATGTGCATTTTATTGCAGTGAAAGCTAACAGTATTATGACATTTACAGCTAAAATGTCAGACAGAACTACAATTTAAAAAAAAAAATCTTAATTTCTCACAGTTTTTTTATTTTATTCATATTACATTATGTTTCATATATGAATAGTTCATGAGAAATTAAAGCCCTGTTTCTTCTGAATAAAATGATATATAATAAGTGTGGATGCACTTAATATGAAAGAGGTGAATTACGGTTGAACAGACAATATGGCGCAAATTCCAGTTTTTGTTTACATTTTGTTTTGATCAGAACATGTACAATTGACTCCGTCCTGAAGGGGTTAATGGGTTAAACAGAAAGCTCAACTTTGCTGCTCTTTGCTGTAGCACATAATTCTCTCTCTCTAAACACACACACACACACACACCGTCCTTGCAACTAAGGAAGTGATCCTTTATAGCTTGAGCTAACAAATGGAAGAAAGTTTCGTTTTCCTCGTTCTTCGTTTTTTAAAACATTGTTATGCAAATCAGTAGCAAATAAGAGATAAAGGTGTTTACTGGAACACAAACAATGTGTCAGTAAAACAATCAGTTGATACATATCAATTCAGAACAGTTAGTGTACCAGACAGGATTATTAGCTAAAGTGTGAATTGTCAGGGATCGGCCACAACAGCCGAACTGCAGACACAGCTAACTTCGATAACGTTCGGCTATCGTGACCTAAAATTTGAACTTTATGTTAAATTCCTGACAATTCACCCTTTAATAAAAAACCCTGTGATTATTACGTAAAAACATGCAAAACTGAGCAGTGGAACCACAAAGAGCTATGGTTTTTACATCAACACTTAAAGGGAAGGGATTCATGCTGAAATAAGATCATTTAGAAAACACGGCTGCCTATTAATTGCCACTAAGTTAGCACATTCTGCCATGCCAGGATTTTCTCACCAAAAGCAGTAATATCAGTCTAATCCAGCTCTTACAGCGAGCTTCCTGTCGCATGTAGAAAGTGAAAGCAGATTGCAGAATCATTGAGTGGATTCATAGCTATGTCTATTGTTGCTTTTTCTTCACACCACCATCTAGTGGGAACTCAGAGAATTGTTTTCAAACATGGTCTGGCATGGTCCTTAACCCCTTAAGGACACAGCTTCAAAAGCTTGTCTTACCCTTAAGGACACAAGCCATTTTTCTATATTTTTGCTGTTTGTGTTCAAACGCAGTTTGCATCTCTGTCATTTATTGCACCAACACATATTATATACCATTTTTAGAGGGAAAAAGTGCTTTAATTTGATGTCACATCTACATAGATACATTCTCATTAATTATAAAAAAATAAAATGCCCCAAAAATGGGAAAAACAAGCAAACAAATAAGTTCTATTCACAGTTTTGGCAATAATAGCGTGTGCATAATATGTCCAGCTTAGAAAAAGTAATTCAAAATAAATTCACTTATGTGTCTTGATTTATAGAGTACATAATATGTATATGATTTCAGCTTATTTAGAAAGTTACAGGTCACAAAATAAAAGGACTAAAATAAAATTTCAATTTGCAACAATTTTAGAAGTTGGTATGTTTGTCTTGTAGGTTTAGTAGCCATCACAGAAAACAAAGTTTCCATACAAAAGTATATTTTTATATAAAGTAGACATCACAGACTATTTACCTAAGGTTATTTTGACACGTTTTACATAGCCAATCTCTGCTAAATATTTGAGTAAAATTGTGTTTTTTTTCTCTATTTTGACATGTACACATATAACAAGGTTTCTGTAATGTGTATTTCGTAAAGCTGGTGTGTGCTATTCCTGCACAGAACCCCATATTGTGTTCAGCTACGTCTGTTGTGTATAACAATACCCCCATTGTATGCCTTTGGCACTATTCTGTGAAGCTACAATGCCATATAAAAGACAAGGCTATTTCAGTTTTTATAGTTAGAATTTTCGTAGATGAATTTGCCGGGCCTACGTCTTATTTTGGGGTATTATAGCAATTTCACTGTTCAAATAACCCCACAAAGGGCTTCCATTTGATAAAGCAGGCACCCCGGGGTATCTTATATTGCGTATATTGTGCCTTAACTTGTCACCATTTTTTCACCAATTTATGTCAATGTTTGTGGTGAGGGGAAAAAATTGCATTTTTACATACATGTTGCGTATTTCTTACACTTGATATGTACCATTGTCATAAAATCCCCCAAATTATGTTCAGTTACATCTTCTGAGTAAAACAATATGCCTAATGTATGATCTACACCAGGGGTTCCCTATTAATTTTTCCCGTGGAACCGACATAGTATACCAACATCGTGGAACCCCACCAAAAAAATTTGCACAGTAGCACAAACCTTTTAATAAGTGGCTTTTTTCATTATCATTTTCAAATATTTTGATCATAAACTGTTTAGTCTTATGATACTCCTGAAGTTTTCACTTTAAAAAGGCAATGTCTTTATCTTTGTACTCTGCGTGGTTTTGCTCAAAAGGATGACGTAATTTAACAGGTGGTAACAAACTGTTTGGCAATATTTTCTGGCAAAGTCAGCATTGTGGTTGAGGTATATTTTTATTTCTGGCACTTGTGAATCCAAATTTTCAATAGCTGTCATCATATTTTCTTTTCTTTGTTTGAGAAGAAGATTGGCTAGCATTGTGTGCTTTTCTTTTTTTCTTTGACTTGTCACTTGTCTTTGCTATTTGAGGAACAGTAGATTCAACTATTTTGGACTTGATTTCTTGTTGTATCGTCTTTCTCAGTTTCTATAATTGTCGAACAATTAGAAGTAGTAATCATTTTTCGCTTGATAGTACCTTGTTTTAACCAGGTGTCCAAATTCATGGTTGTTGGTTGGTAAAAAACAAAACAAAACAAAATCCTTCTCTAACCAGAAAAAACACAGATCTCACTAACTGAATGCAATGGATACTGTTTTTTTTATAATGCTCTTAGAAAGATCTTCATGTAAGAAGGATTTTGAATTAGTCTTGCAGCAAAAAGATTAGAACACTTTTAAACAGGTCTCACTACCTTACTGCAAAGGATGCAATTTTTTTTATATATAAAGCTCTTAGAAAGAAATGAACATAAGCATTATTTTTTCTTAATCTTGGAGTAAAGAGAACACTTTACTACAGATTTCACCAAAGGACACTGTTTTGTTAACAGCTCTTAGAATGAAAATTATTTAGTATATCACAGATTTCTACTGATAGTACACAGAAAAAATAAACAAAAAAAAAAATACACACACATATATATATATATGTACAATAAACCAAAAGCCTTGCACTCCTACCAAAAAAGGTTAGAACCCGGTGCTCGATTGCACAATAGATATAAAACAAATAAATAATCAGCACTCCCAGGGTTTGTAAATAAGCAAAAAAATACTTTACTCCGTAAGTCAACGTTTCAGCTCCTCTTGGGAGCTTTCATCAGGACAGCATACAAAAAATGCTGTCCTGATGAAAGCTCCCAAGAGGAGCTGAAACGTTGACTTACGGAGTAAAGTATTTTTTTGCTTATTTACAAACCCTGGGAGTGCTGATTATTTATTTGTTTTATATATATATATGTATATATATAGTAAATAGAAAAATGAGATGCACTCTTCTGTCTTCATGAAAAAATAAAGCGGTATTTGATGTATCAAACGTTTTACACACATGCGATCGACGTTTCGACCCGTTCGGGTCTACTCAGGATCAATCTCTAAACCTACACATACATATATATATATATATATATATATATATATATATATAAACCTACACACATATATATATATATGTGTGTGTGTAGGTTTAGAGATTGATCCTATATGTAAATAAGTAAAAATAAATACAAAAATATTTTAAAATTGCCAAAATCATGTGGATACTCTCATTTCACTCTTGCAATTATTTGGTAGTTAGAAGAAACTTCAGCTACTCCCATGATCACTTTATGTCACTATGCAAGCAAGCCTCACTTCAACCAAAAGTTACCATACATTCTCCCATTATGGATCACAGTGTTGAGTTTCAAAACAGCAGTAATGGAGGTCTGTGCAAGAGAGATACGCTAGTGGGGAGATGGAGGAAGATGAGGAAATAAATAGAGCGACTCTGGGAAGAGAGATGGTGTGACAAATGAAGAAAGAGATGTAGTGATATTGGAGAAAAGAAAGGGTTAGGGTAACAATATGGGAGAATACTGAAGGAGAGAGGAGTAAAATAACACAGGGAGAGAAGAGGAGTAAAGGATTCCTGGGAGGAGAGAAAAGTTAATGAATCCTGGGAGGAGAGAAGAGTTAATGAATGCTGGGAGGAGAGAGGAATGAAGGAACACTGGGCTGGGAGGAATTCTTAAATTAAATGACGCTGGGCAGGCTGACGCTGGGCGAGCTGACACACAGCAGACAAGCATAAGTGTGTGGCAATCTCACGATCTATTTATAAGGTCACGGCCGCGTGATCTCTGCTGTTTCCGACCTCCCGGGAACAGCAGGAAGCGGCAGCCATATTGGATGGGGCAATTCACGTCAGAACCCCAATTTTGTTCCGCAGAACACCAATTGGGAAATGCTGACCTACACACTATTTTGTGAAGTTACAGTGTTGTTAAAGACACGTGACAAGTTCAGGTTTTTAAGTGTGAATTTTCATGGAGGGTTTTGATGCGTCCGTGTCCTACTTTGGAGCACTTAAGCAGGCTACATATTCCAACTACACCATAAAGGCATACCATTTCTTAAAGAAGACATCCCAGGGTAAAATAGTAACTTCTCAGGATTTTTTATATTATGTTTATTTATTCTTTGCATATAACAACAGTGCACTTGTAAGGTCTTAAAAATAAAATAAAATGTAGAAATCCACACTGCTTTATGCTGGAACTCCCTCCATTTTAGTCTGTAATGCCTCAATTTTCGCTCCTTGTCATTCAGTTTTATAAGTTCTACCCTTTGCACCTGGCGGTCAGTGTAGAGAAAGGAGGATAGAGGATAGAAGAGAAAGAGAAAATGTTTTCTGTTTTTCCTTTCTTCAGTGCAGTGTATCCCCCAGCTATACCAGAGTCATATTGGATTGTGATGTCAATAGCTAAGTCTTCAGAAAAACACTAAAACACCATAAGCACTACAGTGTACTATAGTGGTTATGGTGCCCCAAGTGCCCTGGTCCAACTCCAATTCAAGTAGTCATACTAACTGTTAACAGCTTGACAACTTACCTCTGGTCACCTCCTGTTTGAGAGCCGGAAACCTTCTGCGTTGAACGCTTAGCTCAATGGATGAAAGCCATGAGCTGGCCCTGCATTAAAGAGTTTAGCTCAGTAGAGACAACAGAAACTCCATGCAGGCATGTCCAGCTCTCACTGGTGGAAATGGCTGACACACAGAGGTAAAAAGTCAAATTGTTAGCACACTGTAGTAGTTATGGTGCTCGAAGTATCCCTTTGATATATATTTAAAAGAAAACAGAACATCACACTGGAAAAAAGCTAACACAACATATGGATCATTTTCATTGTTTTATTTAATCATGTAATTTACAGAGATTTTCTAACAGGGATCCAAATTATGTACATGGTGTTAGCTTTGTTAAAGCCATTCTGCTGTTTTAAAAAACACTCAGTAACACATTTTCTATTTGTAATATCATATGTAATAACAGTAAAGGAACACTGCGGGCATCAGAACAACTTCATCTCATTGAAGCCTTTCACTTTCAGCATGAGTCTCTCATAGTTACATATTATCCAAAGGTGTCTACTCAATCTGGATGAAAGTCCCTGCGAGGACCTTAGTGTTAAAGTATCTGCACTTCTCTGCATAACATGTATTCTTTCAAGCACAAATCTAGTTTGAGTGCACTCCTATGGGATAATGTATATTTGACTTTGAGACTACACCCTGGTATCCTACTATATTTACTCATCGACTGTAGGTAGATAGATAGGATTCATGGACATTAACAATATCAGAGTGATCTATCCACTGATACTCTTAAAAAGAAACACTTACCAACACACTTGAAAACGCTCTTGTAGAGACAAACTCACAGTCATTTTCACGGAGGACCATACACAGTCTGATCTTGGTCACCTTCACGAAGGACCATACACAGTCTGATCTTGGTCACCTTCATTTGTGAAAAAAAATCTGTTACTGGAGGAAAAAAAAATTAAATTTGAAAATTGATGCTAGGGGAAGGATACAGGGTTTTACATTTTAAATGTACATTAATTCAAGAGAGAGGCGCATGCAGACACTGTGACTGCTTGTACTTGAAATTGACTGGAAAAAAATAATTTCTCAATCCAGGAGAAAATAAGAAAAACGAAGGGGACCTTTATTGAAGCAACATCACAATTTATGCACACGGGGAAGGACTGAATACGTCTGAAGCATTTCATGCCTACTCCGGCACTGATGTAAACATGTTGTGGTTATAATCTATAACTAATACTCATTACTTGAAACAACAAATCTACAGGTCATTGTTATTGAAAAAGTTATATTTTTCTTTTGTCACATTGAAAAAATTAATGGTCAGGGTCGTGCATGACTATTTTTCCCTTACTACCCTATTCTCCCACACTCCCCCTACAATCTATTTCTTTTTTTTTTGTTTGTTTTCTGTTACCCCCTTCTGTTTATTAAACAATTTATGTTTATGTTCAAAATTGCAAAACTTTTCAAGAAAAAAAGAATTTGAAAATTTGAAAATAGTCTCTTCTGAAGTGCCGAAGTAAGCACAAAACCATAAGATTGCATCAATCCTTCCCCATGTATGCCTAAACCTTGATGTTGCTTCAATAAAGTTCCCTTTATTTTCATTATTTTCTCATGGATTTAGACATTAATTTTTCTGCTTAAGGAGGAATCCAGCATTCCCACTCAATTTCACCTTCATTTGTAATTTTATTTGTATCAATGCGCAGTCCAAGGCTAATCAGACAGGTTTTTCCTCCCTGTAAAATTATAATGCCTTACTCAGGAAGTCATGAAGTTCATATTCCTGATTTTGGCAATTTGATTTTAGAAATCTAGATAAATGATGGAAGCAGAAGAGAAATACCCTATCCATGCCAATAACAACTCTGAACAACTCTGCTTTACTTTTAGACATTATACATAACACATTATACATTACACACAACTATGCAGGACATCACTCAAATGGACAACAGAATGTAATATTTTACAAGAATGAGGTGGTTATACACCGCAATACCTCATCAACACCTTACATTTCTCCAGGAAGTCCACCATCTCAGATATAAACTCATGAATTTAGTAGGTTACTCACAGAGAATTCATCTGTCTATCAGGGACAATTATGATGCCAAGCACTTTATGACCTAAATTTTACTCCTTTAATACAATTTGTTTCGCAAATTTGGGTGGTTTTGTAGGACAAATATACTAAAATTAATGTGCTACCAAACTTTCTTTATCTTTTTAAGTACTGCCTATACCCCTTCTTAAATAATTGTTTAATACAGCAGGCAAATTTCTCAGAGCATTTATTTGGTCGTACAGACACCCCAGATTGGATATACTCTACTGGTCTGCTAAAGGAAGAGGGAGGGCTTGGACTTACAAATGTAGGACTCCACTAAAGCAATCCTGATGTCCAGAATTTACAAATGGACCCTTTCCATTAATGCGAAACAATTGGTAAAACAATAAAAACCAAAGTAAAAACAAAAGTTACCTGCGCTGTCTCCCAAATCCCTATGTATATTTAAACAAATTAAGATTCCACGTTGTCACGTCAAGGCAGACCTCTCAGGTGGGTCCTACACTATCCATTCACCTTGCTCATTTGAGCTTCTGGCAAAGACATCTCTAATGAAACAGAAAGGGGTATTTTTTATAAACACCCCTACATGCTTATTAACCCTTAATAGGGAACACATGGGATGGGCAGCAGCATTGCAATATAGCTGTGTGATACATAAGTGAATACAAATACAAAAATGCAAACAAAAAAAAACAAGTTCTGCTCTCAAACTCTCACTATTGTTGAGCGGCAGCAACAACCATAGTACACATTTTCTTTTTTGTAATTGGTAAAACAATAATGCTTTTTATTCCAAGCACCTCTACATACTACCCCCTGGCATAAAAAAGGGAACTCATTCTTGAAAAACTCATTTCATTCCACTATCACACTCACACTCCGATTCTGGTTGCAGATCAGACATCATATAGACATTTCACCTTACCCCTCTCTTCTGTAACCACTGTCTGATAACCCACTGTTTGAACCTGGTCCGGGTGGGCATACTTATAAAGATTACAATTGATCCACATACCTTACATTTGGAATTATGCTAACCCAAGCATGTCAAACTCAAAGGCTAACTCGGGCAAAATAAACAAGGCTTAAGTTTATGTGGGCCGCAAAAAAAAGGTTTGACTTAGACCAACACAAGCTAAAGTTATTTGTGTTATTCTCATGCAAACAATATGTGATCCTGGGTACAGATGTGTACAGTGTGTGCGGTTCCTTTATGGAGCCGCACGCTGCCTGGGGGAACAGGGAGTGCAGGCCGAGACTTGTCAATCTGACAAGTGATTTTTGTGCCCATCTTTGACCGGCTCCTGATTGACCGACCCACAATTAAGAAATTAATTGTGGGCCACATGCGGCCCATGGGCCGCAAGTTTGACATGCTTGTGCTAACCCCACCTGGCATCAAACTGCTGGTGTCCATAATTCCCAATGTACCGTAACATACCATAACATTTTGCTGAAGTTACACTATAACCAGATCTCACACTTCTTAAGCTCTACAGCTAACCTCCTCAAGAGTAATCGTAGCCTTACAATATTTGAACTCTATTGCTCTACACAAAACACCTCTCCATATTTTATGACTTACTCCAGCATGTCCAACAGGAGGACTTGCCAAAGTTCACCACCAAATGGTCAAAGGAATTGCAAATCACTGCTACTCCCAGCGAATAGAGGAAAATCTTCTTCATGGTCGCTCATCTAATATAGCAACTCAACAAAGTAACTTTAATCGAATCTCTAAGTGCCACTATTCCCCTGCCAAACTGCATAATCTTTTCCCCACCTCCTTAGACATTTGCTGGATGTGTCACCAATCTTATAATACAGCCTCGCACATATGGTGGCAATGTAAAGTCATCAACAAACGTTGGAAACGCGTAGCATCCTTCATACACACTATCACAAACATGAAGCTGCTGCTCACACCTATGACTAGGATTCTCTTTTTATTCTCTTATTCTCTCCAGAAATTGAAAGCCTCTCTACTAAAATATCTACTGAGCACCGCGAATCAGCGCATCTCTATATACTGGAAAAGAGCTTATCCTCCTTCAGTAAGAGATTGGATCCATAAGTTTGAAAAAGTTAAAGCAATGGAAGACATGCACATATCTTTTTACACATATATACCAGGTGATACCAGGGCCAGCCTCGGGCGGCCCTGACGTGGTCAACTACTGGGCCCCCCAGGAGAAGAGGCTGGCCACAGTGGGTACATACCGGGTCGTAGGGCCCGCCACCCCTGCGACCCCGGTATGTACGCCACTGGGGGAAGCATTGGATTGGCTAAAATCAGTACAGGGCGGGCCAAATGTCGTTTTGGCCAAACAGAACCTCTCCTTAGAGATGCATTGAATCAATGCATCTCTATGAAGAAAATTCAGTGTCCCCATGCAGAGTGTGGGGTCACTGAACGGCAGGACTGCTTACTGTGCAGCCCTGAGCCAGGAAGCCCCTCTAGTGGCCATCTAAGAAGTGGCCACTTGGAGGTGTCCCTAGGGGCAATGTAAACACTGCATTTTCTCTGAAAAGGCAGTGTTTACATGAAAAAAGCCTGAAAGGAGTGATTATACTCACCAGAACAACTACATTATGCTGTAGTTGTTCTGGTGACTATAGTGTCCCTTTAAGTAAACATTTTTGATTAATGCTACTTATACCTCCCCTAGCGACATCTTGTTATTGTTGTTAATGATTTTTGTATATGATCTCTGTTATAGTTTCTATATTATGATTCATGATTTCTAATTAAATATCACGTACCAGAAAACCCTAAGCAAACTAAGTCACATAGTTCTTTGGTATGTGCCGACAACTGGAGAGATCTGTTCTTGTTACTGTTTCTGTGCTATAAATAAGCTACTTTGCTAATGTAATAATCTCAATAAACTTGTGTGACTTCCTCGACTTTCTATGTACCGATATCTTCTTAGAGATTTGACTGTGAAACCTTTTATTATTTTATTTATGATGTAACTAGCGTACGCCCATTATTTTCTCTATGTGACTTACCTTCTGTTCAAATAAATATTTGGAAAAAATGACTTTAACATTAATTTTCTGGTATTTGTTTATACATATTATTTTTTATATTTGATGTAATGAATAATGATTGTATTTTATATCAATATTTTTAGTTTTAGTATTTAGTTATAAGTAAGATAGATGCTAAAATGCTGTTTCTGAGCTTCCAAGTCAATTACAGCACATCCACATGCAGCTCCTCATTGAGTACTATTAAATAATACTATTACAGCATCAATCAATGCATGGAGATTGCAGTGCTAGTGCAATTCTCTGTAATCTACAAACGTCTTTTTTTAATTAAAATATTCAATGAGCCTACAGTGTGAGAGGGCAGATCATTTATAAACCTGACTATGAGCAATGACTAGTTGTTAAAGTCAAATTATTTAACTCGCTGCTTTAATATTTCTTACCACTTGATGGTGCCAAATACCAATGAATCACCTATTATTAAAAACTCACAAATTTGGAGCATAAAAAAATATCCAGTTTTTTTTACAAATACTGTCACCTATGGATTATGTAAAGTAAAATGTCAGTGAGTGCTTAGAGTTTAATGGTATAAATAGTTAATTGATATTTGGTTCCAGTCATGGCTCGTGGAGAAGACCTTTGCATTCATGTCCTCACCAAGTATTGTCTTTGATCTTTCAGGAATCCGTTGCTGTTCTGAACGTTGGGAGAGAAAAGATGAGCAAGGTCACATTTGCTTTGTCAAATGGTTTAAACCAAGATTCTCCAAACTCTGGCCCACCATGATTCTCCAAACTCTGGCCCTCCATGATTCTATGGCTATCTATTTTATTCAAATAATCATGGGAGGTGTAGTTCAGCAACATCTGGAGTGCCAGAGTTTGGAGAACGCTGTGGACAGGTCAAAGGGAGCTCAGAAGGACCTAATAGGTAGTTTAATGTTTATTACAACGTTGAAGAACCTAACCAGCAGGAGATCCATGGTCACGGAATGCCAGGGACTTCTGAGAAGGTGGAAAGACCTAAAACTTGTTCAAGCAAAGAAAAAAACAAACA
Source organism: Pelobates cultripes (assembly GCA_933207985.1). Taxonomy (NCBI): domain Eukaryota; kingdom Metazoa; phylum Chordata; class Amphibia; order Anura; family Pelobatidae; genus Pelobates; species Pelobates cultripes. The sequence continues at coordinate 53,023,393 of OW240918.1, read as the reverse complement.
AGTACCTAAAAGTATAAGGGAATGTCAGTTCATTAATCTAACACTATCCAGATGATGTAATAAGTGCTGGGGTAGTATAAGGTAGAAACAATAGATTTAGGAAGACCAAAAAGTAATACTAAAAGTACGCCTTTCAAAAGAGTAGTGGGAGCTAAATTCCTTAACGGAAAACGCAGACTTAAAAAGCTGCTGGTTGTAATGTGAATCTCACTACTCTCAGGAAGCACAGAGACATGCATATAATGTATGTATTTAAAAGGTTACTTCAAGGACTTTAGCGTTTTGAAGTGGTCATGGTGCTTGGAGTCTGTATACTGCATACTGAGATATTTAACGTTGCTGCCAAAGGTGTAACTCCACCTCCAGTCATTAGTTCATCAATGGCCAATCTGGAACAAGAGTTCTGGGTTGCCTAATGTCATTTCTGTGCACATTCCATGCAGCGGAGTCATTAATTGGCTGAAAGTGCTCTGCTGAATCTCATAGCCAATGGATGACTGGTGGGATCGGCACCCAGCTGTTGCCTATCTTCACAAGCTGTATGCACATCATCCAATTTTAATTGACCCTGGGTGCTGGACGAAACCCAGGTAAGTGGGATAACTGTTGGCCCATTTCAGATTACTTGCACCAGGGCACTCATAGCATCATAACCACTATAGTGAGAAAGTGGTTATGATGCTTGGAGTAACCCTTTAATGTGAGATCATGGAATAGCAAGAAAGCATGACAGATAAAGTGATTTTTCCAAAGAATTGTAGCTATAATGAATTATAGCCTGCCCAATAGTCAATGTAATCATGTATATTACTATTGTGCTTGGAGTGTCTCTTTAATCACACACAAGAGGCTAATGCAGACTCTAGCAGGCTATCAGACACTGACACACACACACACACACTGAGACTGACCCATACACACACAGACTGACACATACACACACAAACTGACACACACACACACACACTGCTCCATACACACACAGACTGGCCCACACACACACACACACACACACACAGAGAGAGACAGACTGCTCCATACACACACAGACTGACCCATACACACACACACACACACACACACAGATTGGCCCATACACACACACACACACACACAGATTGACCCATACACACACAGACTGATCCCCACACACACAGATTGACCCCCCACACACACAGTTTGACCCCCCAACACACACAGACTGACCCCCCCACATACAGACTGACACCTACACACACAGACTGACCCTCACACACATGCAGACTGACCCCACACACAGACTGACCCACACACACACAGACTGACCCATACACACACAGATTGACCCATACACACACACAGACTGACCCATACACACACAGACTGATCCCACCCCCAGACACACAGACTGATACCCACACACAGAGACTGACCCATACACACACACACACATACACAGACTGACCCATACACACAGACTGACCCCCCCCACACATACACAGACTGATACCCACACAAAGAGCCTGACCCATACACACACACCTACACAGACTGACCCATACACACAGACTGACCCCCCACACACACACACAGACTGAACCACACACACTGACTCACACTTACTAGCAGCTGCCCGGATGCCTCTGTGCAGAGCTGAGCTTCCTCTCCCTGTCTCTCCCTTATGCTGCTCTCTGTGACCCACAAGGAAATCCTCCCAGCACAGTGCCCCCTCTGGCCTCACATTGAAACTTCCATCTAGGATTCAACCATTCAAAGAAAGATGGAGGTAGGTGCCCCGATGGACCACCCACCTCTGTACACTGTCAACAGTCCAGAGGGCTCATCAGGCAAGTGGGAACTGACAGCACTGCTGCTGCAGCCTGTGAGGCATAGAAGGGGACACTGCATGATGTGGGGGGGAGGGGGTGCATGGCCTAGCAGCGCCTTTGGTTGGGGTATGCCAAAATTTCAAGCCCTTTGAAAAACAAAGGGTCTGTATATCCATAGACCATAACACATGGATTGACTGACACTTTCTGGTTGTTTCCAAACTGGTCACTATGAGAACCACTACTCCCTGAAGAGCCGTTTGGTGAGATGGTGAGGTTCCTAGCGCTTGTTAGATCTGGGTATGCAGCTGGTACATTTCAAACCACGCGTTGGTGTTTTTATGTCATTAGTTTTATTATCTTTGTTTTAAATAAAAAAAAAAATTCTACATTACCTGGATCTTCCTGATTTTAGCCCTGAAAATTTTACCTCCTTAGTGGGGAAGAAACCACCAACGCTACATAACATTGAGCAAAAAACTAATTTTTTGCTCTCCTTATGTGAGTATACCTCCTTTATTTTGCTTATACAACAACAAAACAGAGAGCACTATTTTTCTGTTTTTATTCTCATTTTATGTAATTGGTGAATATCTGTGAAACTGCAATTGGGAGGGAAAAACCTGTGAAAGCTTGACACTTGAACTGGCCCTTGAACCTGACCTACCATCTACAAGGAACCAAGCTGAGCAACATATCCACAGGCGGGGATCATACCACCAAGGCGCCTATATCTGGAGCTGAACATAAGTTCCAGAAAGTTGTAAGTGGCATTTGTTGTATTTTACCTCCCCACCTATAGAATATACTACACTATATTCTGTTTCCTGTCTTCATACTTTCCATATTAGGGATGTACATGGGCAAAGAAATTTGGTTTGGTTCGGTACTTCCGAAATTCTGGACTTTGGCTATTCGGCACTTTGGCACTTCAGTTCGGTTTGGCACTTCCGAAATGTGGGACTTCGGCAATTCGGCAAATTCTGGACTTTGGCACTTCGGCAATTCGGGACTTCGGCAATTCCCTAACCCTACCCCTCACCTTACTCCTACCACTAGCCCTACCCCTTAACCCTACCCCTAACCCTACCCACCACAGCCACTTACATATCGAGGGTTAGGGGCAGGGTTACGGGTAGGGTTATAAACGGTATATAGATTACATTTTTATTGTTTGAAAGGGGAGTGAGGAGTCCTTTAAATTATTTATTGATTCTTTGAATATAAATTAATGGAATATTACACTTACCTATGACATAAGCCCTTCCGAAAATGAATTTTTTAGATTTAACCATTTATGTAGAAAACCAACAATTCAAAAGCAAAACTTTTTTTAAGTCAGTTGACACCAATAGTTTTATTGTTTGCACAAGTTGCCAATCTTGGCGGAACTGTATGGATAACCAAGAATATTTTAAACAAGCTAGACTTTTAAAAGAACAATTTTTAGAAAATGGATGTAACCCATCAATTTTAGATCAAACTTGTGGAGAAAATAGATAGACATTAACTTCTTGAATATAGGGTTAAACATGATAATCAGATTGGTAGAGACAAAGTCCCACTTGTTTTAAATTTTTGTTCGAATAATCAAAATCTGCGTAAAATTATTAGTAGAAATTGGCATATTCTTAAAACAGATGGAGATATATCCCCATTTTTAGAGGAAAAACCCAGATTCAGAGGAGCTAAGAATTGTAAACACATTTTAATGAGAAGTTTTTTAGAAAATAAAGGCAACGCAAATAATTTTTAAAAGTGCTAAATGGTTTTTACTATTGTGGAAGATGTAGGGCAGTGATGGAGAACTTATGGCACGCGTGCCAAAGGTGGCACGCCGGGTGCTCTCTGTGGGCACGCGGCCATAGGTTCGCCATCAATGCAGAGTAGGCACTTGCCTGCCCAAAACGGCAGGTGCCTTCTCTGCTTTCTTGTCGGCAGGACCGGAAGCAGGATGGAGGCATCTAGGAATCAGCTCTTCTGTCCTCCCGCGAGCTGTGTGGAGCGTTGCCGTGCATTACCATGGCAATGCTCCACACAGCATCGCGCAGGAGGACAGGAGAGCTGCAGGACCTGTCATCCTGTCCTACATACTTAACACCACCGGACCACCAGGGATGACTGTGTTCCCCCCCTCCCCTTCACCAAAGGTAAGAAGAAGGGAGGGGAGGATACTGATTCAATATGCTTTTTATTTTTAATGTTTTTTTATGTATCTTCAACCTCCCCAACACAGCACCCCTGCCCCCCACCACAGCACCCCTGCCCACCAACACAGTATCCCTACCCCCACCCCAACACAGCACCCATACCCCCCAACACAGCACCCCTGCCGCCCAACACAGCACCCCTGCCCCCCAACACAGCACTCATACCCCCCAACACAGCATCCCAGCCCCCAACAGAGCACCTTGCCCCCCCCAACACAGCACCCCTGCCCCCACACACAGCACTCATACCCCCACACACAGCACCCCTACCCTCCAACACACAGCACCCCTACCCCCAACACACAGCACCCCTACCCCCCACACACAGGACCCCTACGCCACACACACACAGCAGCCCTACCCCCCCACACAGCACCCCTACCACCTCCCCACACACACAGCACCCCTGCATGTGTATTCAGCAAACTGCGTGTGTATGTATTCAGCAGTGTGTGTATTCAGCAGTGTGTGTGTATTCAGCGAACTGTGTGTATTCAGCGGACTGTGTGTATGTTTGTGATGTTTGTGTGTGTATTAGCGGACTGTGTGTGTATTTAGCAGTCTATCTGTGTGTCGGTGTGTGTATGTATTAAGCAGTCGGTGCGTAGGGGATGTAAACTACAATTCAGTAAACCTAAAAAGATTTGTAATTTTACCTCCTTTACAACTAAAAAAGACTATGAGATTAAATCATTTTTTAACCTGCAACACAAAAGATGTGATTTATATGCTGATTTGCCCTTGTGCCTTTCAGTATATAGGGAAAACTTCACTCCTTTTAAAAATTCGAATCAGAGAACACATTTATAATATTAATCGAAAAATTTTAAATCACAGTGTGACTAAACATTTAATGGAATTCCATAATGGAGATCCAATTGGATTGGAATTCATAGGAATAGGAGAGTAAAAGTCCATTGGAGCGGTGGAGATATAAATAACATCTTCAGCAAAGCAGAGATGAAATGGATTTTTAATGTGGATTCTCTTATTCCAAAGGGTTTAAATGCAGATTTTGAGATTACCCCAAATATATGAGTACAGAGATTTAAAGAGAGGTTTTAATGTATGTATTTTTTGTATATATTTTTACTGGTATATGCATGTGTTTATTGAATTTTTAATATCAAATTAATATCATATGTGTTCTCTCTTAATAACTTCCCTCTTTTTATGTTGTATAGGTTTTATAATCAACTGCTTAATTTTATGACTATTTGTTGATTAGGTTTAAAAATTTTCTCCATAAGGAAGATAAGTTCCTGTGTTTTATTTCTTATATAAGTCCGTTCAATGGGAATGATTTTATGTGCTTATTTTTAAAAGTATGTTTTTAATTTATCTTTCTCCCATCTTAAAAGACTATTTTCCATCATGTGTAAGGGCAAGTCGCCCGTGTGAATGATAGGAACTTTTCTCTGAAAATTTACGTCATGACTCAAATACGGGAGCGTGTGCATCATGACGTCACTAACGATGAAAGCGAAAATTGGAGGAAGATGAATAGAATGGACGTCAGGACGGAGAATGCAGTCCTGGCGTCAGAAACGGAAGTGGGAGGAGCCTATTTTGCAGAAAAAAGTGCGCCAATTCCGGACTTATTTAAAGACAAAAGTGTGAGGAGTGGATAATACACTTTTGAAAAAGACTAAAGCCGAAAAGCGTTAAGTGTTTATATTGTCTGTAGTGGACTCTTTATTTTGGATTTTACCTGCTGTTTTTATCCTGTTTTTTGTTCAAATAAAATATTTTCCTGATATCCTGCATCCTGGATTATCTGAGGAAATATTAGAAGAACATCAAGAAAGCAGTCAGCACTTTATCCTTAGACCATCTACATTATTCAATTCAGCATTTTTAGTTTAAACCAGATTATTTAAGTAGCTCAGCAGCATGTGAGTGAGACCAGTATTAATTTATGTTTCACTTTATCTTCATGGTATTACCCTACGTTTTTTCCTGTCTGTTTTATTCTACAGGAACATCCAAATTTGCATATGTGGTAATATTTGTGTTTTCTTTGTGTGCTCTCACCATTTTCTGTTTTTATTGTATTGCACTTCTGTGTAGTAGAGTGACCCACATAGGTGATTGTAGCACCTTATTTCTTTGGGCTTACCAATCCTTATACTTTGTTTTTTTTAATGAAATAATAGACTCTACAAACCTGTTGTAAGTAGAAACAGTTTACATAGTCCATTTACTGGCAAGGTTGAAAACAAGACCTTTGTTGGGACCTCCGTCTCAGTTCAGCACCAGAACAATTATAGATGGTGTCCTGCTCGACATTACTGGACATTCAGCCTCTCTGGATAATGATATGATGGAAGAAGAAGACAGTGCAATGCAGTCTCCCCAGCAAATCTTCTGGCATATCAGTAAAGGAAGATGGGGTGCATTATGGACTGCATTGCAAACAGTAGTTGCTGCACAAGACTGAACAGTAAATCCCACCAATCACGAATGCCCCTTTGCGACCAAAAGATTAAAAGAACCATCTCCTTAGTCTGTTGCAGTACCACCAATGCTGTATTTACCATGAGGCTGACAAGACATTTGCCTTGGGCGGCACTTTCAGGGGGGCGGCAAAAAAACAGCACCGCAAGCGCCCTGGCAAATGCCTTGCCAGCCTCTTGTCCTGTGGGGCCCAGAGGCTGGCCAGCTCAGGGCCCCCCGAGGCTAGCATGTGCTGATGTAGGTGGGCTGCTCGGGAGCGCTCTCACCTGTTCAGCTCCCCTGCATGCACCACAGTGATGCCGGATCTGGAATATGACGCCACTGTGGCTCCGGCATCACTAAGAGGCACGCAAGGGAGATGGAGTGTGTGTCTGTTAGTGAGTGTGTTAGTGGTTGTGTCTGTTAGTGAGTGTGTTAGTGTGTGTCTGTAAGTGAGAGTTTGTTTGTGTTAGTGAGTGTGTGTCTGTCACTGAGAGTGTATGTGTTTGTCCGTGAGTGTGTATGTGTGTTTGTCAGTGTTTGTGTATCTGTCACTGAGAAGGTGTGTCTGTCAGTGTGTGTATGTGTGTGTCAGTGTGTGTATGCGTGTTTCAGCCTATGTATCCGTGTCTGTCAGTGTGTATATGCGTGTCTGTCACTGAGTATGTGTCTGTCAGTTAGTGTGTGTCTGTCAGCTAGTGTATGTGCATCTGACACTGAGTGTATATATGTCTGTCAGTGAGTGTTGTATGTGTGTGTTTGTCAGTGTGTATCTGTCAGTGAGTATATGTGTGTCCCAGTGTGTGTGTGTGTGTGTGCATCTGTCAGTGAGTGTATTTGCATTTCTTTCAGTGTGTGTGCATGCATGTCTGTCAGTGAATGTGTGTGTGTGTAGCTGTTAGTGAGTGTAACTGTGAATGAGTGAGTGTGTATGTCTGTGAATGTGTATGTTTTAATGAAAGTGTGTTGGTTAAACAGTGTGTGTGACAATGACTGTGTATCTGTAAGTGAGTGTATGTCCGTGCATGCATCAGTGAGGGTGTGTATCTGTCAGGAAAATAAATTTAAAATGGGGTGGGGGGTGCCCGAGTTTTGTTATGCCTAGGACTGCACAAAACCAGAATACACCACTGAGTACCACACATTGCCACTATCTTGTTGTGGCGCTGCTGCACTGAAAAGTTTTGACTCTAACCTCAGCTGGCCCTATATTGTTAATTTCCATCTCCTTATTTAACAGAGCCATGCTGTTCTTGGGGGCAAATTCATTGGATTTGTTTCAGGTCTGGTCCCTTTATCCTGCCCACTGGCTTCAGGAGTCAATGCTTCCTCTACCTGCTTTGGAGGCCTTTTTCCTGGTATCCTGAATGCCTTAGTTGAGTTTCCATGTATTCTTGTATTGCATTTGTGTTAACCGTTTGTGTAATTAATTTACTTGTTTTTCATTTTACCTTGTTGTCTTTTGAGATTTCTTTCCATATTCGGCTCCTACTTATGGTGGATGGTGGTGATGTCAGCTAGAGCCGGATTAAGATTGCCCAGGACCTATGTCAGGATGTCAAATTGGGGCCCCCACAAAGAGCCCTGGGCATTCATGTAGACAATGCACTCACACAGAGGCAAAGATTCACAGAGGCTGTCAGCTTCTTAGATGCTCACGTACACACTCTCAGTCACGCATACAGAATCACTTACAGATTCCCCATTACAAACACATATTGCAAACACAGATACACACTGCCACACATTGACCAACACATATACAAACATTTATACAATGCCACACACGGATACACCTTGCCACACACATATACACAGCACATTCAAACAGATACACACTGCCACACAAACACACAGATACACACTGTCATACACATATAAGGACTGGCACACAGACTGTTTTAGTTGTGCTCCTCTTTACCTAACTTTGTATTGGAGGAGGTGGCTTCCCTGTGGCACAATGGGGGGCTGATCTTCGAGCTGGGAGGAAGTGAGAATGCCTCAAGCCTCACCTGGTTACCTGGTACAACAGTGTATGTTGTTATTATTAATGGTGCTAAAATCTCTCTGCACTATTATTCATGCAGTGACATAATATAATGATGCACAACATTTTTATGTTGCGACTTTTGAAGTGAACCGAGGACAGTCATGTTGTTGCATTTATTTTCCGTGTCCTCTGGTTCAGTGCTGTGATGCTCTTCTGTCTTACCTGGCCTAGCATAGTCATTCGACGACATGGTATGCTCAGAAGCCATGCCCTGTCAAAGTGTTCCTTTCTGCTTGTGCCTTGTAATATTTGCTGTCTGCATCTGGCTGCTCTCCATTCCTGTTCATTTACTTTTAAATATGCCTGATCTCATTCTTGGTGTTGGGTTGATGGGTTGATATGTGGAGACCAAGTTGACCCGCTTTGCAGTCTCAGGTGAGTTGTCATTGTCAGCTACTGAAAATAATGAACATGCAAAAACAATTCTGACATTACTTGTACCCATCTAACTTTTACACGTTATGAATGACCCTGAACACACTTCTCGATTTATTTTAACCCATGCAAAACATTTTTAATAAAATTAGCAATTTTAATGTTCTTTTTAAAAAATGTTCCGTGAATTTATTCAATGTAAATTTGCGGAAGGGAATAAATTGCTTTACTGACCTTGCAAATTAAATTGCAGTAATGTGTTAATACATTATAGTTATCTCATCATAGCAATATCATCGTTTAAAAGCCTTTTATAGGAAACAGTCCCCTTCATTTCCCCTCCCAACCCATTGCATGCTGGATCATGGTGAAATGACACAACTAAAAAATGATGCCCAGTGCTGACAGTTACCCTGGGGTACAGGTAGAGAACCCTTGCTAATATTCTTTCTTTCTTTTGTTGCATTGGGACGTCTGTTTGAGAGAGTGACGCAGCAGGCATTAATTGTGCAGAGTCATTATAGTTAAGTATGGATTGTTTTTTTTTTTAATTAGCCAGTGGCTCCCAGTCTCAATTTATTCTAGGACTAAGCAGGCTCACTGGGATATATCTCAGTGGGCTGCAACATCCAGGGCCAAATGAGCTACCAGACGAGTGCGGGATTTGTGATTTCCATTGGAAGTGACCAGAGAGTAAGATGAGTCAGTGCTCACAACATTCACAGCACACAATGGTTGTCACTGGTTGCAAAGATATCTATGGCTCTTAGGCTTGTGCATATCTCTCTGAATATTCCATCACGTAAGACATACTGATGAAGGTATTTGATGTCAAAGCTTGCAACTCACAGACTCCACCTATCACAACAACATATTATATGTTCCATGTTGGTAGGACCACCCACATTGTGGTCTGTTAGTTTTGTACACAAAAAGGTCCTTCATTTACCAGGTGCCATGTAGTACATTTTGGTAACCTGCTGCTCAACCTGCAGAGTACTGAGTACTGTACTATGATTTCACTAATTAGTTAATTGATTGCACCTCTTGATATTGTCCATGTGGTAAGGGGAGCATAGCCATTGTAACCAGCGTGTTTTAGATCAGGAACAAAGTCATAGATTAAAGGGACACTATAGGCACCAAAACATATTTAGCTTCATGAAGCTGTTATGATGTACAGATCGTTCTTTGCAGTCTCCCTGCTCAATTATTTGCCATTTAGGAGATAAAGCACTTCTTTTTATTATTATTATGTATTTATTTATTTATTTTTATAATTATTTATTTTGTCGTTCACTATGAGGATATTTCACAAGCATTCAATATAACATTAAGTATTCTGGTCGTGCTATCAAACAGAATTGTCGTCAAAAGGATAATAGCATGGTGAATGAATTTTTGTAATGATAAAATAAAAAGAAATTATAACAACAGTATACAGATATGAAATGCAAATGAGTTTGTCCCCATGAGGAGTTGAGCAGAATACTAGAGATAGCTATCGGTAAGGGTACCATAGCCAAATGGGGGGTCCCCCATCCAAAGTTGTGAGGTAACTGACAGCTGCCTGTTGATGGCAGAAGGAGGGGGGGGGGAGTGTATGGTGGTGTTGCTGTTGCCTGGGTTAGAGCTGTCTTAGATCGGCCTGTAGGCCTGCATAGTAGTAGGGTCTGTAAGCCACATGAGCTGTAATTTGGGCAAAGTGGACTGAGCTAAATAACTATTTACACATAAAATTAAGATTAACAAGAACTCAACTAAAAAGGAATAGCCATATCTGTCTAAGGTGGTAAACCTTAGGTGAGCATGAAATGCAGGACTTTAGTTCATGTCCATTCAAGTTGCCCCTCTTGCAACTTTTTGTCGCTGAGTTTTGCGGGGAGTGAATTCCGCTATAGTGGAAGCATCTAACCGTGATAAGCCTGTTCCTTCCTTTCTTGATGGTGCAGTTAGACCCAGCTGTTGTAGTGTGGAATCCAGCTCCTGCAGCGTTATTACCCGGTACAAGGTTCCCTTATGTGTAAAGATGAGTATTCTCAGAAGCCCCTATTTATATAGGACATTCTGTCACAATATGTTTTGTAGGAGTGGTTGCAAGGCCATGTGAGGGTGCTTCGGGTTTGGTCTGGGAAGAATGAGAGTGAGGAGCCTTCAAACAGGAGGGGAGTCTGCCTCCTTATTGCTGCGTGGAGGATGGCTCTGTCTTGGAGAGACTGGGAGCGAATGATCAGGTCGGTTTGTGCAGGTGGTGGTGCTGTAACCAGTTTTGTCAACCAGAACATGCCATCTAGTTTTATTGCTTTGGCCTGCTTTGGTGGTAAAAGCTTGTTGAGCAGGCAACGGATAAAATGTGGCAAGTCAGGTATGCTTATGGTATCTAGTACACCACGGAATTTCAGATTGTAGCACCGCATTATTATTTTAGTTATTATTATTTATAAAGCGCCAACAAGCTCCGTAGCGCTGTACCATGGGTGGACTAACAGACACGTATTTAAGCAGACAAGTTTAATGCACAGGAACAGAAGGATTGAGGGCCCTGCTCAATGAGCTTACCATAGGTGTGCACCCTAAAGCACAAACACACACCGCGTGTATATGTATGTGTGTATATATATATATGTGCTGTGTGTGTGTGTGTGGTGTATGTGTGTGAGGGTGCTGTATGTGTGTGGGTGCTGTATGTGTGTGTGCTGTGTGTGTGGGGGTGCTGTATGTGTGCTGTGTGTGTGTGTGTGGTGTATGTGTGTGTGCTGTGTGTGTGGTGTATGTGTGTGAGGGTGCTGTATGTGTGTGGGTGCTGTATGTGTGTGTGCGTGCTGTATGTGTGTGCGTGAGTGCTGTATGTGTGATGGTGCTATGTGTGTGTGCTGTATGTGTGTGTGCTTTATGTGTGTGTGTGTGTGTGCTGTGTGTGTGTGGTGTATGTGTGTGAGGGTGCTGTATGTGTGTGTGTGCTGTATGTGTGTGCTATGTGTGTGTGATGTGTGTATGTGGGTGCTATATGTGTGTGTGTGTGCCGTGTGTGTGTGGGGATGCTGTGTGGGTGCTGTGTGTGGGGATGCTGTGTGGGTGCTGTGTGTGTGTACGGGGGGTGGAGGTAGGGGTAATTTACTTAATATCCCCCCTCCCTTCTTACTTTATGTAGGGAGGGGGGATTCTTGTTCCTGCTGCTTTCCCTGGTAGTCCAGTTGAGAGTGAACTCTAGCCCCTGGGGCTAGAGTTCACTCTCGCGAGATCTGAGCGTTGCCACGGCTGGTTGAGCTCCCCGGGTCCTTTCCTGCCTCCCTCCATGCTGCAGTGGGGAGGGAGGCTGAGAGCAGAGCCAGCGCACAGATAGCGCTGGCTCTGCATGAGCCGACAGGGAAGATCCTGAGATCTCCCCTGCCTCTCTTACTCCACAGGCGTGCCGCAGGGATTAGGGTGTGCCCAGGAACACCCGGCACACCCCGTGCGCACACCTATGGAGCTTACATACTAGAGGGAGTGGGGTATAGTGACACAAAAGGTAAGGGTAGGGTAAAAAAGATAGGTTGCTTTGATAGTTTTCACTGAGGGCTTTTATACAACCCTAGTTTCTCCTCCCTACATGTGACTTGTACAGCCTCCCCAAATACTTAATGAAAAGGAACCTAGATAGTCTAGGTTCCTTTATTGCACAGTCAGTTTAAGTTAAGATTTTTTTTTATCTTCTGCTCTGTTAATAGCCTTCTAGATTCTGTAGGAGCCTCCTGTGTGTGAGTAAATTCAATTTGCAGAGCATAAGATTAAAACTTCTAATGCAAGTTAACATCTGATTAAAATTGAAACTATTTTAATGCAGTCACAGCCAGAGGAGGTGTGGCTGGGTACTGCATAAACAGAAACAAAAGTGATTTAACCCTTAAATAGCAGCGAAATTAGCAGTGAGACTGCAGGGGCATGATCTACACACCCAAACTGCTTTGTTAAGCTAAAGTTGTTTTGATGCCTGTAGTGTCCCTGTAAGCTGATGTGTGCTGACTCAGGAATATGGTGTCACTGCACCCCATTATTTGATAGCTTGGAGAAATTTTACCATTTAACTGATGCTATTCTGGGTTAAGGGACCATTGCTATGTAATCCATTTTATTTTGGATTAAACTTTTTTAATCACTGGATTCTGGTTTATGAAGCACTGACAATCCTTCCCATTAAATATATATTTTAATATGTTTTTTAAATAACCTACTGAACTCCCATTAACCTGGGTAGAGCAAGCTAAAACAGGTGCATAATGTTAACTAGCTACAGCTAATACCCCTTCTCATCATGGCTGCTCGGTCCACCAGCAGGTTGGTAGGGGCGGAAGAGTAAGCTGCAGCAAGGCATTAAAGCGTTGTTGTTTTTTAAAAAACTAATGATTGGGTATATGAGAAATGTGTTTCTGGTCTGTGGACATTTTTAGTCTCTAAGCTCCATTACATTTCCCTCATGGCACCGGTGTTACTTGTAAACTTGTCTTCCTGACACCATCTTTGGCCACATCCTTCCAAAGTTCTGCTCTGACATTGTCAAAGTCACACAGCATTGTGTTGGTGTGAAGTTCCAGCAGACCTTCAAGTAAAGGACAAATTCAGGTGGCAGATAAGTAGGTAGAATAGGTAAATTATAAATTATTTATCAAAGTGTCACCTACACTTTTCCATCTAATTTTCAGCAAATGTTTGTTACAATATATTCAATCTGTTGGGTTATTTCAGATGTTGCTTTTATTTTGCACCCTAACCATCATTTTTTTTCATGTCACATTTGTTACACATTCAACGGGTTTATGACTTTTTTTCTGGCAGAAAAGTGAGAGAATTTTCTCACCACTGTATATTTGAGATTGTCTGAAATGGAATATTTTTTAGACCACTTTAATAAGTAAGATCAAGGTAAAAAGGGAATTCAAACATCACGTTTTATAACCATTGGATAATGGTGATGAGGTAAAGTGCATTAGAGAGCGAAGCAGGGATACAGATGATGCACTATGTATTGAGTAAGTGGACTAGGATACTGATATGGGTGTGGGCAGAGGTACAGGAAAATAATTAAATACGCAGAATTAGATAAGCAAGGAGGGGCAGTACAGCCACAAAAAATATAACATATTATATTATTGTGTCAATATGTAATATAGAATATTAAAACATGGGATAAAATATAAAATAGTACATCATATAATATCTTGGACAAAATATATCATAAAGCAAAGAGGACCATGGGGGGAATATGAATAGGCTATGGTATATGAGATCACGGGGTGAAATATAAAATTCTATGGTATTTGAGATTATGAGGTTAATGTGACCCTAAGAACAACCCTGAGTTTTGCTTTTCCCAAAAAATATTCTAAAGGACCACTGTGTCACAGATGTTTATGAGCCTCCAACCTAAGCTATGTTCTGATGGACAGAATGCAAAAAATAAAGATTTTTGAGAAACTATTCACATAAAAGTTCCGGCCAAGAAAGTCTGCATTTCGACAACTATTTTTTTTTGTAACTTATTTATATGTGCATTCCGTCTCCGTAAATAACTCTAATCTTATTATGTTAATGTTAATCAAGCTAAATTCTGTGTAATCCGTCAGAGAGAAGGGTCTGGAGTGAGACACGTGATAGGCAAATGTACTGCAGGAAAAATCAATGTGTAAGGATGTGGAATGTTAGCTAAACTTTAGCAAGGGCTGTCGGATTTCTCAACCATGCCAACAATAGAATGGAACTTAATAAGCACAGTAAGTACATGTTTTTTTCTCAATTCTGAGAACAACTTAAAATAACTTTTACCTCAATACCATACTCTGGATTATTTTTTAACCATCTGGCTTTTTTTTTTTTTCTCAATACTTTTTATTGGAAAAATGTTTCAGTATTACACATACAGACATTTATTCTGGCATAACAATTTGTTGTCTTTTTAATAGTTGTTTTATAGCCACTTATTTTAGAAAAACATACAAATATCATTCATATCACATAAAACAACAATAAACAGAAGAAAAAAAGAAAAAAAAAAGTGATTATATCCATAGCAAATTGTCCTGCCTCTATCCACCTCTTGGCCATTACATAAGGGTTTTTCTCTGGTGGTAGAGTTACATAGTTACATTGTAAATGGAAAAATATTAGTTTTCTTATATTCAGTAGTCATTACCATCAATTTTAAATTAATCTGGGTTAATTTTATTTAATCATTCTTTCCAAATTAAGAATTTATTTGGTGGATGTAAGGGATTTTTCATTTGATTTGAGATATTAACTGATTTTTACTTTATACCAATTTGGTATATTAGTTGATTTCCAGTTCTGTACAATAATAAATTTGACTGCTAAAATAGTTATTAGCATTTTATGAGCTTGAGAAATTTTTGACCAATACACATGGAGAAGACAAATAAGGTAGAGGCTGGAATGGGTTAACTAAACAGTGCTCCCAATTGCAGTTTCAATACCCTGAATGTGACTGCTCCGTTAATATAGAGCCATAGATTGCTGAATCATGGAGCATAAATAGAGCTAAAAATAATAAATAAACTTTATTGGTCCCTCTTGGGGAATAGGGAAAATATAAAGCATAAAATCCCAAAAATAAAATTAGTAATGAAAAGAAAGTAGCTGTGAGAAAAACTCAGTATATATAATGTGTATTACGAATAGAATAGGATCATCTAGTATTATGATCCATTCTTTCATTTTGTTCCCTTTATAAATCTTTGCCCTTTCTTCCTTCTCTATTTTATCCCTCTTTCTGTTGCTTCTGGTGTTCTTTATCTCTTTTAATTTCTTTTCTAGTTACTACATAAAGTCTTTCCTTTATGGATCTCTTAATTTTTGTGCTCTTGCAGGAGTATTGTAGCCCATGGATCAGCGCAGCTAAGAGGAATAGGCCTTGACAGAGCCAGGAGGTAGGCACAGCAGCCACAGGAATTTAGTGACAGCTAGCATGCTGGGTAGGGCGGAGCCATAAGGGGAGTATTTATACCAGCCATTATGTGAAGTGGCCATTTTAACTGAACCTAAGCTTACCTGTCAGTTGTGAAAGCTGCCTGCCCTGGAGGGAGAAGGCAGCAGCATGGAGGCAGCATAGCAGAACAGGCAGCATGAAGAACAGGCAGCATGGAGGCAGCATGAAGAACAGGCAGTACTGAGACAGGAGGCAGCATGGAGGTACAGGAGAGGCTGGAGTGAGCTGCTACTACATGATCACTCCCATCAGCAGCATGGAGGCAGCATAGCAGAACAGGCAGCACGAAGAACAGGCAGCATGGAGGCAGCATAGAAGAACAGGCAGTACTGAGACAGGAGACAGCATGGAGATACAGGAGAGGCTGGAGTGAGCTGCTACTACATGATCACTCCCATCAGCAGCATGGAGAACAGGCAGTACTGAGACAGGAGACAGCATGGAGGTACAGGAGAGGCTGGAGTGAGCTGCTGCTACTGCATGCTCACTCCCATCTGCAGCATGGAGGCAGCATAGAAGAACAGAGGCAGCATGGAGGTACAGGAGACAGCATGGAGGTACAGGAGAGGCTGGAGTGAGCTGCTGCTGCTGCATGCTCACTCCCATCAGCCTCAGACAGAACTCCAAGCAAGCCACCATCCTGGTCACAAAGGTTGTGGCAGAATCGGGGCTGGTGGCTGCAGGAGCAGCTGGGGGGCCCCGAGCACGTCTGCTACCCCCCCCCCACGCGGCGGTGGAACAGAGGCCAGCAAGGAGAGCGAGGACGCCCCAGCGGCAGCCTGTGAGTGACATCGTTAGTTCGGCAGCCCGTGAGCCTGTCAGGAGGCGGCAAGGGGAAGGCTGAGAATGAGGTCGGAAAGCAGGCAGGAGTTGGAGGGGGCGTATGTTCGACGCGGCGCCGGTCAGGCAAGACGGCAGGTCAGGATGAGGCCGCACAGGAAGAGCGCCCCCTGCAATAAGGCGGGGGGGCGGGAAAGCACAAAGGACGGCGGAATCCAGCATGACATGATGGCCGCCAGGCAGGGAGAGCGGCAAGAGGCGTCCTGGTGAGTCTGCCCCTGGTGGCATACCTGAGTGACAGGGGGAATGATGCAAGGGCCCAGCAGTGTAAAAGCGGTTCCCCCCCCCCAATGGGCAGGCGGGGGGGTCCAGGTCGGCGGGACACAGACGGAGGCGGCCCTGGATGGGGCCAGGGTCAGGTCAGAGGTGAAGGAAGCGGATAGTGAAAGCAGCAGGCGGAGTCTTCACAGGCACAGCAGAGCAGCTATGGAGGGGAAGGCCAGCAACCAGGATTAATTAAAGGGGCCACAAGTGGATGAGGCGGCCTGGGAGAGGCCAGGTACTGCAAGCAGAGGGCAGACGAGAGGAAATGGACGTAAGGCACAGAGGCAAGCGGGAGCCCCCTGGGGGGTGTTCTCAGGAGCAGGAACACAGGAGGAGCATCAGCAGGTGTGAGTACGGCAGGGAGCAGCGCAACGACAATGACAGGCACAGCAGCAGCGGGAGGTCGGATGAGGGATGGAGAAGCAGGTCGAGGAGTGTTACTTCTACGGGCTTGAGGCTGGACCAGCGCGGACAGGAGTCGGCATCCACCGGATACTCCAGAGCCTGGCAAGGTGGATGGAAGGACAGCGCAGACGGAGGTTCGGGCGGTAAGTCCATAAACACACCACACTTTTTTAAATTGCATAAATCATTTTAGAGTCATGATCAAGGAAAAAGGGGGCTGTCCCCGCAGTGCCGAAGGGTGGGGTCACCAGAGCGCAGTCGGGAGGCCGAAGTAAGGGTGGTGGTGACGGCGTGCCGGGTAAGGGAAGGGGAATACGGTGTACCGGTACCGGGGACATCTGACGGGGCAGGAGAACAGTTAGATGTGTGGCAATATTCCAGGCGTGGCACAACAAAATGGGCACATGTCCTTCGCGGGGACATTGGGGGGCACTTGAAGGTGGAGGATAAGATTTGATAAAGGGGATTTAAAAAAAAATATATATATATATAAAAAATTCCTGTCTTCCGCTCGAGGAGTTCATTGATTTAAAAGGGGTGGTTCATAATGATAGTGTAGGAAATGCGCTCTTTCCGGGGGCTGACGGCGCACCCCCAGGAGGTGCTGTGCTGGCTGGACAGAAGAAAGGTCAGTACAACTGGGGACCGTCGGGTAGGCTTCGATACGGGTGTTCCGGAGGCGGTGGGAGTCACGGTGTCAACTGACGCGTCAAAAAAGGAAAACCTAAGACAGGAAGGGTTATCGGCAGGGCTTCAGCCCCGCGGTTGCGGCTCGGAGCGGCACCAGTGATGATCAGTGCATTGCTGCTGTGGCTAAGGCAGTAAGCCTCCCATGAATGCGCTAATTTTATGGCTGAGATTGTTGAGGGGGTTTACGCTATTCCATTCAAAGTCGAGGGACCAGGAAAAGTGGTGGGCGAATATCAAGTCCATGGGGGAACTTCCGCGCCATTAGCGGACCTGTGGGTGTCTCCATGGGGTGTGGTCCCCTAGAAATGGGCGGGCAAATTCTGTCCAATACAAAACTTATCGCACCCAAAAGGGGCATTGGTAAATGAGGACATCGCCGCGGAACTGTTCTGTATAGTTGGCATCATTCGGCCTTGCCGTCGAGTTGGTTTGGGGGAACAGGACGCGTTCGATTATTGGCGACCCTTCCATCTTTTGGGTTGCATGTTTGCAGGTTCCTATTGGTAACCTCTACTTGCCAAGGGGCAGTTCCATTCATGTTCCTACTCGGGAAGTTGGATCCGTCTGGGAGTGGGAGGTGAAAAAGGAATCAGAAAGGGGTTCCTTAGTACATTATCTGTAAGATAGCTTGCTGTGTGGGCTCGGCTGGGCCGGGCCGTTGTGGACATACCTTACGGTCACGGGAATCCTACCGCACGTCTTTGCTTGGACTGGAAATTGTTTCGGTGGTAGGAGAGTGTCGATTGCCTGGGGTTCAGTTGACTGCACTTCGGGAGTTCAGGCTGAAGGTTCGCAGGTCCAAGAAGGTCACTGAGAAATCGCAGTTGTTCATAAGGCAGTTTCAAGTTGCATGTCGGGTTAGTCGCGAGGACTGGGTCGGTAGCCATTTCATGGCGAAGGCTACTTGTGGAGCCTTTGCGGGTGGTATCGAGTTGTTCACAGATACCTCTGGGAACATAGATTCCGGGGCATACCTGGAAGGCAGGTGGTGCGCAGAGCGGTGGTGGGAGGCATGAAAGGTAAGTCCTCTTATTCGACGTTGGCATCTTTTGAGTTATTTCAATTGGGAGTGGCTGTGGCTCTAAAAGGTGAAGGATTAAGGGATGAAAAGTCATAATTCACGCACAATACGGCGGGGTTCGTGTGGTTTACCATCCAGCCGGGTCCTCGGTTCAGGAGGTACGCCGATGGCGGCGATTCGTATCACTGTTCAGGTATCGGGTGCAGGCACGCCACGTGCCTGGTTGGCGGAAGGTAGGGGCTGGTTACTTGGCTCGCGCACAAGGGGACAAGCTGCGAATGGCGGCCCCAGGGGGCGCGGGAGGAGGGACTGTCCAGTCTGGAGGAAATGTGGCAGCTCGAGACGCCATGCTTGGAGGATCGATACAGAATCCTATCGCACCGGGCAGAGGGACTGCCTATGTGAACGTTTGAGATATGTGGGACAAGGCGGTTGGTTTCACTGTGGGGGCCCAGTCAAAGGAGGGGCGAAGGGATACCTTGCTGTGGTTCCTAAGCCGTTTGTTTGTTCAGCGTTAGCTCCATCAGCAATGGACAGGAGCATGGTGGCATTGTCGTTAGGGTTTAAACTGACTGATTGGGAGGAAGTGACGGAACGTTGTCACGTCCGTCAGGCATCGCGGGTCTTACGGAGAGATATGAAATATGTCGGTGCCGGGCGGCGGGTTTCCTTGGGTAACGCAACGCCTGGTGGTGTATTACCCTACTTTTGCAGTGAGTTTGCTTGCGGTGGCCTTCTCGGAGGCTTGGGGCAATTTGGATTGGGGAACTGGTGAGTGCCTTCGGGCAGGTGTTGGGGAGTTCTACACTTGGTTGTCGAACCTTAGTCGGTTAAGGTAACGATTCAGTAGGGTTGTTCAAGAACGAATGTGTCTGGTAAAGGAGGTTTGGTAAAGCTATATTCCCTGCCGGGGTCAGGGGTACGCCCGGTGTTAAGCGCATCATGCTACTTGGAGCTTTGCCCGGACATCCCGGGTGGCTTACTGGTAAAAGGGGACAGATCGGTGCTGTCACGATTCAATTCCCGCAGGTGTTTGTTCGAAGGGGTTTGACAATGTTGGGTTTGGATCCCGGGCACTTTGGGACCCATTCTTCCCAGGTGATGGCGGTAACAGAGGCACCCCACCTGGTTTTAAGTGAGGACCTAGGGAAACGTTTAGGCAGGTGGGAGTCAGTACGGTTTAAGTCCTGTTTCAGGCCAGTCTATTTGGTTTAATGGCTATGGACGTATGGGTTTGTGTTTGGGGCTATGCCTGTGTCGCTAATTACTTTCGTTTCAGGTTTGGTGACATGGTTGGTGGGTCATTCTTATATCTAAGGGGCACAGATGGGAGCTGCGTTTCAGTTCAAACGTAACTGGGCTTTCCTTTGAAATTGGTGGAGCAGGAGTGGTTTTGTTTTTCAGGGATTTTGGTGGCAAGACATTAGGGGAGAAATTTTTCCGGGAGGTAACAAGGGGTACTTTCCAGGACATTCTGGATATTGGCATGGTCCCGGAAAAGGAATTGATCAGGTGGAGGCAGAGGGAGGTGGACCAGCTATGGGAGCTGGCCACGGGTGTGGTGGTGGTGCGGTCCGAGATGGTTCCTTGGTTACATTGGAGACATACTACGTACCCGGCCGTGGTAGCTCGGTGTCGAGGACGACTTAATAAAAAATTGATGGCGGTATTTATCAGATGTGGGGGCGGTGTAACAGTGAGACACAACGAATTGGGAGGAAAGCTCCCTGGGTACTCCAGGTGGGATGGGGTACATTTTCGGATGTAAGGTGTGATCTGTTTAAATTGGGCCTTCAGGAAGGCATTCAACAGGCCTTATTCCGGTGTGGTGGGGGTCGCTCAGGAGCTTTAGGTGTCAAGTCCTGAGCTGTGGCGGGGAATGGCCTGGTTAAATCGGAGGGTAGATGGAGGAGAAAGTGGGCATCCTGAGGTTTAGTGTGGATTGGGCAGTGTTGCACGTGGTTGGTAGGTTCGAGCCCGTCGGTGGCTCCGAACCTGGGGGTGTGGTGGTGTCTTGGTACACCCTACACTGGAACTGGTGGGTAGCGGTGTCTTGGTACACCCCTACAATGGATATGGTGGGTAGCGGTGTCTTGGTACACCCCTACAATGGATATGGTGGGTAGCGGTGTCTCGGTACACCCCTACAATTTAACCTGGTGGAAATGTGGTCAAATTGGACGGCCAGTTTCTGTGTTAACATGTTATTTATATTGTTATCTATTGTTATTATTGTGGGGTCATTGCTAGGGGTATGTTATGTATATGGGGGAGGTTAACATTATTAAGATTTGTTGGCAATGACCCCATTTGTTATTCCTTAATTATTTATTAATAATTTAATAAAGCTGTGGACAAATTATTTCCAACAGTATAACCTGTGTCCGTGTTTTAATGGGGGTTGGGGTAAGGTTAGCGCATATGCCGGCAAATCCGACTGTGCGCCTGTCATGTAGCCCATGGATCAGCGCAGCTAAGAGGAATAGGCCTTGACAGAGCCAGGAGGTAGGCATAGCAGCCACAGGAATTTAGTGACAGCTAGCATGCTGGGTAGGGCGGAGCCATAAGGGGAGTATTTATACCAGCCATTATGTGAAGTGGCCATTTTAACTGAACCTAAGCTTACCTGTCAGTTGTCCCTCCCACCCTCCCTGTATTTGGTTAGGTTAGTTGATTTCCCGTTTTTTCACAGCGGCGGGGAATGGCCTGGTTAAATCGGAGGGTAGATGGAGGAGAAAGTGGGCATCCTGAGGTTTAGTGTGGATTGGGCAGTGTTGCACGTGGTTGGTAGGTTCGAGCCCGTCGGTGGCTCCGAACCTGGGGGTGTGGTGGTGTCTTGGTACACCCTACACTGGAACTGGTGGGTAGCGGTGTCTTGGTACACCCCTACAATGGATATGGTGGGTAGCGGTGTCTCGGTACACCCCTACAATTTAACCTGGTGGAAATGTGGTCAAATTGGACGGCCAGTTTCTGTGTTAACATGTTATTTATATTGTTATCTATTGTTATTATTGTGGGGTCATTGCTAGGGGTATGTTATGTATATGGGGGAGGTTAACATTATTAAGATTTGTTGGCAATGACCCCATTTGTTATTCCTTAATTATTTATTAATAATTTAATAAAGCTGTGGACAAATTATTTCCAACAGTATAACCTGTGTCCGTGTTTTAATGGGGGTTGGGGTAAGGTTAGCGCATATGCCGGCAAATCCGACTGTGCGCCTGTCATGCTTTCTTCCCTTTTGTTTTGTTTTTTTCTACTTTTTTTCCCCCTCTTCCTCCTTTTTTTGTCTTTATTCAACATAATTCCAAAAATGTAGCATTTCAGTTTTCTGGTTTAGTAAATTTCTGGATTTCCTGGAGTGGGGTACAATTACCGTATATACTCGAGTATAAGTCGACCCGAATATAAGCTGAGGCCCCTAATTTTAGCACAAAAAACTGGGAAAACTTATTGACTCTAGTATAAGCCTAGGGTGGGAAATGCAGCAGCTACTGGTATGTTCTCTTTAATATTTTTATTAGTGATATTGCAGAAGGTCTTGATGGTAAGGTATGTCTTTTTGCTTATGATACTAAGATAAGTAACAGGGTTTATGTTCCAGAAGAGATAAAATTACATTAATCGAATATTTATTTACAGTGTGTGTGTATATAATAAATGCAGTGTGTGTGTTTGTGTAGTGTGTGTATATAATGAATGCAGTGTATGTGTTTATAATTAATGCAGTGTGTGTGTGTTTGTGTAGTGTGTATATAATTAATGCAGAGTGTGTAGTGTGTGTATATAATGAATGCAGAGTGTGTGTGAATGCAGTGTGTGTGTATATAATGAATGCAGTGTGTATGTAATGCGGAGTGTGTGTATGATTATAATGCAGAGTCTGTGCATTATATACACACTCACACTCTGCATTATATACACACACACACACTTATACAAACACACGCTCTGTGTGCATATAATGCAGAGTGTGTGTGTGTATATATAATGCAGTGTGTGTGTAGTGTGTGTGTAAACTGGGTGGGAATGGCATTTTTATTTTTTAATATTATAGTAATATAATTATTTTAATATTTTTTTTAATATTATTGAAATTATTTTAATATATATATATATATATATATATATATATTTATTTAGCCCCCCCTTCCCTGCTTGTTGCCTGGCCAGGGAGGGGGGCTGTAACATTCCCTGGTGGTCCAGTGGATGGGCTGTGCAGGGGGGGCCGGAGCAAGCTGTTACTTACCTTTGTAGCAGCTCCGGTCAGTTCCCTTCACCTCCGTGCAGCTCCCCCGTTCAGCTCCCACTGTAAGTCTCGCGGTCTGCGTGCCACGCGGAGCATTGCCATGGTAACCCGTGGCAACGCTCTGACGGCCGAGGGTGTCGCGAGACTTACAGTGGGAGCTGAACGGGGGAGCTGCATGGAGCTGACAGGGAGCTGACCAGAGCTGTTGCACAGGTAAATAAGAGCTCGCGGCCAGCCCCTAACAGGACCGCTGGGCTTGTAATGAGCCCGGCGGTCCTGGTCTGTATTATGGTAATGTAAATTGCCATAATACAGACCTTGACTCGAGTATAAGCCAAGTGGGGCTTTTTCAGCACAAAAAATTCTTGAGTATATACGGTATGTGTTACTAAGCCGGGTGTGTACCTTTATATCAGGTTTTATGTTTTCTAAATGATCATCGTTACGGTTTAATTCTTCATAATTCGCATCCTCTTGCATACCATAAAGATGGTCCAATATTGAGTTATGTTTCAAATATACAATACGGTTTGATCTGAGTTTGATCTGAGTTATTTGACTTGATTTAAACCGTATTTTAAGCCATATTTTTTTTTCTCTTTCTTCTCTTCTCCCCCTCCCCTTCACCTTC
The DNA here is from genome assembly GCA_933207985.1 of Pelobates cultripes. Classification (NCBI taxonomy): domain Eukaryota; kingdom Metazoa; phylum Chordata; class Amphibia; order Anura; family Pelobatidae; genus Pelobates; species Pelobates cultripes. Next base: position 52,999,429 of record OW240918.1, on the reverse strand, counting down.
TTTTTCATTTTAAATACATTTGGCTATTAAGCCACTTAGTAGTATATCATAGGCTATATTTCTGTCAGGCTTACAAGTTGATCCAGCATTCAGTACTGTGTCACACCTAGGACTAAGGATAACGTATAACCGGACCTTAGAATGGCCGGACTTGACGTCTCCAAGAATAGTCAAAATACTAGCCAAATTCAGGTACACAGAATCAGGCACAAAGATGAAAGCCAAAAGTCAAGGATACCAGATATCAGGGAAGTCAAAACAAAGCCAAAGTCAAATACCAGAAAATCAAGATCAGGAACGCACTCTCGGATAACCATAGGCATGAAACAGAACAGGGCAATGAGCAAGAGGAGAGTTGAGTTTAAATACCCCTGTCGTGGATCCGATTGGCTGTAACTGGCCTTTGACCTCAAAGGCAGTTACCAGGTGTGCATGATTGCTGCTCAACACAAACCCACCTGTGGATTTGATTGGCCATGCACATTACCTTTGACCCCAACAGTAATTACCAGGTTTGCATGATTGTTGCTTGGCACAACTTTTCCTGTCAGGACGGTAATGTTGCTTGGCACAACTTTTCCTGTCAGGACAGTAATGTTGCTCAGCACAACTTTTCCTGTCAGGACGGTAATGTTGCTTGGCACAACTTTTCCTGTCAGGACAGTAAATGCCATTAACCACATTTTTATGTGCGTATGAATACATGACAATATCAAGGTATCTTTCCCCTACTATAATTTCTCCTTAGCACACACTCGTAACACACAATATATTGCCCCTCTTCCAGATCACCTTTTTATTTATTCACCCCTATACATATATAAGCGACTATCGGTGAATATGTAGGGGATTGTGTTCATATAATTGCCTGTATGGCTGGCTATGAAGGATTGGATTCCTTGTGGGGTACTCAAACTTTAAGCACCCACTCCCTCCTCCCTCTGATATAATATTAGCCCCTCTTGCCTGGTATCTCGTCCGTCTTTATCAGATATCCCCAAGAACGCTCAGGAGAATTAGGATAATCACTGTGTATCAGCCGAGAAACGTCTTGTGCTTTTTCCTCTTGCAGTCTTAGTGAAGATTGTAGCATAAGGTTTCTGGTACCCCCCCTTTCAGCTTATGGCTTTTCAACCCGCAGCTTTCAGACCATGCTGTGTTGATTTATTCGGTCTGCTCCAGATTGACGGCTCCATAAGCTCCACCCCCTGACGTCGCATGGTCACATGGTCACGTCATACGCCCATCGACAACCATCTGGCTCTCTAAAACGAATTCAAGAGTTTTGCACTTCTTGACTGAACAAATAGTAAAAGAAACCTCTATGGTTAGAGCGGGCAGGTTATGACTCCTCGGATGCGGTTTTTGGGTGACGTACTGGGGAGATATATGTGACAGGTGGGACATCTCGGAAAGGGCATTATGATAATAAGGCAACAAACAAATTAATTGGTAGATCTCTCAATGGCAAAGAATATTAATTGGAGAGATAGAGGTTTAGGAAATTAACAGGGGACAGAGTAAAAGGGGTATATTAAATGGGAGACGGGACAACTAAGAAAAGTTTGATATGTTTCCCGTGATAGGATTAGGAGATTATTTTGTGGATTTCATAATGTGAATCTTTGGATGGTTTGGGCAAGGACAGCACTGAGTTGTTGGATCCAGGCAACACAAGGTCTTGGGCCAGCCCTGACGATATGAATGTAGTGCAGTTAGTCTGTAACACATGCAAGTTTGCAATGTGTAATAATGACAAGTATTTTAGGTGATTTCATAAATAAACAGATAACCATTTCTGTAGCTGAGAAAGTACAAGTGTGCTGACAAATGCTGGACTGCTGGTGTGTCTTGAGGAAATACATTTGTGAGCCTTGCGATGCGGAATAAAAATGCACATTTCACCAATTATCCTGCGTTCTCCATCAATCCCAAAGTAACTGAAATGTAAATAAAACTCTTCACTCGTCCCTTTGATTTCCCTTTTGCCCTCACCCACGATTCTAGTTTATTTTCTGATTCCTATTATAGGTCAAAAAATGTCAAGCTCCAGCAAACTGGGGCAGACATAGGATTGATAGAACGCTGTGTGAATATCTGTTGTAATAACATGTTTACTGTTTGCATAAATCAGAAATGTACATATACCACGTTTGATAAATGTCAGGATTTGTGCATTTCCACAAACCAATCATTTCACTCAGAACCAAGAAAGAAAGCAGAAATCACTCATGATGTTAACTTGAGCAACACAACATTATCCGCGCACTGTATAATCCTGTAAAATCATAAAGCACAAGACGGCTCTGGGAAGAGATTCATTCTTCTAGACTGTGGGACTCAATGATAGAGATAGAGAGCCATGAAGGAACATTAGTAAATCCTAGAGCTTTCATCTTCCTGACACATCCTGTCCTAGTTACTGGAATATTATAATTTTTTTTGCATTCAGTGTTCCTTAAATAAAACTGTATTGCACAGCCAAGAGAGACATTGTACCCATTTAAAGATATACACATAGATCCCAGCACACTTCATAACACAGGCTTCAAGAGAGATAAAGTTAGAAACAAATCTTCAAAGAAGGATAAATTGGTCAAATAATATTTGCATATTATTTTACTCCTACCACTTCGCTAAATTCTTCCAGATCTTTAATATATTTTAAGCTATAATAAAACATTGTAACTCTATAAAAAGTGGATAGACGGGCTACAAAATTAATAAAAAGTAATTAAGTATTTTAGTGATGAAGAAAGGTTAGGGAATAGCATTATACAAATATATTTGTATATTCATAAACAGGACTATACATAGGACACGAGGTCACATGTTCAGACTGAAAGAAAGGAGATTTAGTCTAAGGCAAAAGAAAAGTTTTTTTACAGTAAGGATGTGAAATTCTCTGCCTGAAGAGGTGGTTTTATCAGAGCATATACAGATGTTTAAACTCTTGTCAGCTATTTAACTATGTGACTATGTAACATTATAACTATACCATAATGCTTTCTGAATTAAAAGCGAACTGTTATGGGGGTGTGGGGGCATAGTAACTTGCTGAGCTGAGTGCATCTTCCGTAAGCTCCAAGTCACTAGTGAGATACAGTGAACATACTCTTAGAGTGAACCTCTTATTCAATTTTTTTAATACCAGAATGTCACATTACCTGTCAATTCTGAGTAATGCCATTTAATGACAGCACTGCTAGACATACTTTTATGACTTCAATTTTTCAGACATAATTCATGCACTATGGAGACTACAGAATGAAGCAGGACGATGAGAGCACAGATCTTGATCAAAAATACATATATTGTGCTAGTGTATTCACCCTTTCATGGTTTCTGGAACCTAGTAGCACATTCTTATGTTTCAGCAGTGATCCAAACCTGACCAAAGTCTTCCCAGGACCAATAATATGCTTTGAATCATATTTAACAACGTTTCTATTCAGCTGCTAAGGAATTGACCTAAATTAATGGGTTGGGTTATAATGACTTCTGACCCAAAAGAAGTGATGGGTAGAAAAAAAAACCAAAACAAACCAGAAATGTTTTATACAAGAGAGATACCGGAATATAAGAGATCTTGGCATTCAACCATGCTTGAAACTTAAGATGGCGACCACAACAGATGGTCTCGCCTTCAGTGGAGGAAAGTGGTGGTGGGGGAGATTTGCACTCCTCTCTGTGAACTTACCCAATAACCCTACCAGAAGATGCCACCTAAAAGTGAAAAGTATGCCTGACTTAAACAAGCACTGTCATCATCTAAGGACTTTGCCTTGGATTCGCCGCTGGTGGTCCCTGGGCCGGGGGATTGCAGAGCCTGTAAAGGTGAGTTTACTTACCTGTACTTGTCCCTTGCAAGACTGCAAGATCCTCTATAGACACAGCCAATTCCTTGCAGCCGTCACTGGAGACTGATGTTGGTATTGACTCTGCAGCTCCGCCCTGAGTCTAAGAAAGTCAGGAGAGGAGAAATAAATTTTTCACAGGAGTGATGGGGGAGGGGGGAACTTTAATTGATATTGCACAGGCACGAAAGCACTGTGTTAGCTTGTCACAGCTGCTGGAACAGTCTCTAAAATGGTATTACCAAATATCTCACATCCACCAACCATGCCTATCAGGAAAGGGAATTCTAGCGGTATTGCTAGGTAACAAAAAAGACAACTTCATCCCAAGGCTACATTTTATGGTTATATATTGACTTAAGCCTCTATTAAAGTGACTCCTATACCATGCTCTATGTCGAAACCTAAACCCTAATATATTCTTTAAATCACATTGATACATCAAATCTATGAATTCATTCTGAGTAATACATGAACCTATCTTTAGAAACAACAGACCTACTGTATTAACGCCAATCCATGCCCCCACTGCAATACCTCCACACTCTGCTGTATAATTAGCTCCAAATATGTTTCAGTTCAGACACTGTCACAAATTATATCAGTCGCGGTGTATATCCTCTCTCAGAATTACAGTGGACTCAGGGCTAAAAATAAAATGGTGCCAAAATTAGACCCTGGACTTTTCAGGACTCCATTGCAACTCGACCCCCTGGTAATCCTTGCCAGCCCCACTGCAACATAAACTCTATAGATGAAAGAGTTATGAAGTGTATATCTAGATATGTATAGATAATTTCACTATCTTATTTTATAGATAACTTATTTATGCCGTATTAATAAACAAGGGTGTTTATTCACTAAACAACGACTTGAAATTAATTGGAAACTGAAAAACAAATTGTATTTTTGTTGATTTGTACCAAATCTCCAATTCATCTATAGTCACCTATTTTAGCTCAAATATTGCCATTTAGTTTTCACTTTACAACAATGTACTGTTTAGAGAATAAATCCCAAGAAACTCTAGGTAACAAGAATGGCCGCACATTTGAGAATCTGATGTGATTAAATGCTTTGAGAAGATTAATCTGCAGAATCTCTAATGCAGGGGTCAGCAACCTATTGCACGTGTGCCAAGCATGGTACTCAAGATGCCTTTGCATGGCACTCAAGGCTGCCTGAGCAAAATAGGCTTGGACCTATCAGGAGTCTCAGTGAAACTTCAGTTATCTGCTAGTGCCGCTAGAGTGTTGATTGCAGTTGGTGAGGGACCATCCACAGTCTACATATAGCAGCACTTATAGGAAGTAATCTCAGATCATTTCCTCCCAGCACTTGGGAACAGGAATCCGCACTGGAGTAGAGCAGCCCACAGCAGCTATTGCAGCTCGTTTCCTTGACATGTACGTGGCCAGCCCGGTCCCCAGTGGACCCACACTGCTAGATATACACAGAGCTGCAGAATAAGCCTCCTCCTTATACAAATAATACAAATAGCCCACACACAAACACAGTCCCTACAAACACAACACCACCGATAATCCATCTGCACACAACCTCACATGCAATACCAGTTCCACATGTACACACACTACCAAACACACAATGTGATTTATCATCCACACAATTCCACAAGCAGCCCTCGAACACAGCCCATATTCACAGGTATCAAAAACAATACCACAAACTACTCATGTACACATACAATGTAACAGCCAATGATGGCAATAGCCCACATACTCACAAATACAATGCTACAAAGCAACTGCAGCACGCATAAATAACACAAAGAGAATACGACAACATTCCCACCTCAGTTTTAAAAAAATAGGACAGACACGCCAAGGGACTTCAACATCTTGTTTTAGCATGGTAACACTAAAATAATGCCTACTACTGCTCTAATGTTGTATGTTGCATTAATCCCCTCTATAGACACAGCCAATTCCTTGCAGCCGTCACTGGACACTGATGTTGGTATTCAAGGCTACATTTCACTCTGGTGCTTCTATGGACTACATTTTATAATTCCCATGATGCAACACCAGCCAAGATACTTACTGGGACAAAATTTCAAGATTGCTTAAATAAACAGTCAGGGTTATCCATGTAACTATTAATCGTCGAGAATTCAGAGTGAATTTCAAACTTTATGCTAAAGTAACAGAACTTAAAAAAGATCTCCAAATCAACAACATTTTACATTCTGCTATTTGGGCACAAACTAATTAAAATAAATAAAATTACTTATGAAGTCATGACAGTTCATACTTTATAGATAACTCTGAACAACCCTACATGTAAGAAACTGCAAGCGATACCATTTAAATTTACTGAACTATATTCATATTCATTTAGTTTCTCAAATTATTTACCTTAAGTATTTTCCATTGGCATTCAATGTTTTAAAAATGTCAGTTAAGTGACATGACACCCAGCATCCAATTTTAAGCAGTAATTTTACAACACACAACTTAATGCATTCTAGCTTATTTATTTAATTTATTTTTATAGATGCTGTAAGGAGACATTTTGCAGCTAATAGCCCTGAAAGCTAATGTAACAAGAATTGGCGGAGGCTGCTGGCTCAATATTAAAGGCACTGAAAAGTCTTCTAGTGACAACCCAATAATCACAACACATAATGTGCCATTCACAGGGGCTTCTAACTGTGAGTCTATAAATTATATCTACTATTAGAATATCATTACTGTTCTACATGGGTTTATCAGTACATGTAACGCTTAACAATGTCCCCATTAATATAATGTCAGGGAGAAACAAGAGCTACAGGGCCAGACTTTACAGTTAAGTATTGACAAGAGGCAATTTTTTAATGCAGGTTTAACTTTGTTCCTGACAGATAGGCCTGTAGTGCATATAAACTGTGTATCATGCTGCAATTGTATTTGACTGTACAACTTTGTTTGATTCAGTGGCAAAAAAATGTCCAGATTTTTGGTTTTGATAAAGCTTTGTGTAACAAATTACCTTTGAGGAGTTTACAGGAAATTCACAACGCTTCAATAGCAGATAATGGGAGGACGGGATTGGTAGACTAGTTGAGGCCAGTGATGCCTAATCTATAGTTCATGATTTCTCAATGAGTCAATAGTCAAATGGAACAATTTGGGGCATTTCCCCTTGCCACAGACCAGTTGAGTTAAAAAGTGTTCTCCTAATGATCTTGCTATGAGTAGTTGTAAACAAATGAGCTGTTGATGCACACTCTTTCAGCAGGTTTGATTTCATATATCCCCTTGTGATCCAACATGGTGTTATGATGCTGAATGATGAGACTACTGTATGACATCTTGGGAATTAGAGAAAAAGCTTGTGAGACTAAGGGAATAGAGTGTTAGAGTCCTGGGTTTTAAAATGACATAATTTAAAGTGTAAAAGCATCATTTATGAAAAAGGTTGGCTACATGACTGCTGAAGGATCTGAGCATTATGGTTTGCTGCAAAAAGAAGAGGAACATTTATCTGGTAGTTTAGTTAAAAGGGGAACATCCTTCCTCCTGGGGCTCTCTGTCGGAAAAGGTTGTAATAGGACCCCGAAATAAGAAACGTGACGTTGAGGGGACCTATGGAATACAGTGCACGCATCATTCAAACTAACTTTAAAGGGTTTTTCCAAGCACCATGACATCAGTGACTTGAAGTGGTCATGGTACTTGGAGTCTATTTGTGAAACGCTGCTACTCAGAGTTAAATAAATATGGCTAAAGTTTAGTCTGTGCATATTGGGTGTGTGGTCAACACACATAGCATGCTAGTGACAGACAACCAATGATGGCAAAGCACCCCCTCCTTCCATCCTTCTGTCCATAGGGATGTCCCTCCCTCTAGCGAAGGGGAGTGATACCATCAGAGGAGGATCAGGGTGCAGGGAGAGGTTAGCCTTGGTGTGGGATCGCAGGTAAGTTCCTTCCTGTCATGTATTCATCCGCACATAAAAATGTGATTTATGGCATTTACTGTTCTGACAGAAAAGTTGTGACGAGCAACATTACTGTACTGACAGGAAAAGTTGGGCCGAGCAGCAATCAATCCACAGGAGGGTTTGTGCTGAGCAGCAATCATGCAAATAGGAACCTGGTAACCTTTGGGTTCAAAGGCCAGTTACAACCAATCAGATCCACAGGCGGGTATTTAGGCCCAGTTCTCCTCTTGCTCAGTGCCCTGTCATGGTGTCCCTTGTGGTTGCCTGAGAGCGCGTTATTGATTCTGGTTATTCTGGTTGTTTGACTTTGGCACTGATTTTGACTTCCCTTGTTTCTGGCATCCATGACCCCTGGCTTTTCCTTATCGTTGTGTCTCTTTCTGTGTCCCTTGACCTCGGCTATTCCTGACTATTCTTTGGTACGTTAGTCCGACCATTCTAAGGTCCGGTATACGTTACCTATCAGTTTTCTATAATTCTACGTGCTGGATCATACTGTAATCCTGACACTTCCATCCTTAATTCCATATTTTAGGGGATAAACCTTTAGGGCCACTCACATAATATGATATATCAGCCTAATGAATGTTTTGGTGGGTAAATGTGTTAAATATGTCAATTAACCCAAATATAATTTAGATACATAAACATTATATTACACCCTAATGTGGATTTTAATGTCAGAAGGTTTAGGTGAGCCATTCCTTCTCTATTGTATGGCTTACATCAGGCATTTAAAATTTTTAGGTCTAGTAATTTAAGCAAAACATTTCTTGAACATTAAAAAGAGGTCATGATGATCCTTCAGTGCCAAAGGAAAATAATGTATAAGCCAAAATGGAAAAATTCTTGTAAGAGTAAACTAAAGTATTTGCTCTTGAATACATTATTTCAGTTGCTGGATTCTAAAGGGATCATATGATGGTACATGCCATTTTAAATTGGCTTCTTTCTCTGTATTTTCATAAAGTGTTCAGCAGTTTATAGGTTTTTCATTAAGATAGAGAAGATTTGTTCAAAATGTTGTGCCATGATTTTTCTCATTTGTGACCGGGTCGAATTTCCCATAAGGTCACCGAGGATTGATAGATGGGGGTAGAAAAGATGATACCAATTGTGTGAAGTAGGGGGACAGAAGAGTGAAACGTGATTTATGGAGGAGAGAAGAAGGGTACAATTGAGGGATGAGGATAAAGAAGAGGTGAACAAGTGAGGGAAGGGGGCAAGAAGATGGGAACAAGTGTTGGATGGGGAAAGAAGAGGGGAACAAGTAAGGAAGGGGGACAAAAATAGGGGAATGGGAATGTAGCGGAGTAGAAGTATAAACTGCAATATCTCCACTGGTAGATGTAATCAGCATTCAAATAAAGGGTAGCATTGTAATTCCAATCCCATTCCCCAACAACTGGACGAAACACTGAAGTCAACTGAACTTTTTTTGAGCCACAGGCTTTATTGAGGCTTTATACAATTCCCAATGCAAGGGGTTTCCTTAATGACATTCCAGGGTTTTTCCCCGGGTGGACTTTGTTGAAGACTGGTAACAAAGTTACATTTCCCATGATCCTTTTCTGTACTGAGGGTCACAATTGGGGAAAGGAGGAGAGAAACACATGTGAGTGGGAGATAAATCAATAGACAGGAGTGCAGAGAGATAAAGAGAGGCAGATGGGAATTGGAAACAAGGCAGAAACACACCTATACATGCACACTATATACCCACACATGCACATTAAAACTTCACATAAACATGCTCCTGCATGCACACACTGGCACTCTATAAAACACTCACCAATAACTTTACACACCAGCACTCTACCCAAATATAACCATCATTCACATGAACTCACTAACAGTCCATACAAATATGCTCTTACATACCCACCCAACCAACCAGCCACTGTCACATTTGGTGACGGTACTCACCTTTCCCAGGGCATCCACAAAGCCCTGGAAGTCAGTCTGCAGCAGTTATGGTGCCTGTGGCTGCTGCACCCCAGTCTGCATACTCTGAACCTCGATCCACAGCCAGGAAACTCCGGCATGCTCCAGCATTCCAAGATGGCAGCTGCTGCATGAGGAGACTGGTCTGTAGGTCAGATGTTGAAGGAGGTGTGACTGAGGGGTGGAGCCAGGACAATGATGCATCCAAGATGCGGTTGAGTCCCACAATCAGTCACATTGACCTCAGGTAACCCCTCATACCGGTGAGACCAGGTTATGTGATTGAGCCACTCCTTTATAATCATAACGCACCTTTCAATGTCAGTGCTTGGTTGTTTTGTTGCCTGCCTCAGAACTCCTCGCATTTGTTCCCCTGTGTTTCCTGTCCTTGCCGGTCTCCTAAATGTGCCTGCTCTCTGAATTTTGCTGATAGCCAGCCGCCCGCCCTGAACTCTGGACCGTCTGACTCTGATTTCTGCCTGACCCTTTTTCAGATACCTTGCCTTGGATTTTCCTGTAATTTTATTAAAGCCCCCATGCCATCACTGAACCAATAGAATCCTGCTGTCAACCCGAGGATCTCTGTGGATCGTGCTTGTAAGGGAGAGCTGTTACTGCACCCGAGTTCCAGGACTAAACACAACCCCAGAGGTTTGTTACAGCCATGTATTCCGAACCAATCATATTCTGATTTCCATTGAAATTGGGGCACATTGAGGAAACCACGCTTGGGGCAGAATAGAGGATAAATCCATCCCTGAGCCCAACCCTTGGTTCTCAAAGCTGGAGATAAGACTAACAAAGGGAATCAACCATTTTCATCCATTCTGTCTGGTTTACATTATATGTTTACATTATATGAATGATCATGGTCTCACAAACTCAAAACAGGTTGTGACATCACTACATGTCTGTATATATATAATTCACGGTCATTAACTACGGTCATTAACAGTGAGCTAATTGCTATATATTCCCCAATGTGCTCTTCTCAGATGGAATAACTGCAACAGATTCCAGAGCTTAAAGGCACACTGTAGACACTATAAACATTTCATCTCATTGAACTGGGTTGGAGTCCCCTAGCACTGTTCCTCCATTCAGTGTTAAACCATTTTCAAGCAGTTTCACAATAAATAAGGGTCTCTGGCCACCCACATCCTGACCTCTACTGGAGGTATGACAAAGCCAGAGATTGCATACTTACTTACCAATTCATATAAGCTATAGATGCTGTAATAGGTCAAGAGTGGTCAGTTGACTCTTTCAGTCAGTCACAGCGACCCATATCTGCTCAGATGAATGCTTCCTTATTAGCCTGAGCAGCATAAAGTAGATGGGCTGCTGGCGACATTTGTTCAGCATTAAAACATTAAGAATTAGAGAAAACAAATCTTCAAGTCAACTGTGTTGTTAGTTTGGTTTCTTTTGCCTAAAATGTGAAATTAATCTTGAATTTACTTTCAATTAAAGACAATTTACATTTTAATTAATAACCCTGTTAGTATACTCATGTTCACTGGAGGCTTGAATGTTCTTGCACACCCACACATTCCACATCCAGCATAATCTACATAGCTGTCAGTCACGTGTTATGAAAGGCTTTATCGATCTGATAGCCTGGGCTTGACAAAGACTTGGTGGGAGTCCAAACTTTGCCAGGTCACCCATCGGTGGCTAGAATAAAGGTGCATTAATATGAATGAAGACTATGTAATTTATTTGCTGCATGTCTGGTACGTAGTTTGCAACTAGTGATGTCCAGAACGGTTCGCCGAACGGTTCGCCACGGACGGATCACCACGGACTCATCATTGAGTAAACTTTGACCCTGTACCTCACAGTCAGCAGACACATTCCAGCCAATCAGCATCAGACCCTCCCTCCCAGACCCTCCCACCTGCTGGACAGCATCCATTTTATGTTCATTGTGAAGCTGCATTCTTAGTGAGCTGTCCAGGAGGTGGGAGGGTCTGGGAAGGAGGGTCTGCTGCTGGTTGGCTGGAATGTGTCTGCTGACTGTGAGGTACAGGGTCAAAGTTTACTCAATGATGAGTCCGTGGCGAACCGTTCGTGGCGAACCATTCGCAAACCGTTCGGCGAACCGTTCGGCGAACCATTCGGGACATTACTATTGGCAATCATTCTATCTCAATGGAAAGACTTTCATAGAAAGCCTTTTCTCTGTCCCTTCTTCTAAATCCACCTCTACTAAATGTAATTTCACGGTCATTAACAGTGAGCTAATTGTCACCAAAGGCTTAGTCTGTTTTACCATTTCTACTAAGTGTTGCTTTTATCAAGCAAAAAACAGCATGCTTTTCTACTTCTTGCATGTATTCATATACACACACACACACACACACACACACATACAGCTGTTCATGATTATGGTATACTGACAAAGACATGACTTTATTGCTGGACTCTGAAAATGTGTGCTTCTTTAATCTTTTGCATACAATGCATTGTTGCAAAGCACCCAGTCTTATTCAGAATAACCTTCTGTTTGCTGCCCAGCAGGATATCACAGCAGAGCTAATTGTAGAGAACAATTTCAGTGTTTGCTCTTAGTAACCCCGATAGGGTTTCTTGCACATTACATGTATTTTAAAGTTGGGTTATATTGATTCGTGTAGCCATTCAAGCCCCTGTCACACCGAGCTGTCTGTGTTTTCCTTTGACTATCAAGAATCTCTTTGTCTAGGAATAATTCTGTGTTGCTTCGGTAGTTATCAGGCAGCAGAATCTGTTCGCTTCTTTTGGGGAATGAGTCTCGCAGACAACTGTATGAGCCTTTGACAGGTGGCAGGAAATGCTATATTACAGAATAATCTCAACAGATTTATGTAAGTGAGGATTCTTATCTGGTCAAAATGCTGGACAAGGAGGAGGGAGATAGAAAACACAAGTAACATTTCAGCTTTATCTTGCTGGATATGTTAACATCTAGTCAACTGTACAACTGAATGAGCAATGTAAATCTAATAGGAAGAATTATCAGGGACTCCAGCAGCTCATTATGCTGGTCACAATCCTCAGACTATGAAACATTATGAAAAATCAATAACAATAGAAAAACCTCTACAAAGTAATCAGGTATGTAAAAACAGCATTAAAGGGCCGCCATCCACTGAGCTAACCTGTCCCCAGCAGTCTCACGCAGTAACTTTCATTCAAACTGGAAAAAATGTAAACTGATAATGTGGACATATGGATATATAATGGGAACTCGAAACCCCGAATACACAGGAGGCCAGTGGGTGATGATGGTAGTAGAATTATAAATTATCACTACTACTAATTCAAGTACCGCACTTTCTATATATGTCAATGTTAGAGTTCCTATCTTCTCCAGTCACTTTCTGAGTTAGGTGAAGGGTGGGTTACTTGCTGGGGGAGCAGGACGGTCTGCTGGAGCGGGGTGCTGGTGCTGCCCCATACACACCATAACATTGTCAACACTTCTATTTCCAAGAAAACAAAAGGACGGGATCTCTAGCGCTTGTTCAAAGTCTATGTGGCAGCTTGGACTTCCCAAACCAAATCCTTGCTTCTAAATAGTACAAAAATGTAATATAACACACATTCTCCCCAGTGGGTAAACGTATATAAAATAAAGTTACCCTTTTTTAGATTGTAAGAAGATCACTCAAATCTTCTTAATGAAATATAAGCAATACAATCTACAAATATAAGAACAAACAGAAACCAAAAATGGTGTAGTATATGTAAGCACCAGAATTGTGATTATGACAAATTGTACTCACTGGATGGTAGTAAAATGCAGGCATAACAGAATCTTTAGGATTCAGAGGAGTTCGATTTTTCTTCATTTTCAACCTCAATTGAGGGGGAGAGACACACAAAACATAGTGCACCAATAAAATCAATAACGTAAATTTTATTTAGACTGCACTCACAAGATAAGGGTTAAAATCCAATGTATCAAACACTCAGGTTTTTTCTCCAGTGCTACTGTCCCTTCTATTCTGAGAGCAAGTTGTGAAGAAGCCGGATAAAATAAAACAAAATTGAACTGATTCAAAATAAATAAATTGGTACCTTCATTTTCTCCTGAGGAAGTCCTGTTCAGGACGAAACGCATAGGGCGGAGAGACCAAGGCAGCATCTTTATTTGATTGTATTTATTTTGTATCAATTTATTTTGTACCAGTTCAATTTTGTTTTATTTTATGTGTACTTTATCTGGGAGTGTCTAACTGTACAATACTGTTTTGTTTGACTTGTGACTTTGTGTCCTGTGCCCCACAAGGTCCACCTGGGTGGTAACCTTGTGGGGAAAACTGTATAAAAGACCAAGCTGTTCAATAAACCCTCAGATCTGCTGAGTTCGTGCTCTACCCTCAACATAGAGCCTCGTCTGTGTGGGGGAAAAGGCTGCATCTACCCTGGGAATTGCTATATCACTGTACTCCCCAGGGATTATAATCACTAAGCTCTTTTAAGAGAGTGTTCCTGCTACTCTCTCTTGGAGAAGAGGTTCACCCACTGGAACCTGGAACCTTGTTGTAGATCCAGGGTGGGTAGAGGATGGTGAGTTCCCAGCCAAGCTGTAACGCTGGATGTGGGGACTGCGGTGCTGATGGTGTCTGGTGGAGTGCTTGGATTCCTCGGTGAGCACTAGGAGCATCCGTCGGCGGAGGTACCCAACCGGGGTACAGGAAGCTCTGTTACAGTTACCTTAGCCCAACATCCAGGGGTTGTTGCTAGATGAGGAAGCATCCACTGTTAAATGATCTATGTCATTTACTCTTGCCTCATGCCATAAGACAAGACGCTGCAAAGTTTCTTATACTTACTTTACTGTTTCTCCCAGTGGCAAAGACATTTTAATAATTACATAAGACATGAACTGATCAGAAAAGGGCAGTCTGCTCCAGTACTTGCACAGGAGAACTTTGGGCTCAGAAGACAATCTCTCCATATCTACAGTCTGGAGTTTATTGTGGGTTCTTTCACAATCTTTGGTTTTGCAAAGGAAATTTCCAATTGTTCCCTTGTCCTGCACATGGCCAATGTTTTTTGGTACGTTATGTCAACTGCTCCGGAATATTTTCAGTTTGACAATTTTTATAGATTAAAAAAAAAAAAAAATAGAAGAAATAAGTAGCAAGGTACAGAACGTAAAAAGGGTAGGGGTAAACACAAAGTTAGCAAATGTAATACAGAGATAGTACATGTTATACAGATATAGTACATGTTATACATAGGCACCATTCAGCCCAGGAGGCGCTGCGGGGCACCATTCGGGTTGCATGGGCATTCGGAGGCTGAAATTGTTATAGGCGGACACAATTTGTTTAATGCCTCTTAGTGAGTACCATCATCTAAGCCAGGCATAGGCAACCTTTGGCACTCCAGATGTTTTGGACTACACCTCCCATGATGCTTTGTCAGCATTATAATTTTGTAAGAGATGTAGTCCACAACATCTGGAGTTCCGAAGGATGCCTATCCCTGGTCTAAGCCCTTGGAGGGATATATACAATCTGTGGTTCTCATTTACCCTATGTTGGTTTACATGACTCGCAACATTGGCATATTAACAGTGACCTACAAGGATCAATTGTGTATACAAATGTGGGACACATGGAAGGGAGGGCGAGAGGGAGTGTATGGGACACATGGAAGGGAGGGGGAGAGAGAGAGGGTATGGGACACATGGAGGGGAGGGGGGAGAGTGGGAGGGTATGGGACATATAAAGTGGAGAGAGGGAGGGGATGGGACAAATAAAAGTGGGAGAGAGGGTGCGTATAGAACACATGGAGAGGAGGGCGAGAGAGGGAGGAATAGGACACATGGAGGGGAGGGGGAAGAGAGAGACGGTATGGTACACATGGAAGGGAGGGGGAGAGAGGGAAGAATGGGACACATGGAGGGGAGGATGGGGAGAGGGAGGGGCTGGGAGGGAGGAGGGTATGGGAAACATGGAGGGGCTGAGGGGGGAGAGGATATGAGACACATGGAGGGGGTTGAGCGTGGGAATGAGACACAAGGGGGAATGAGGCCCAGGCGGGGGTTGGATGAATGGGACATTGGGGGGGAGTGAATGAGACACTGAGGGGGAATGAGACACATGGGAAGGAGGGGAGGATGGAGAGAGAGAGAGTGTATTGGACACACGGAAGGGAGGGGAGAGAGAGAGGGGGTAAGGGTATGGAACAAATGAATGGGAGAGAGGGAGGTCAAGGGACAAAGGAAAGTGAGGGGAGAGGGAATGAGACACATGGGAGGGGGGGTCCCTGGGCAATTTCGCACTGGGGCCCGGTGGATTCTAGTTACGCCTCTGAGTTTGATGTAATATCAACTTAACAACCTTTACTGCGATCCTTGGGGCAATTTTCATCCACCGGTACTGCAGTACAGACTTCTTTTCATGGCTTGGAATGTTTCCAGGAAACTGTAAATATCTCAGGTTTATCAACAACAACTCAAGACTTATTTCTGGAATCCCTGGATTTCTGGAATCCCTCAGCTTGGTAAATCTGGGACAGTTGATATCTGGGATGGAATCTTTATTCATTTACGACCCCTATTGTAGCTGTTCTTAATTTCCTCTCTACCCTTTTCTCTCCAAGGAAATCTTATGGGGCTTTCAATATTTATCGCTATCATAGATTTCTACAGCACATGTGCCTGTTGATAACTTGATTATCGGTCATAACCTGTTATCCTGTTGTCTTCTCCATAGTATCAGATTGGCCAAAACTCCTGTTGCACGATACTATAACTTTTGGCATGTTTAGTTAGTCCTTTTTCCATTTTGGAAAATACATTTCTCTATGACAATTGTTGGCCCAACTTTCCCTCTTATTGTGCTTAGTTTCAATAAGTCATATTTCACTATTTAATAATAGTGAGAGGGGCCATTATAATTAATATATGTGAAAAAAAATTATACTTACCATCTAAAGTCTTCTTTCTTGTAAATCTTATTTTCAACCTCCCAAAAAGGCAAATAAACAACCATCACAGCACGGCAAGTACAACCAATGAGTGGCTCTAAGTTGCATCCACAAGGGTGTTATTTAAAGGGAAACTATAGTCACCAAAACAACTATAGCTTAATGTAGTGGTTCTGGTGTCTACAGCCTGTCCCTGCAAACATTTCCATAACTCAGACGGCCACTAGAAGTGCTTCCTGTGATATGCTGCACAGTGTGCAGCACTAATGTTCAGCTTCTCCACGCTCTGCATTGAGGATGTTTTGCCGCATTAGCCTCCTGTGGGAGAGCATTGGATTGGCTGAGATTGACAATTCTGATGCTGGGGGTCAGGGGTGGAGCCAGTGCCAGTGGACTCGTGCAGAGCTGGAAACAAGGTGAGTTTTAACCCGATTTAAGGGAGGCAAGAAGGTGGCTGGGGACATAACATTTGTTTTTAACACTATAGGGTCACGAATACATGTTTGTATTCCTGACCCTATAGTGTTCCTTTAATTAAACCAAATAAGCTGTTTATTATTATTTAACTGTGTTTTGAAATACATTCATTCTGTTTTACATTCAGGTAAAAAAAAAGTGTGTTATTTGATGCAGTTATTCATTTTTCTATCACACTTTATTCACTTTTGTTTTTTAAATTTTGTTTGAGTCATATTATAAGGACAGAATTAAAGTATTGATTTTGTTTTATCACAATACTCTTTATAACACTTTAGTTGTCATTCACCTTTCCTCTGTTTTGTTTTTGTGATTTAATATATGTAGTTATTTTAATAGGCAGATAATGTTTTGAAATCCAATACTAATGAATGATGTCAGACTGTGCATTAAAACTGTAGTATACACTATGACTGCCTCCATGCATTGCAGACCCCTTACCTTGGTGCAGTGCTGATGCATGCATGTCCTGGCCTGTTAGTGACATTTACACTCCTGCCAGCAATCCTGTAGATGCTGCCATTAATTCAGCCCTGCTCCTGTTTCTGATATGCTGGAAGAGGATCAGGGAAGACAGAAAATCATACATCCCTGTTCTCATACAGTAACATACTGTGAAATTACTCATGCGCACATGCGCAGTGCTGACACGGTCAGCCACAGAGTATCATTGAGTACAATGATTCTCTATGAAGGAATTCTAGGCACATGAGCTTGATAAAGACCCGGTAGGGTCAAAACGTTTCTGTTTTTGCACCAATCAAGCTGCTATTTTTTGTTATCCCGGAGTGCCTGAACTGTTATTTATTCTGCATATCTTGGAAGGGAGGCCTGACCAGCCCTGGTTTCAGAGCACCTGGATTACTTGGTGAGTGCAGTATCCAGTACGTCTCTACTACAGATATGCAGTGGCGTACTAAGTGGGGGCCGGGGGTCGCTCTGCCCGGTTGCCACTGATTAGGGGGCTGCCAGTTGCCAGCATAGCCTGTGCACAGCCGCGTCCATCGGAATCACACGCTGACCGGCAGGAGCAGGGCCGGACTGGGAATGAAAAGCAGCAGTAGAAGAAAATTCTATACCAGCCCCATAATGCACCACACCAGCATAGTGTGCAGATATGGAAGCGGGAAGCGGGAAGCGGGAAGCGGGTGACTATAGTGTCCCTTTAATACAACATCTTTCTTTCACTGGTTGACTCTGAGTTACAGGGAGAGCAGGAGACACAAGTGAAGATGCATTTTGTTTGTGTCTTCCTCCCCCAAGCCCCTTACATGTGTCTCTTAGCCCCAGCCCCACTGTCTCTTTCTCCCTTTCCCCAGCCCTTCTGTGAGTCTCTTTCCCAGGCCCCAGCATCTCTATGTGTATCTTTACCCACAGCTCCTCTGTGTGTGTGACATTCTCCCTTTTCCCAGACCCTCTGTGTGTCTCTTGTTCATCTTCCTCAGCTCCTCTGTGTGTGTCTCCTGTTCCCCTTTCCCAACCCCTCTGTCTCATTACCCCAAAGCTCTCAATGTGTCTCATTCCACCCAGTCTTCCTTGTGTCCCACTAGCCCTCCCAGCCCTCCATGTGTCCCACTAGCACTCCCTCCCAGCCCTCTATGTGTTCCTATAGCACCCTCCCAGCCCTCCATGAGTCCCTATACCCCCTCCCAGCCCTGTGTTTCATTAGCCCTCCCATGTGTCTCAGTAGCACCCCCATGTGTCCCATGAACCCCCCTCTGTGTCCCATTAGCCCCCAGCCCTCCATGTGTACTATTAGCCCTCCCTCCCGACCCTCCATGTGTCCCTATAGCTCCCTCCCAGCCCTCAATGTGTCCCAATAGCCCCCCAGCCCCCATGAGTCCCATTAGCCCCCTCCCAGCCCTCCATGTGTCCCTATACCCTCCTCCCAACCCTCCATGTGTCTCATTAGTCCTCCCCAGTCCTCCATGTGTCTATACTCCGTCCCAGCCCTCCATATGTCCCTATACCCCCTCCCAGCTCTCCATGTGTCCTTATACCCCTTCCCAGCCCTCCATGTGTTCTTATATACCCATCCCAGCCCTCCATGTGTCCCATTAGTTCCCCCAGCTCTCCCTGTGTCCCATTAGTATCCCCTACCCCAGCTCTCCATTTCTCCCATTAGTTTCCCCCCAGCTCTTCCTGTGTCCCATTAGTTCCCCCCTCAGCTCTCCCTGAATCCCATTAGTTCCCCCCAGCTCTCCATGTGTCCCACTAGACCCCCCTGCTATCCCTGTGTCCCATTAGTTCTCCCAACCCCCCCCTCCCCCCAGCTCTCCCTGTACCTTGCTGTAGCGTGGCCGAGCAGACAGACCGTGGTGGAGGAGCTCCTGCTCACTGTAACCAGTCTGGCAGGAAGCAGTCATGTGCTCTCTGTGAGCACTTCCTGTCAGACGGGGTAGGGGAACAGAAGCTCCCATACCGCGGTCTGCCTGCTCAGCCATGCTACATTCTGTGACCGGCAGGAAGGGAGTGCATCCCCTCCTGCCGGTCACCCTGTAATTGCGCCGTGCGGCCTGCAGGCCAGTGCGCACTAGGCGGCCACGCACTGGCCCGTTAGTATGCCGGTCCACCAGGAAATTTCTCGGTATCCCGGTGGGCCAGTCCAGCCCTGGGCAGGAGGTGAGGCACTACTCCCCTGCCAGTCACAGAATGTAGTGTAACCGATCAGGCAGACGGCGGTAGACAAGCTTCTGTTCCTCCCAATCTGACAGGCAGTTCTCTCAGAGAGCACATAACTGCTTTTTGTAAGACCAGGTAAACAGTGAACAGGAGCTCTTCTACCATCTACCTTGGCCAGGAGATAAATGAGGGGGTAATGTGACACATGGAGATGCTGGGGAGGTGAATGGGACACACGGAGAGGCTTGGAGCAGTGTTCATTTTGTCGACAAACAATTTTAGTAAGATTTTAGTCGACTATAATTTTTGAGATTTAATTGACCAAAATATGACTAAAACTAAAACAATTCAGATGACTAAAATACGACTAAAATGGCTTTTTAGTCAAAAGACTATGACTAAAACTAAATTGAAATTTGCTGTCAAGATTAACACTGGTGTGAAGGAGCAACAGAGAGGCTTTGGAAGGGGCAAAAGAGACAGACCAGGACATGGCAGAGGTACACCCATTGGGGCTGGTGGACACAAAGAGGTACAGAGGAGCTGGGGTAGGGGCAAAAGAGACAGATAAAAGCTTTAACTAAACCCATTTAGTTTTTTATAGTGTTAACTAAATCTACTGGTGATTTAGTCGAGTAAAATCCACTGGAGATTGAGTGGACTAAAACTAAAACAATTCAGATGACTAAAATATGACTAAAACTAAAATGTTTTTTTAGTCAAAAGACTATGACTAAAACTAAATTTAAATTTGCCGCCAAAATTAACACTGGCTTAGAGGGGAAATGGGACACATGGAGAGGCTGGAGGTAATGGGACACAGGAATGGGTGAATGAGACAGATGGAGCTGCTGGGGGGAGAGTAAGACACATTGAGGGGCTGGGGGGATTAATGAGACAAATGGAGTGGCTGGGGGAGTTGAATGAGACACCTGGAGGGGCTTGAGTGAATGAGACACATGAAGGGGTGGATGAGACACACAGAGGGGCTGGGGTGAATAAGACAAATGGAGCAGCTGGGGAGAGAATGAGACACATGGAGGGGCTGGGTTGAATGAAACACATGGAGGGGCTGGGAGGAAATGAGACACACGGAGGTGCCTTAAGAACCACACTCAGGTGCACAAAGCAACTCACAGAGCGGCTGAGGGCACAAAGAGACACACAGAAGGGCTTGAGGAACAAACAGACACACACAGAGGGGCTGGGGCACAATGAAACATACAGATGGGCTGAGGGAGGACAAAGAGACACTATAAAGAGCTGGGGGGGACAATGAGGCACACAGAAGGGCAGGGAAACAAAGGAGACACATAGAAGGGTTGGGGAGACAAACAGACACACGTAATGGCTGGAGATATAACCACTGAGGGGATGGGGGAAAAGAGACAGACAAAGTGGTTGGGGGAGAAACAGATGTACAAAGGGGCTAGGGAAAATAAGAGGCCTGCCAGACATCCATACCAGCCTGCCAGCCACAGCAGCCAGCCAGCAACTTAGAAGAGAGAAGAGCCAACTTGGGCATGCTATCAGAGACCTATATATACTATAACATATGTTATATTACTATATTTATTTTATTTTATTTATAAAATATTTTACCAGGAAAGATACATTGAGATTTCTCTCGTTTTCAAGTATGTCCTGGACCCACAAAATATTGCATTGATACATTATGGTACAATTAAATACAAAAACAATATTAATACACAATATATACAAAATTGAATATAGAAAAGGTAAGAAATATATAATCAACCATGACAGGCGCATTCTGTTTTGAGGTATGTAGAGAGGGATCTCTTAAAGGACTTTAGGCTTGGGGAAGATTTTAAAGTGTGCGGGAGGTCGTATTGTGAATGGGGCCAGAGTGTTAGAGAAACCCCTCTACAGGGCCCATTAGACTACATTGCGGTCTCTAATGGGTCTTGAGGGGATTATTTCTAACATACAGTTTACAGATTTGTGCAATACATATTCATGAAAATATTTTTCAAAAATCACTGGTGTTTTTTTTTACATTTTAATGTTGGGGGGTGGGGTAATTCAAATACAGGGTCCGCCTCACGTGCCAAATGCTCTAGGTATTCCCCTGAAGATGTGTATTCCTAACGCTAAAGTAATCCTGGAAGAATGGCAGCTGAAGCTTAGGATCAGCCTCCCACCAGTTTCCATGTGCTGTGACATGTATGTCCCATTGCTGTCATTAAATTAAAGAAACCTTTAGCAATATTTTGAGAAAAAAGTGAAGCATATAGGAAAATAATGCCATCTCGCTGCTTCAAATTACCCATCTTCTTCCAGATCCTAACATTGCTATTATGGGGTTAATCCACTTTTTGGGAACTCTGTCTTCTGAATCTCGCTGTAACCACTCTTTTTGATGAAGCTGGAAATATTATCTCTATTCATCACTCTCATATGAAGTAAGCTATGTGATACTCACTGCTGCCATAGCCTAAACGAAACAGGGATCATGTTGACATCTGAGATGCTCAGATGATACATACTAAGCCAAAACAAATACAATACAGAAACAAGGTAGTTAGATCAATGCAACAATGACTGGAGTCTGAGGTACAATACAGGGTACTGCGTGGATAGCCATACTGTATGTAGGCATAGCACTTAAAAGGGAACTGGTTCTTCTCTAAAAATTAAAGCATTGAATAAAATATTGAAAATTATCTGTAAATTAACCTTTTTTCATAAGATGCTTAGTTGTTTTTTGTATTTCTTTTTTTGAAAGATTTAACAAATCCTTTTTTTCAGTCTTTCAATCGAGGCACGACCAAGGCACAAAATGCAATTCTTTCCTGTATGTTTTCCCTATGCTGAAAAAAAGCATATAACAATGATTAAAATGAACTATGAAGAAATTACAGGATAAATAGGTGTGGATTTCTACAACTAACTTTATTCTACACATCTTACAAATAATATAAAATAATATATTTATTAAATATAGGATATAAGTAAACAATAAAAATCATAGGAACTGAGAGTTTCGCTTTAATCGTGTGTGTTTCTGTATACTTATAGGCAATGTGATAGTGTGCTTATTATTGTACAATCTACTAACATATTGTATGGCTAATATATGTTAAAATATATATTTACAATTAGACAATAAGCACCATAACCACTACAAAGCAATGTAGTGGTTATGGTGCCCCGAGTCCTGTGTTCTGCTTGAAGGTAAACCATCAGTACAGCATTGACATTGGCTTCTGACACTGCTGAAGATGACCACCTAGAAGAAGATTGTGTCAGCCGCATAGGACAGGTTCTGATAAACAGAACTCCCCTTCACCTGCCGCACCCCCGGCCACTGGACCACCAGCTGCGTTGTCACCGTTGGGGGTCTTTGTGAATTATGTGCCACTTTAATCTAAATCCATTATTACCCTGACAGTCTGGGTATGCCATTGGTCCTAAATGGGTTACTGGTGTACTAGGATTAATGGAAATTGCATTAGATTTCTCTTCAATTTGTTTGGGTTACACTTATTAACAGTGTAAGAAAATTCCTTGGTTAAAACTCACCATGGCTAAGCATCATATTGCCATATTAAATGCCCAATGAGAAGATCTGTACTGTGTATGAATTAGTGACAGAGAGAGAGAGAGAGAGGTGTGTGTGTGTGCGTGTCTATGTCTACAACACCTGACGGCTACAAGTACACAAGCCCTATAGCACATACAGAGTATAGCATGACTGAGCAGCACCAACTTAGTGAAGTGCAGACCCTGCCCATCCATTCTGCTCTCAGACAGGCTGTTACCTGGGAGCTGCCTCTCCATACTGCCTCCTCCTCCCCCTCTCCTCCCTGACAGCCACGTGATCTTACATCTGCTGGAGAGCAAGAAAGGGATAGAATGAGAGCATAGAAGAATAGGGAAGCTCTTTCATTCCCAGCCACGTTCAGCACCAAGGCACAGGACAGCCACTTCAAGTGTGGCAGCATCCCCCTAACCTGCCATCGGAGGCTGGATTCTGCTGCTCCTTAGCTGGACCAACTTGAACTCAACTTTTGCCTGCCCCCTCCCCTTACCCAGCCCTTTGTGATTAGCTGCAATTGATTGCTCTGACAGGAGAGTGCCATGCCCTGCAGGTGGATGTCTGTTCGCCAGCAGGGATCAGGCTGTGGGGGCTGACCAAGAAGTCCATCTCTTCCCCACACACCTCACCTCAGTCCCTTTAAATCTCCATCCCTGCTGCCACAGTCTGTTGAGCCAGGCGTGCATGGGTTAGCAGCTAGGAAGATGCCTGTCATGAAAGGGCTACTGGCCCCACAGAACACTTTCTTGGATACAATAGCCACAAGATTCGACGGAACCCGTAAGTTCTTTCAACATTCCATCTTAATATATCCCTCACTGACTGACAGCTTTCCCATTCTCCCAGAGCCAGTCACCCACTGATCTGCATTTAGGATCCTGGATGAATGGTCTGGGGGCTCTGTGTGTTCTGAACGTGTGTTCCTTTGTGCATGTGTAGGAGCATATCGTCTGTATTATTTAGCCTGGCCCTTTATTTGGATAAAGACCACAGACATCCCAAGTTCAATGAAGTGTGTTGGTGCAACTGGTCTTTTTCCAATGAATTGTGTCATGGGTTAACCACTTAATTACCAGAAGAACCTCCTAAAATACAAGTGAGTAGTTATATGACATGGTTTTGTCCCTTTAATCTTTTTTTTAGTGGGCTTGTATAATGCATGGTGACAAAACAAGGCATTGCTTCCCCCACCTATTTTTGGAGAGACAGCATTAGCATAGTCTACAATGCAGGACAGGGTTAAAACGTAATTTAGGGAAAATGCCAAATACATTTTTAGATGTGTGTATATATATATATATATATATATATATATATATATATATATATATATATATATATTTCATATAAGATCCAGCACACTCATTCATTTACTAAACTGCATCTTCAAGCCTCACAGAATGTAATAGGGGTTTTTTTTGTTTTGTTTTTAAACAAACACCTAGCCTGGGCAAAAATAATAGGGGTTTAGTTATAGTATACGATAACACATCTCATAAGCCTGCCACAACATCAATGTACCCCATTCTATACAAATATATACACATACACATTCTTATTCTGTATATTCGACTAACCATATGGAGAACAAATGGTATTTAAATTAAAATCAAATGAATACATAAAGCAAGAGAGTTTTGCAAGATATACCACATAACTGGATGCTTTCTTCTGAATGATGTGTTCCATTCTTTCACTGAGATTTTAAGAGTTAATAGTCTTCCTCCTTACCCTCCCTGTATGTTTTAGAAAAATAACTGAATGGTGTCCTTTTCTAAACATGAGAACATAGCTAATTCCATGTATGTGTCCAGATCCTTTGCCATTTTCTCGTAAATACACATTTATTTCTATTTGCGTGCTTTTATGGCTTGTTTCCACCCAAAATGTTTGCATGTGTTTTTCAAAACACGGTACAATCTATTTTATAGGAGCTTTTGAGGGTTATCAGTCATGTAAATTCTGCATCTCTTGTACATAATGTCATAATTTGCATCTACTGTTTGTCCTAGAATGTCTGCTTAAAGACATAAATAAAGTTGTTTTAAGAAATAAGGGGGGAAAGAAATTATCTCCCAAGCACCGTGACTTTCTCCTGGCAAAAAACTCAAGAGATATGTACTCTAAAATGTCTGTGTTAATTGCTAAAGTTGAAATTGTTGGGAAATTTCAAATATTAGACCACAAAATGGGTTAAAAAACAATCTTCACTACAAGCATTTTTCCAGCTCTGCATTTTTGACCCAAAATGTTCCCATCACTGCCTGTAAGATGCTGGTTTAATGAATAATTTTGCCAGTATTCAGTCTCTTCAAAGCTTTGTCTATTTAGGCCTATCTATTTCCAATCCCATCTTCCATACAAAGCAATGCACTGTTTAGTGAAGAAACACTCAAGAGTACTGTGCTTAGTCTCTTGGATCATAACACATTTGTGTCTGGATGATATCATGCACATGTTTAAACCCTTTCAGTGTCATTTGGTGAGCACTGATTGCTCTATGGAACTTAGAGTGTTAATGATTTAGTGAGAAAGTGAAGATAAATGGGACCCATTATATATGTACGGATACTGTTTGTTGTACATATAATTGGATAGATAGACATACAGACAGGCACATATTGTTTCAATAATGTACGTTTAAAAATGTGACGTTAGGTAACTGTACTACATGACAATGGTCATATAAATGAATAAGCCTTAGCGCTTTAATTTAAAGGATATGTTTCTATAGGTCAACTACCCAGTGTCATGGCTGTTGTCGTTTTGTTTCCTTGTGCCTCCAGTATGTTAAATGCTTTGATTTTTGTTCTTGATTTGTGTCTTGTTAACATCCACTGCTGTCACAAACAGGACCATGGACAGGGCTTATAAAACATTCCCACAAGCACAATATCAGACTCACTAGTCTGTGAGCCAATATCCCATGCTCTTCAAGGCCACCTCTTTCCACACCAACAATACAATGTCTACAGGTCCTTAAAGCAACAAGTGCATGGATCTGTTCAGTGTTCATCTACCTGTGCGTGTTTGTTTAAACAGGTATTAGTATGTAAAGCAACAAACATTCTACAGGAAACCAAGTGGTATGGAAATCATATGGAAAACCTGCATGCTATCCTGTCTGTCTTGGAGTAAAGTCTGCTGTAAATATAACTCTGTGCATAGAATAAGTGTACATATTCAAATTGATCATAGCATGCTCTGTTCTGGGACACGTTCTTGGAAACACATTTAAAATAGGAGGAGAATAAAATCCTGTTTCAAAGAGCTTGCAATCTAAATGAAAGGGAAAAAAATTTACGAATTGTTTAACTCTGTGTTTTGAAAGTCCTGACATACATATCAGGTGTCAGTGTATACCGCACATCATCATTAGCTCAACTATAATGCTTAATGGCGAGTTTGTTAATGTCTAATGACATAGTTCAATAGCGTGCAACCTATTTAGAGGATTTATTGCTTTACAATGTCTTTGGTTTACATTTTCCTTTCCTAGGAGGGAAATTAAATTAAAGCGTAAGATGTTTTGTGTTACAGAGAAAAAGAGGGTTTTTTTTTTGTTTTTATGATGCTTTTCTAAGCAGCCTGATATCATGTCAGTGGGGTCAACGCTGTTTATGCATTATATAACTAAATACTTGCAAGTCAAAGGAATTCTATAATATTCTGGTGGGATTACTAAGTAGTAACACATAGGGAAAAAAATGTATCCATCACTTACACAACAGAACTGTCTAATGCCCAGGCATTACAGGGTTAATTTATTTATTTTAGCATGCACATTATCAAGCGATATTGTAGCATGTCTTCAAATTTCATTTTGTACTTTAACTTGCATTTCAGATCCTTTTGCAATCAAGCGCCACAAGTAGCAGATCATTAATATCTAACCCATTCAATATCAACTATTCAACCAGCATTTAACTCTAATTTCAACCACTTCCTGCCAAATACCATTAACCTCTTAAAGCAATGGTTCAATGGTTAAACGGCACAAATAAAACAATTAAGACACAGAATTGTACTCCTGCACTTTGAAGAAAGCCATGGCTTCTGTTTTCTGAGTGTCTCAATACTAAATTGGAATATCTATTACAAAATGTCTTCCTGCCCTCTGGGAGTAAAAGGGTTAGTGAGGTCATCATACTGCTTCTGTAATGCCTGGTTTGCCTGACAGTACTCCAGAAAGATTTTTGCATACAGCAGTGCTTTTTTTGAACTGTGAGGGGGAAGGAAGGCATTGTTTGCATAATGCCCCGAGAGCATCTGGGAAATAATATTAACTCGTTTTCTTATAAATAGGATTTATTTACTAAACACCAAATTGTGATGAATTGACATCGGGCAATTAACATGTGAATTGCAAAAGTTAGACCAAATATATCAATGGTAGTTGAGCTGAAGAATTTTGGTATTTTAGCCTAAATGTTGCCATGTGGTTGTCAATTCACCAACATTCAGTATTTAATGAATAAACCCTTGTATGAACCATTCTCCTTTAAATGGTTTAGAAAGACAAATAGCAGGTATACTCCTATTGTTGTGACTCCTATAATCTATTAATTTAGTAATATTATGACACAATATCACCATAGTTCAGGGGTGGGGAACCTTCGGCCATCCAGATGTTTTGGACTACATCTACCATAATGCTCTGACAGCCATAATGCTGGCAAAGCATCAAGGGAGATGTAGTCCAAAACACCTGGAGTGCCGAAGGTTCCCTACCCCTGCCATAGATAGTAGTCATCGTTTCTTAGTAAATGTAATCACTAAACTGCCGGGGAAGATTTATCACTACAACAGGTGCTATTTTGGGACAAATAACTAACTTAGGTGCATTCACCATGTAAACCAATAGAATGCCTCTCAACATTTAGCATTTATAACCCCCCATAAAAGCACCTGTCTTGTTTTGATAGCTGTGCATCTTTTTGTTTTCCATGATGCTCAACCATCCTCTAGACTGGCTGAGGATCATGGGAAATGTACAAATCAAACCTCTGGAATGCCATGGCTAGCTTTTAGTGGGTACATCGACTGTGGTGTACTAAGTATGGTCAGGAGTAGGCAACCGTCGGCCCTCAAAATATTGTGGACTAGATCTCCCATAATACTCTCATAGCCAAAATGCTGGCAAAGCATCGGGGGAGATGTTGTCCACAACATCTGAAGTGCCGAAGTTCAACTAGTGTGAGCTTACCGCTGCATTCCTCATTCAGCAAGGTATGGTGATATATTGACAGCACCTCTCTCTTCATTCCTTGTTTTGTATGTATACAATGTTTAGATCTCTGACTGGGGAATATGTATACACAGTTTATGATCAATTTACATTTCTAGTATTGTGCCTGGAGAATTGTGCATATGTAGGCTGTTATCCTTTATACTCTCCTAGTGTGTAGTTTTAATGTAGAGGTACAAAATTTTCATCTTCAGAAACACATAGCATATACAAACAGTGTTGGGCACTGATGTGTCTTTTACTGAATGCTATCTTACTGCCAATTAGGCATTGAAATTCCAGTTTGGCAGCAGACCACGCAAGAGCTGCAAGGCACGAGTTATGTAACCTAATGCACGCTGCAGTCTTTAGGATTTCTTATAACAATATTTGTTTGTTTTTTCTTCTTTCTGGGGTGAGTAATTGGCAGAATCTTATGTGACCAATGTTCTTTCAAAACAGAGATAATTTCAGATTTTGTACAGTAGGTCCATCTTCAAACAATTCTAAAAACGCAGCCCTATTATTTTTATATCTGTTTCTTTCACACTACATTGAAAAACAAAACAGTTTTGTTTTCTACACCCTTTCCCTTCTATTGAGCAGTAAAACATATGTATATGTTTTATCTAATTAATTAAAATTTCAACAAAATAATGAAATAAACAATTTACTTTATATGACATGCAGCAAATCCATTAGAGTATAATGCATATAGTGTACATTAGACCGAGTTAGTATTCATCTCGGATCACCAGTAATTTAGGGCATCACCAACATCGACTTCCACCGTGTTACTCCTTTAACTGAAATGATTGTGAAAAATGTAGTCTTTTCAACCATAATTAGTAGGGGAGGACAGATGGCAAAATTAGACATGTTAATTAAATCCACCTAGTTTGCTGAGGATTATTCAATTTCGTGAGTTTTATTACAGCCAGATTTCTTTTAGTCGCTGCCAGAGCCTTGGTTAAATATGGGCAGCTTCTTATCTAGGAACATTGTAAATGTTGTATCTGAGGCCCAAGTGTATTTAGCAGTATTTAAAACTAATTAAGCCATTAATCTTGACCGTAAAGCCTTAACCATGTAGTTGGATGTGTTGTCAAGCACCCTAGACGGCAATATTTCTTAACATTCCAAGACTTTACATGCCGTAATGCACCATTCAGGTTGTCCACAGCCAAGCTCATATGGGGTTGGTCACCAACCACACACAGTTCAGACACTGTCCATAAAATATATTTTCAATGAAATGTGTTAAAAATACAGAACAGGAAAAATGAGATATATAACTACAATATTGGCCTGCTACCACAAAAAGATATCAAGTATTTATGGAGTCGTTAAACATCCTTTATAGGAGTCCTTTTTACAGTCAACTTACATATATAATAATATGTGTAATATATTACAGGCCAGCAGTACCATGTGGTCTAGTAGCTTGCTTAACCCTTTATTCAAACAATCAGTTTTTTTCTGAAAAATGAGTACTGACACGTTCCAAAACTTGTAATGTTATATTTCTAATTATGTCTAGACTTGTGAACGGCTAAAAAGTTTGGTTCGGCTGGGGACGAAAAATTTTGTTTTAATCACAAAATTACAGGAAGCCCAAAAATTTAGAAAAAAAGCACCCTTTAACAAAAAAAACCCTCATAACTAATGTTTTCCATCTGCTTACTATTTTTTTTCTCTCTCCCTCTGCACCTTTTCTATTTTTGCAATATTTTTCTGTAGAACTGGTGCCCAAAACTGCGCCACATATTCAAGGAGAAATCCTACTATTGATTTATAAAGAGGCAAAATAATATTTTGATCACATGACTCACGACGCCTTATTATACATGAAATCACCTTACTAGCTTTTGTAATGGTAGACTTTGGCATTGTATACTATTGCCTAGTTTGTGATTTCTAATTGTTCCCAAGTCCTTTTAATTTAAAGTTATCCATAACTCTACTCCCATTTAATGTGTAAAGGGCTTGGGAGTTCCATATTCCAAAATGCATGACTTTACATTTATCTGTGTTGAGTCTCATCTACCACTTGCCTGCTCACTCCCCTAGCGTATCCAAATCCCTCTGAAGTGAGGTTATAGCTCAAATAAGAAGCCTTAATCATGGTTGTTTACCAAACCATTAATTGTCAAAATTTGAACATAACTTCAAAATTTCAGTAAAAATAAGCAATATGTAATAATTATCCATCTTGACTATTTTTGCAGCTTGTATTTAAGGGTAAGAGGAAAAGTAGTCTGAAAGATGGGTTTATAAACTAGATACAGATATGCCTATGCCCCAAACTTGCCATTCTGAAGAATGGGCAGTTAGCAGAGCTTGCACTGTAGTGGGCATGAGGCCCTACTCTAATTGGGTCTTACATTATAATACCGGCACTACGAACTAAGATGTTAAAGACTGGTTTTGATAGGACATTGTTAGATTTATATAATAAAACAAATGTCAATGATGAGTAAAAATGTACATGGATAAGTTACACCAGATCAAACACCATACTAAGACACTAGCTTATATAATACAGGATGCAGCTTCATTTAATGTAGAGGACAAAATGCAACAGGTGTTGATGCCTCAAGCTATAGTCCGGCAAATAGCATTTTCTGGAGAACAATGCTGAGCTCTAGGCCTCCCGAGGAAACTCTAGAAAAAGCATGACTGGACAGCCGCAGGTCGTTAGATCAAACAGCCAGATCCTTTCCAAATAAGAAAACGAGCAGCCAGAACACACTCAGCTATCATACAACATCCTGATCCTACAATACAGATTAAGCAATAACTCAAGGAAAAAATGTTCCAGGACATCTGCACTCCAATTTTATTAGTGTCCCAGAGCATACAAGGCACATTCTGTCCTACAGGTAAGTCTTTGTTAACCAAGTGATGGTCCAAATGTTCCTTGTTTGCCGTGGGCCCCTAATAAGTGAGTGCAATTACATTACTGAGGGGTGCTGCACCCTTTTCAAAATATAGGGGTGTGTGTGGGGTAAAAGTTTCCCTAAACTACGAATGTACAAAAATGAAAAATTAAATCCAAAACTAAAGTGAGAATTCAAAGTGACTTCAAAATGAATTTCAAATTTAAGGCTAAAATAGCTGAACTGGAATAGATTCAGCTATGCTTCTGGTTTGGCTACTTTGTCCTTGAATTCACTTTGAATTCTCACTTTAGTAAAAAAAAAAACGATATTTGCCTCAGTTTTCCATTTAGATTTATTTTACGACAAATTATTTTGGATGTAATTTGCAAACATTATACCCCTTTAAACTACAAAATCTCCAAATGTGCTGAGTTGTATTTTATTTATAATTTTTTCCAAAGTCAGCTGGTTTGTTCTAAATCTGCAGCTCACTTTTCAAGTTGTTAAACTTTACTAGAGAGTGAATAAACATCTTGTTTTGTTTTATTATTTTAAATTGTCACCAGAGTAACACTTTAAAAGATGGGTTGGAAAATCTGCCAATCTAGTTGCCCTTTAATGTTTAATCTCGGTATATGTAAT
Source organism: Pelobates cultripes (assembly GCA_933207985.1). NCBI lineage: Eukaryota > Metazoa > Chordata > Amphibia > Anura > Pelobatidae > Pelobates > Pelobates cultripes. Next base: position 52,967,337 of record OW240918.1, on the reverse strand, counting down.
TGTGTGATATAGTATATTAAATGAGCACCATTACATTCTTGAAAAGCTAAATCTTGCAGTTGTCTACCAGGCAAAGATATAAATCAATAATTAAGTTAAAAAAAATAAGCATAGATTCACTCTTTTGATCTACATTCACCATATACCAGAAGACGACATCAAGAAACTGTCTTGTGTTCGTATTACTTGTGGCATGTAAATGATGAAATCACAAATGCTGTACAACCATATTTATAAAATACTTTCCAAGCAATGTGATCAGATTTTGATGTGTAGCCCAAGAAAATAATGCTTAAAGGGTTACTCCAACCACCATGACCATGTCTGATTTATGAAGTGGCCATGGTGGTAGGAGTCTGAATGTGCAGTGTTTTAGCTTTAACACAGCACATCACGAGTAATTAGCAGTTTTGTGCCAGGGCAAGTAGCAGGCGCAGCACATGTGCCATTGGCAGCCCGGAACTCTGTTTTGGGCTGCCAGTGTCAATTCTGTGCCTATTTTAGTGCACACAGAGCCTGCAAGGGGAGTCTTGTTTGCCCTCTCCCTTTGCTCCCTGCCCCACCCCCCACCTCCGATCTACTCCGTTTATTTTAATTTTTACACCGTCTCCCCTTCCCTTGCTGGAAAAGAGCACCCGTACACACCCTTATCTGGCGAAATAGTTTAATCAAAGGCTTCTCAATGAAAATCCTTTGATTGGACCGCTCATAGCTACCGTGATGTCAGATGGGGGCATTGAAAAACGTGTCAGGTGCTTTGCCCAGCACTGAATAAGGGTAAGTAAAACTTCTATAAAACTTTACAAAACTTTTTTTAAGTGATCTGGAGGGGGCCCTACAGAAAAATTGCCCAATAGGGCATTATTCATTATTTAAAAAAAAATATATATATTAATAAGGCGTATCGTGCTTTTCAAGAGATGCCTGCTCCAAGAACATGATTTTGATGATTTAATGCTTGTCTTACGGGATTACACATACAAGCAATAGAGAGCATTAGCTAGAGATGCAATAGAGTTTATGAAACTAATTAAGCCTACTGTGCTACTGAAATGAAAGTGGGCCAGTGTTCTCACAGTGTCTCCTGTGTGTCCCACTCCTCTTATGTTTATCACATTTACTTTAAAAATGTCCATATCCCCAATGTTCCTCTTTTTCTGTACTTACTCTACTTCTCTCTCTTATTCATTTGCAATGCAGAGATGTGTGTCTGCTTTTGTATTCCCCATAATTGGTTATTATATTCTTTCTACAATATTGATACACTATTAAAATTTTTTATTTGCTTAACCCCTTAAGGACTGGACTGTTTTTGCGATGTTTGTACATTTGTGACCAGGCATATTTTTACACTTTTGTGGTGTTTGTGTTTGTGTTTGGCTGTAATTTTCCGCTCTCTCATTTACTGTTCCCATACAAATTATATATTGTTTTTTTCAGGACAAAAGGGGCTTTCTTTACATACCATTATTTATAAAATCTCATGTATTTTAATTTAAAAAAAATACAAAAATCTGATGAAAAATTGAAAAAAATACATGTTTTTTGACTTTTACTTGAAAAATCTTTTACTCATCTACAAAAGCGAATGAAAAAAACTGCTAAATAGATTCAAAATTTTGTCCTGAGTTTAAAAATACCTAGTGTTTACGTGCTTTTTTGCTTTTTTTGCATGTTATAGGGCTATAGGTACAAGTAGGATATTGCGGTTTCAAAACATACATTTTTAAAATTTATCAATAGTGACATTGTAACACTATTATCTGTCACAAATCTCTGAATAACACCCCACATGTACATATTTTTTTTAAAGTAGACAACCCAGGGTATTCAATATGGGGTATGTCTAGTCTTTTTTAGTAGCCACTTAGTCGAAAACACTGGCCAAAGTAAGCATTCATATTTTGTTTGTGTGTGAAAAAAGTAAAAAAACTAAATTGAACGCTAATTTTGGCCAGTGTTTGTGACCAAGTGGTTACTAAAAAAGACTGGACATACCCCATTTGCAATACCTTGGGTTGTCTTCTTTTGCAAATGGTATGCCATCATGGGGGTAATTCTCATTCCTGTGCTATGAAGTTAAAGAGAAAATAGGAACAGGGGTATAAGATCGGGTTGCTAATAACCCCTAGTAACTAATGCAAAACTAGGAAAGAGAGCGAAACAGATGTAGAGACACCTAAGGGTTAAATCAATCAGTCCCAAAGGTTCCCTACATATGTAAAGCAACCCAAAAGAAAGTAGTGTATAAAATTTAACTTTTAATAGAATACCTTCTAAAATCAATAGCTAAATATTTAAGTGAAAACAAATCCCTAATAATAGATGGTTAAATCAAAAAAGGAGAGAAAGAGAGCTCAAAGATAAATGGTAGCACAGAGAGAAAAAGGATTCCTAATGGATCAAACTGAATCCAAATGTATCTATAGTAGAGGTAATACAAGAATCTATCTCTCTGTAAGCAACCTAATCCTGTTACTCATTTCCCTCAATAGTCTAAAACATAGAATTGCTATCTACGTGTAACAAAGTAGCCTCTGTTGGAGGATCGCCAAATAAATGTTATAATCTAAATACTAGAAATATGGAGAGGGTAGTCTATACGGAGCATCATACACAAGTTATTCCAATAACTGCAGCATCGTCCCTAGTCTGGCTCCAACCACCCGCTCACTACTCTAATCCCGACGCGCGTTTCGCCACACTGGCTCTTCCGAGGGAACCGAGCTGGACGCCGGCAGTCATTTAAAAAGGCCGCCCTCCCCTATGATTGGTCTATGTTACACCAATCACAGACGAGGGGGCGGAGACAAGTATCAGTGCCGGTTGCCCACTAGTCAGTGGGGAAACCGGCACGGATTAGAAATATAGTAATTAGGTGTCTATACTAAAATGGATCAAAGAAAAGTAATATTGGAAGTCATAAGTAAAGTAAAGTAGAATATGTAGAGGAGTACGTCCGGACTTCACAAACATTGTAGATCAAAAAGTATACATATGATGTTAAAAAGTAACAAATGTAGAGACAATTAAGCCCTAACAAAAGCCATAGATAAATGGTGAAAGAATGATATACATTAGAATTGAATCTTATATAAGTATTTCTAATGAGAGTTATATATTGTTTTTTTCAGGACAAAAGGGGCTTTCTTTACATACCATTATTTATATAATCTCATGTATTTTAATTTAAAAAAATAAAAAAATATGATGAAAAATTGAAAAAAATACCAGTTTTTTTACTTTTACTTGAAAATTATTTTACTCATCTACAAAAGCGAATGAAAAAAACTGCTAAATCGATTCAAAATTTTGTCCTGAGTTTAAAAATACCCAGTGTTTACGTGCTTTTTCGCTTTTTTTTGCATGTTATAGGGCTATAGGTACAAGTATATAGATATTGCGGTTTCAAAACATACATTTTTAAAATGTATCAATAGTGACATTGTAACACTATTATCTGTCATAAATCTTTGAATAACACTCCACATGTACATATTTTTTTTAAAGTAGACAACCCAGGGTATTCAATATGGGGTATGTCCAGTCTTCTTTAGTAGCCACTTAGTCGAAAACACTGGCCAAAGTAAGCATTCATATTTGTTTGTGTGTGAAAAAAGTAAAAAAACTAAATTGAACGCTAATCTTGGCCAGTGTTTGTGACCAAGTGGTTACTAAAAAAGACTGGACATACCCCATTTGCAATACCTTGGGTTGTCTTCTTTTGCAAATGGTATGCCATCATGGGGTAATTCTCATTCCTGGGCTACCATACGCTCTCAAAGGCAACGTAACCAACCTGGCCATTTTCAATGTAAAAATATTTGACCCATATATTTGACCTTGTAACTTTCAAAATGCTATAAAACCTGTACATGGGGGGTACTGTTTTACTCGGGAGACATCGCTGAACACAAATATTAGTGTTTAAAAACTGGAAAACGTATCACAACAATTATATCATCAGTAAAAGTGCTGTTTGTGTGTGAAAAATGCTAAAAAAAGTAACTTTCACTGACAATATCATCGCTGTGATATGTTTTACTGTTTTGAATCACTAATATTTGTGTTCAGCGAAGTCTCCGAGTAAAACAGTACCCCCCATGTACAGGTTTTAGGGTGTCGTAGAACGTTACAGGGTAAAATACAGTGCTAGCAAATTAAATTCTCTGGAATTTCGGCCTGGGTTGGCAGGCAGGTCCCTCAAATTACAATCAATAAAATTACTGAATTATGTAAAAATATTACATAAATACGCACGTAGAATTTAAATATATATGCATATTTATATAGTTTAAGTCTACGTGTATATTTATATAATTATTTATGTAATTTTGTATATGGACATATGTATATTTCGTATTATTTTTATTTATTTATGTATACATAGATATATATACAAATTCATTCTAAGTGTATTTTGATATAAATATATATGTATTAATTTTAAAATACAGTTAGAATAAAATTTCATATAGATATATAATTTATTTTTTTTATTATTATTTAAAAAAATTATTTAATTTAAATTACTTATTTATATTTTATAATAATATATATATACACAATATATATAGTTATTATATATATTATATATATACGTGTGTAATTTAATTATGAGTGTATTTTTATATTAATATAAGTACATATTAATATAAAAATACGCTTAGTATGACATTATATATATATGATATATAGACATATATTATATAAATATAATATATGTCTATATATCATATATGTATACACATATATAATTTTTTTTTTTTATTAACACTAACTTCATTTTTTTTTTTTGATTTTACACTAGCAGGGAGACTGCCTGTCAGCACAGGCAGTCCCCCTGCAGGCAGACACATGGACACCTATTGTGACCATGTGATCGCTGTGTTGAGCGATCACATGGCCACAGGGGTCCTAATTCAGTGTGGGGGGACTGTCTGGGCTGCAGGCAGTCTCCCCACAACCGGAGCAATGCTGATCGCCGCCGGGGGAACGACGACGATCAGGTAAGTAACTAGGACCGTTAGGATGGTTGAGGACCGTCATCGGTCGGCAAGCCAAAAATGCCGATGACGGTCCTGAACCGTCCTCGGTCGGGAAGGGGTTAACCTGATCTAATTTCCATGATCCATCACAAAAACAAGATCTATCTAAAATTCCCTTAAAAAAATGTATAATCTGGTTTGCTCATCTCAGGAAATGTGAGCAAGAAAAAAAAGATCAAAATGAGGAGGATTATAAATATTTTTTTTATCATGTACCTGTGCTAAACAAACAAGTTTAAATTGTCTTGACCGAATATAATTCAGTTTTTAATTGGTAATAATGTACTAATTTAAATTAATTAATATTCTTCAGGTCCCAATTACCAAGTTCTGCAGAGTACAAAATATGTGTGTTTTACAACATAATTTCAGTAGATTTACTTAGCCAAGAAACTCTTGCTGTTGTCAGTGATTTTATTCTATTATAAATGCATGTAGCCTTCAGTTCTTAACCCTTAGCTGACAATGAGTTGACCTCACTCTGTTAACAGGAGATTTGGCCATAACTCATCTTTGGTTCAAGGTAAAACACTTTTGGATGTAGTAAGGGGTTTAAACTATAACAGATAACATGTACATGCCAAATCATGTAACAAATGCAACCAATGCTGACACCAGCCCTACTTTGCCTGCAAAACAAGACATGAGAGAAGTATTGCACTATCGAGCCACTCTGGCTAAGATTATTATTTTTTTATACTTTGCGCGCTATCATACAGACATTAACATATACATTTTACTTTGACCATATGTAAAACTGTCCCATTGGTACCATTTGCAATTCTTTTTGTTGCCTGATCTCTTACTTTCCTACAATTCACAATGTTCAACTGTTAATTAAAATTTAAATAATATACCTTCCTTTGTGAATTCAGTAGAGTTTTGCTCACTGTTAAAATGAGATGTTCAATTACCCACTTACTAATGGATGGAGAGCAATTAACATTGTCTTGAGGCTAATTTTCATTTATACCACCATTCGTCATAAACTGAGCAGCATTCTCTGCAAAAAGTCAATGTGTCATTTTTATTAGCCCAATTTGCACTCTAACACCCTGCAGATTAATTCAGGCTACATTAACACACTTGAAATCCTATAAAATGATCTAATGATAAGTTTTACTTAACATGTACTTTATGAAGTCATGCCGGTTTGCCACTATATCTTTATTAATTGCTTGATAATTATCCCCATAAATAGAGCAAAATGTGTATGGAGAGCCATGTCTGACAAGGAGATGACAGGTTAAAAGATGGAATGCTTGAGTATTTTAGGATAATTGCTTAAAGCAATAATTTCTTTGAGTTTTTATCTCTGCTATGCTGATATAGGACACTAACAGAAAGGTAATATATTACAAGAGAGTTCATATTTTAATCAACATAAATAAGTTGGATTAATTTATCTGCAGGAACAATTATGTTTGCATATTAATAGGATATGGATTGTAAAGACTAAAACCGAATGAGGATGTGTGCTACATTTACCATTTTAGAGTTTGAAATATAAAACTTACTTTGTGGCAAAAGCTTTGACAATCAAAATGTCTTCTAAAAATGTATTTGCTATTAAAAACACCCATGTAATTTTAGGGAAAAATTTGATAAATCAGGTAAGACCCTGACATGGAGAACCTAGATCTAAGCTAACTATCGCAGAATAAATTTTGAAAAATCGCCAAATTCACATGAGGCATTTATGTGACAACACCACTGTAAAATACTGTATATACTTTTTTTTGTTTGGTTTTTGGGGGTATTTTCATGTTTAATTACATTTTGTAAGAATATGCAGTTTGTAAAAGGTACATTTTTAAGTATCCCCGTCATACCTTTTGCATAAGCATTTTAATGTAGGGCTCTATAGCCTCAAATGTTATTTAGAAAACGCTTACATTTTGGAGTTTTTCAAATAACTTTAATAAAAACACTTATTTTTGCATATTTTTTTTCAATCTTTATTTAAACCATTACTTAGTTTTGGTTTTGGTTAACAAAGAAAGTTTGTTTTGACAAAATAAATCACAGAAAGTAAATGCAGTCTGCTAAACAGTTTGTAAATAACAATATATTTTTATGACATCATCAGTTCTCAAATACATTTTTCGTTGACAAAGTCTAAACTTTCTATAAAAACATGCATGAAAATATAGAGGTACAAGGTGTGCATGAATGAACAGCACCTTCCATTCTCTCAGACTCTATAGAGTTTACTAACTGGGGGTATATAAGCCATCCCAGTGTAGAAACTGTTCTGTGACACTGTAGAAGTGCCCTCTATGCTCACGACAGCCACCTCGGGGTCCCCTCTTGAATGTATGGATACATAGAGAGGCATGGGTTTTTGCATAATTAGTTCTGTAGTATTATTTTTAATTTAAATTTTTACATTTTTCCTCATTATTATTATTATTATTATTTTATTATTTATATAGCGCCAACAAATTCCGTAGCGCTGTACAATGGGTGGACTAACAGACACATAGTTGAGATCAGACCTCTGACGTACAGGAACAGAGGACCCTGCTCGATGAGCTTACATGCTAGAGGGAGTGGGGTATAGTGACACAAACGGTTAAAATAGGGGAATTAAATAGTTTGTTACAGAAGGGTTTATTGAGTGCTTGGTAGGTCATTTTTGACAGTTGCAGGAACGGAGTCATGGGGTGAGGGATGAGAAACCTGCTGACAGTTTAATTGATACGCTTTAATGAAGAAGTGAGTTTTAAAAGATTTTCCGAAGGAGTGGAGACTGGGTGAAAGTCTGATTGAGGAGGGAAGGGAGTTCCACAGAATAGGTGCAGCCCTGGAGAAGTCTTGAAGGCGAGCATCAGAGGTGAGGATCCGGGCAGAGGATAGGCGTAGGTCTTGGGCTGAGCGCAGGGGTCTCAACGGGACATACTTGTTTATGAGGGAGGATAGATATGTTGGAGCAGCATTATGTAGGGATTTGTAAGCAAGTGCCAGAATTTTGAATTCGGCCCTATATCTAACTGGAAGCCAATGCAGGGACTGACAGAGCGTGGAGGCGTGGGAGGTGCGACCAGACAGGAAAATAAGCCTCGCAGCCGCATTCATTATAGATTGCAGGGGTGCAAGCTGGGAACATGTAAGACCGGTGAGAAGGGGATTGCTATAGTCAAGACGAGAGAGAACAACAGCATGAACCAGTACCTTAGCCGCGTCCGGCGTTAGGTATGGGCGGATATGGCTCATGGGCTCATCAACCTATGGGCTCATCAACCTATTGTTCCTGTTATAACCCTTGAAGGGACACTATAGTCACCCAGACCACTTCAGCTCAATGAAGTGGTCTGGGTGCCAGGTCCCTCAGGTTTTAACCCTGCAGATGCAAACATAGCAGTTTCAGAGAAACTGCTATGTTTACATTGCAGGGTTAAGCCAGCCTCTAGTGGCTGTCTTCCAGACAGCCACTAGAGGCGCCTCTGCGATGCTGGAGGCATATTATGTATTGAAAGTATTGAAAAATGCTTTCCTATTGACAACTTGAATGCGCGTGCATGCACATTCAGCTCAGCTGACGTCGGTAGAGGGAGCTTATGGCAGGGGAGGAGCCCGGCGCTGGAAAAAGGTAAGTGGCTGAGGGGGTTTTAAACCCTCCAGCGCCACGGGAGGGGGACCCTGAGGGTGGGGGCACCCTCAGGGCACTGTAGTGTCTGGAAAAATGCTTAGTTTTCCTGACACTATAGTGATCCTATAAGGATAGAGGCAATTGTACAAGTTCTAATCAAATACAACCTAGAATTTGAGCTTCATGGCTTTTCAGCCATAATTTACCTTTTTCATACTATAATTTACTTCTTTCATATTAAGTGCAGGGTTCAAGTTTTGCATGGCATTTTAACTTGAATTTCACAATACTG
>OW240918.1:52896311-52958305 GCA_933207985.1 Pelobates cultripes | reverse complement strand
TTATCAGTTTAATCACTGCTACCTGTGATCCGCTTGATGTGGCAAGACGCAGCAGCAGAACAGACTCCAGCCTCTGCAGGCAGCGGAAGATGAGTTTGTTCCAAGCATGGAGCGGAGTGGCGGATGGTTGAGAGGGGACAAGGAGGACAGCAGTGGTTGACGTGGCTGAAGATGCTGGACCAGGAGGAGGCTAGCGGCTTAGAGTAGGCGAGCTGCTTGTACTCATGTGTTGATCCCATAGGCGTTTGTGATGTGAGATCATGTGCCTACGCAAAGCAGTTATACCTAGGTGGGTGTTGGACTTCCCACGACTCAGTTTCTTTTGGCACAGGTTGCAAATGGCATCGTTGTTGTCAGAGGCAGACACACAAAAAAAATTCCACACCGCTGAGCTCTGCAATGACGGCATTCTGGTGGTGGACACAGCATGCGTTGATTGGCGTGCTGTCGGGCTGACCCCGGGTGTCGATGCATGCCGTCTGACTGTGCCACTAGCTCCTTGCGACGACCTCCCCCTGCTTCCAACTCGTCTCCTCCTCCTCCCTGTCTCCCCATCTGAACTTTCACCCTGTTCTTCTTCTTGACGAGCGGGCACCCACGTGACATCCATGGACGCATCGTCATCATCAACCGCTTCACTTGTATCTGACAACTCAGCAAAGGAAGCAGTAGCGGGTACAACATCATCATCATCATCATCACACCGTACGTCCATGTGTGTAATGCTGCCTGCCTGAGACATATCCCTGTTATCTACATCCTCTGGCAATAATGGTTGCGATCACTACTTCTTCAAACGGATGTGTGAATAACTCCTCTGACATACCAACTGGCTGCTGTGGTGCTAGTTTTGGTGGTGGCGTGCAGGCGGGTGAGAGTGGTATCTTGAGAGGTGCCTAGCTAAGCTGAGGAGGATGGTGCGCCAAGGTTCTGAGCGGAGGCTGTAGAAGATTGGGTGTCTTGTGTTAGCCAGTCAACTATGTCCTCAGAACTTTTCGTTCAGGGTACGCGGGCTCTGGAAAACTGGGCATTATTCTAGGGCCAGGGAATCACAGCACTACCTAATTGACGGTTTCCCCAAGTGGGTGGCCTGCCTCTGCCTGTCATTTTTGTTGGGATTAGTGGTACTATGCGGCAAGCTACTGTGAGACCAGATATGAGTGGCAATGTGCACTGGCACAGTTGTGCAGAGCACAGGCTGTAGGCCTGACAATCTGCTTGAAGATAACTAACTGCTATTCAATCTATAACAGTAAAAAGTGTTTTGTGTTTTTAAATCCAAGCTATTGTGACACCAGATCTAATTAGTGGCACTTGTCAGCGTATCCACTGTTAGCGTAACACACCCGCTTTAAGGACACTGACTGCTATTCAATCTATAACAGTAAAAAAAGTTTTTTGTTTTTAAATCCAAGCTATTGTGACACAGGATCTAATTAGTGGCACTTGTCAGCAGATCCACTGTTAGCGTAACACACCTGCTTGAAGATAACTAACTGCTATTCAATCTATAACAGTGAAAAAAGTGTTTTTGTTTTAAATCCAAGCTATTGTGACACCAGATGTAATTGGTGGCATCTGACTGGGGAAATGGGCACTGTGAGCCTGACACAGAAGCTGGCAGCAGTGGCAGACAACTAAGTGCAATTACATTACATAGAAAAAAAAAATCCAAAAAAAGCATACCCTTATCCCTAACCTAGCTATGCTTTTCCCTATCTTATGAACAGCAGCTACACTTTCCCTCCTCTTACTAAGCATGCAGCTTGAGAATGAATCTAAAATGGATGCTGTCCAGTAGGTGGGAGGGTCTGCTAGGGAGGCTGTGCTGCTAATTGGCTGGAATGTGTCTGCTGACTGTGAGGTACAGGGTCAAAGTTTACTCAATGATGACGAATAGGGGGCGGGTCGAACCGCGCATATGTTCGCCCGCCGTGGCGAACGCGAACATGCTATGTTCGCCAGGAACCGTTCGCCGGCGAACCGTTCGGTACATCACTACCTAGCAGCTGTCTGAGAGACAGAAACTAAAGGTTGGATAAGCCCTGTAATAAAAACACTGCAGTTTCTCCAAATCTGCAGTGTTTTGGCTAACAGGACTAAGGGGAGAGGGGCAAGGCACCCAAACCACTCCAATAGGCAGAAGTGATCTGGGTGCCTACAGTATCCCTTTAATGTGAATGAGGATTAACCATTAAAAAATGCTCCTGTATTTTCAGTCTTATTAGACATTCTCTTAGTCTATGTGAGATCATGTATTTTTTCAACTGAAAGGGTTAAGGCTTATTGCTACGTTTCAGAACTCCCTTGGCACAGTGCAGATATCTGTCTTGCTCTAACTGCTTGCCAAGAAATTATTTCAGAAAGTAACATAACCTTCTGTCATATGTGTTAAGATTGATTTTCATGTAAAAATCCACTTGTTTGTTGGGCATAAGTGAACATTTTGTTTTTAGTGATTTGGTAAACCGACTGACCTAATATGAAGAGGTTTCTCTCTTTAGCCCGCAGAGTTAAATCATCTTATTTTGATCAATCAGGACGCTTGCTTCCTATTTTTATCTGGCATTTAATTTATTATGCAGACTCAATTCCATTTTGCATCAGAGCTCTTGCAAGGTGTCTGCCATCCTTGACAAAGTTCAATTTTGACATGCTGTCTTGTATATTCTTTCTACCAGTCTACTCTATCCTTCTCAGTCAATGTTAGCAATATATTCTGCACTTCTAATCCATCCTCTGTTTGACAATTTCTTTGCTCCCCATTTTCAGACAGATTTTCCATCACTAATCCACATTCCATTCTTTTCTTCTTCCCTGATTGTCACAGCTTACCTCGGCTCCCTTGCTGCTCCAGCGGCACCTCCAAGCCATGACTGCAAGAACGTGTGCATGCACAAATACAAGGGGTGGGCCGCGACCTACAATTCACATCATGTCTCCGGGGACACTTAAGAAGCCGGGTACATGCTCAAACCATGCTGTGGGACAGCCTTGTGGGTGCGGCTATGAAAGGAGCACCCTGTACTGATTCCCATGGCAACCCCAAACCCCTTGAAAGCCACAACATCAAGGGGCTGGGGGTAGATGAGGCGTGGCCTATGATAGGTGACATACTGAATCCGTGAACAGCTGAGCGATCGTTGCTCAGTTGTTTGGTGCTGCTTATCCGTGAACCCTTTGATTTTTTGGGGGATATCTAACCCTTAGCTTGTCTCAGCGTTCCTGCACCTTGCTGCCAGGGTTTTGACCATTTGAATTGCCTTGACCCTGCTTTGCCTACAGGGCTGGGTTTACCCTCCTTGGGCTATGGTGTGTGTTTGGGAAGAAAATTGTGGCTACAGAATGTATGCTAGGAAATTGAGGCTGTAGTGTCTATTTGCAGGGGTTAGGGGATGTGTGTGTGTGTGTGTGTGTGTGTGTGTATGTGTGTGTATATATATATATATCCCTTTACTATATGTATTACAGACATAAAACATTAACATATATATGTGTATTCATTCTGAATTATGAACTTCATATAACTCTAACTACACATTATACAATGATCGTAAACAAAATATGATACAGTTTTCTAAATAACACTTCTTTCAAGTAATGGTAAATCATAAAAGCACCACAACACAATTTCACTAAATAAAATACATTATTAAATATGCATATTTTGTTGATGTTTGCCTGATAAACAGGATGTGGCTAATCAACTAATGGCTCATTGAGAATTTACTGCAAGTGAGAATTTAACTTCCACGTGTAATACGCTAGAAAGACGTCATTTTGTGTTGGCATATTTTGCCCTTGTGGAAAAGTATTTTCCAATAATATGAGATAAAGTCTATATGCTACACTTTATCAATCCTTGAAAAGAGCAAAAAATATATTAAATATATATACAGTCTGTCTCAGATTTTCATATGTGTCTTTATGTGCGTTACTTGGAATTTATCACTTGTCTGTGAAGCTGCTGAACTTTAATATTCAAAATAAAGAAAGGGATCCTATCACAAACACAGCCTGGAGATGATGCGTGACTGCAGAGAGTAAATAGCTGCTCACAGTGTGAAAACTGCTTTTAATTAATATTGGAATTATTCAATCCAATATAAATGCATAAATAGAAATGTATTCCAAATCTTCCTGGCCTTGAAAAACACATTTATAAGTTGGTACACACAAAAATGTCTTGATCATTCACATGGAGTATGACTATATATCTCTCTAGATCAATGGTTTCTAACCCAGTTCACCTTCTGGGGTCTTTGCATATTTTGAAAGACAACCAATTTTGACATTGCAACTTAGGGTGCAGAGGCCTGGTGGTGCAGCAAAGGTGATTTGTACTTACTTGATGCTGTCTCCTGCGGGCGACACCATCTTTGTTTTTCAACACCTTGTGCTTAGTTCACCAGGACCCCACATTTATGTAGTACTCGTGCACATGTGCAAAAGTACAACACTGATGTCTATAGAGACATAAGATATCATCTGGCAATGGTGTCAAGGTAGTCCCATCTTTGTCTTATGATCTCTATCTATGTCCCTGACTTACTATTTTTGGATAAGCTTTTTAAATTATTTAAATATTTAAATTTCTAATTTAAAAAAAAATTCAATATATAAAAAACATATCTATATGTTAACATATTTTTCACAATATCATATTATTTAAAAAGCTTTTCCAAAATTATTAAATACCTGATTAATGTCAAATCCGAACGCATAACCTTTACACCAATGTACTTTCTAATAACAATAGCCATATCGAATTACTAAGTCTCGGCCATAGCTAAACAGAGTTGCCAAAGTGGCTGCAATAAGAAAGCAGACATTAAATATCTCCACTTTGATTGTCGGTTGCTACATTATAGGAATTGTCTCTTTTGTCACAAGTACACAAATTGTTCATCTGCTTATTCTTACAAAATGTATTTATGTTTATTAAAGGTGGAAACAGAAATGGGAGGAAAAGAAGAAAGGAGGAAGATTATAGTAAAGATGGGCAACTAGTCATTACATTGGTAGCTACTATAATAGCTCTAATTACAGTGCTGTCATGCATTTAAAAACATTAAAAAAAATACATAAAATGTAAATGTTGGTTAAATTACAAGACAGAGCTACTGTAATTTTTTTTTTCTATTGTAAGGCTTAATATGAGTTAAGATCAACCCTTTGTATTGAGTAGTCCATAGCATATGCCAACGGGCAAAAAGTGCTAAATAATGCAGTATTCATTAAACTGTGCCAATTATTGGGTTCAATTAAACTAAGGATTTGGTTAGGTGGGGACCATCACATATTTTAATAGGTCCTTCTAATACTAAAATTATGATCAACTTGACAGGGACGTGTGCCGAGGCGTTTAGGCCTTTTGACGCTATGACATGACTCTGCCTACACGTCCATAAAACTTCATAAAACAAGCCGCTCCAAAATTCATATCTCCACTCACTTGCCCATGTCCAGTTGACATCTGTGACTAGTGTTAATTGGCATGCTGGAAAGAACAGGGAGCAAGAGGGATTTAAGTCATGGTGGAATACCCATTTTTGTGTCACGTTTGCCAGAGACGAGGGAGAAGACAGTAATTTATTCTGATTAACAGATTACAAACGCGGTTCAATGGTATGGTTTTAAAGGCCATATTCATCCTGGCATTGGCCTCCAGTACAGTAAAAACGTATATCTTAAGTGATCTCATAATTTTTAAGAGATCTGGGTGAATTTTACTTTTCTTATAATATTGCAATGGGGGATCCTCATGAATAAATGAAAGGTTTATTGAAAATAATACATTGCTTGGAAACATACAGAATTCTGCCTACAGTAAACAGGAACAAACGGCAAAGTCCATGCCTCGAATCTCATTGTACTCATTTACGCTCTGCTGAAATAGCATTGTTCAAAATAACATGACACTCTCATTAAAAACCTGCCAACATGTGCAAAAAACTCTCTCTCTCCTTATTCATTAACCCTTTGTTCTTGCACAGCAAGGAATCTCCACTCACATTCGTCACAAATTTTTTTTTTTTTTAGACGAATGAAATGATATGTAATAAACCATAGAAGTTGTAGGTGAGAAGCCAGAAATCTCAGTTGATATTGATTCAGTAGCCTATCATTCACAATCCCCAGGTCCTATCAATTTATTGAAAGGTGACATGGTCAAATTAATTTTATCGTTTGAAAATCTAGTAAAACCTACTAGAGCTTTAGGAGACAAAAGTTTTAATAGCTGTCGTCTTCTCGATGTTCAGTCACTAAACTATGATTAGTTATAAGAGTAAACCAGCTTCACATTTGTTTTCCACTTACAGTAGCTGTTTTTATTTTTTTTATTTTTTTTTTATTCAATTGTCAGCTTATACTTCACTCCTCGGCCATAAATGAAGGGTTCAGCATGCGGAAGATATTATCCCAGCAAAAGCAGATGATACAGAGTTGTGTACCACTACTAATACATTCCTGTAAATAAACCCATCAACCCTCCTTATCCCCTTTGCTACCCTTAATTTTCCAAAAGGAAAGACCACTAGAAAGTGGGTTTCCATGACATCACGGAAAATAAAGTATACAATTAATTTCAAATTCGAAATGTGTAGCTAGCACAAGAAATTAGGACAAAACTATTTTGTTTATAAATTGCTGTTCAGTAACAACAACAACAAAACCCTGTACTAATAAAAAACGAATAATTTATTTGTTCATCTATTCCTGAAATACTAAAGGATTTTTGTGAACCGTGTCTATTATGCCACAGGATTTGTGCTATTTGGTATTTGTAAGGAGACTCATTTTGGGGAATAAATATGGTATTATGACACATAAATTAAATAAAGTGCTAGTGTAGAAAAAACTACAAAAAAATGCAGGTGTCTGAAATGTACTGTTTGTTTCTATTGGTATTTGCCAATAGATTACAGTGTAACAGTCAGTCTTAGAGCTCCCAAAATAAGAGTGCTCTTTAAGAAATGCTAAACAAAAACAAATAAACATGAAGTCCCTCTGTGTTAAGATAAGGGACTGACTGGAATAAGGTGGAACAAGAATGAACAATCTTGTTAGTGAGGATCAGAGAAGAATTGGTAGAGAAGGTAAGCGAAACTATTTAAATTTTAATTTTGTTTATGCATGATAACACCACAGAGAGAGTGCACACATGGACCTGCATTCTCTTAGCACACTGAGGGTTTACTCTGCTTACTGAATAGTAATTCCTTCACTGATGTCTATGGGAATACTGCTATTTAGTAAACAGCCTAAACCCTGTCCCCTACTATGCTAAGAGACTTAAGCCCAGGGTGTTTTAGGCAGGAAACTGAATTTTAAGTATACATGGGTTGGTATGCAAACAGTTAATCCTGTAGGTATTATCTAATGATACTAGGAGCCATATATCTGTACACAGACTGGGCAAGTGCTATTGGACCAGTGGCCTATTTTGGCCTACTCACTAACCGTGTGTTAAAGCAAAAAGATTTAGAGGGTTAAACATTTTCACAATTATGAACAGGGCTGGATTTGCCATATGAATACCGAGGCCATGGACTTGGGGTGGCACAGCCTATAGGCAGATCAAAGATCTCCCTTACTGTCCAGTCTATTCTCCTGCAGATGGCCAAACTGACGGGGAGATGTGCTCGGCCCTACTCAATCCCCTCACCAGCACTGATCTATTGCATCAGAACTTTGCCTCTGGTTACCAAGGAAACACCCTGATACTTTTCTTGGGACTAGCTGGAAGGAGCTGTCTGCACCAACATATCCCACTGGACCAGCAGAGATCAGGATTTCTCACTTTCTGGCCAAAGGTGAGGCCTAGGGAAGGGAAAACATACTTCAGTTTTTTTTTTGTTTTTTTTAATTAAAAATGGTTTTGTTTCCCCTCCAATACAACCCCTATCACCCATATACCCCCACTATCACCCCTATAGCCCACTACAGCCACTAACCTCCACTATTGCTCCATCACCCAACTACAGCAACTACCCCATCCACTATAGCTATTATCCATCCGATATAGCCCTTATTCCCCCACTACAGATGCTATTATCATCTTCACAGTCTCTATCCCCCATTACTGCCACTATCCCCCCACTGTAGTCACTATACCTTCACTGTAGGCACTGTCCGGCCACTATCCCCCCACTATTGACGCTATGACATGACTCTGCCTACACGTCCATAAAACTTCATAAAACAAGCCGCTCCAAAATTCATATCTCCACTCACTTGCCCATGTCCAGTTGACATCTGTGACTAGTGTTAATTGGCATGCTGGAAAGAACAGGGAGCAAGAGGGATTTAAGTCATGGTGGAATACCCATTTTTGTGTCACGTTTGCCAGAGACGAGGGAGAAGACAGTAATTTATTCTGATTAACAGATTACAAACGCGGTTCAATGGTATGGTTTTAAAGGCCATATTCATCCTGGCATTGGCCTCCAGTACAGTAAAAACGTATATCTTAAGTGATCTCATAATTTTTAAGAGATCTGGGTGAATTTTACTTTTCTTATAATATTGCAATGGGGGATCCTCATGAATAAATGAAAGGTTTATTGAAAATAATACATTGCTTGGAAACATACAGAATTCTGCCTACAGTAAACAGGAACAAACGGCAAAGTCCATGCCTCGAATCTCATTGTACTCATTTACGCTCTGCTGAAATAGCATTGTTCAAAATAACATGACACTCTCATTAAAAACCTGCCAACATGTGCAAAAAACTCTCTCTCTCCTTATTCATTAACCCTTTGTTCTTGCACAGCAAGGAATCTCCACTCACATTCGTCACAAATTTTTTTTTTTTTTAGACGAATGAAATGATATGTAATAAACCATAGAAGTTGTAGGTGAGAAGCCAGAAATCTCAGTTGATATTGATTCAGTAGCCTATCATTCACAATCCCCAGGTCCTATCAATTTATTGAAAGGTGACATGGTCAAATTAATTTTATCGTTTGAAAATCTAGTAAAACCTACTAGAGCTTTAGGAGACAAAAGTTTTAATAGCTGTCGTCTTCTCGATGTTCAGTCACTAAACTATGATTAGTTATAAGAGTAAACCAGCTTCACATTTGTTTTCCACTTACAGTAGCTGTTTTTATTTTTTTTATTTTTTTTTTATTCAATTGTCAGCTTATACTTCACTCCTCGGCCATAAATGAAGGGTTCAGCATGCGGAAGATATTATCCCAGCAAAAGCAGATGATACAGAGTTGTGTACCACTACTAATACATTCCTGTAAATAAACCCATCAACCCTCCTTATCCCCTTTGCTACCCTTAATTTTCCAAAAGGAAAGACCACTAGAAAGTGGGTTTCCATGACATCACGGAAAATAAAGTATACAATTAATTTCAAATTCGAAATGTGTAGCTAGCACAAGAAATTAGGACAAAACTATTTTGTTTATAAATTGCTGTTCAGTAACAACAACAACAAAACCCTGTACTAATAAAAAACGAATAATTTATTTGTTCATCTATTCCTGAAATACTAAAGGATTTTTGTGAACCGTGTCTATTATGCCACAGGATTTGTGCTATTTGGTATTTGTAAGGAGACTCATTTTGGGGAATAAATATGGTATTATGACACATAAATTAAATAAAGTGCTAGTGTAGAAAAAACTACAAAAAAATGCAGGTGTCTGAAATGTACTGTTTGTTTCTATTGGTATTTGCCAATAGATTACAGTGTAACAGTCAGTCTTAGAGCTCCCAAAATAAGAGTGCTCTTTAAGAAATGCTAAACAAAAACAAATAAACATGAAGTCCCTCTGTGTTAAGATAAGGGACTGACTGGAATAAGGTGGAACAAGAATGAACAATCTTGTTAGTGAGGATCAGAGAAGAATTGGTAGAGAAGGTAAGCGAAACTATTTAAATTTTAATTTTGTTTATGCATGATAACACCACAGAGAGAGTGCACACATGGACCTGCATTCTCTTAGCACACTGAGGGTTTACTCTGCTTACTGAATAGTAATTCCTTCACTGATGTCTATGGGAATACTGCTATTTAGTAAACAGCCTAAACCCTGTCCCCTACTATGCTAAGAGACTTAAGCCCAGGGTGTTTTAGGCAGGAAACTGAATTTTAAGTATACATGGGTTGGTATGCAAACAGTTAATCCTGTAGGTATTATCTAATGATACTAGGAGCCATATATCTGTACACAGACTGGGCAAGTGCTATTGGACCAGTGGCCTATTTTGGCCTACTCACTAACCGTGTGTTAAAGCAAAAAGATTTAGAGGGTTAAACATTTTCACAATTATGAACAGGGCTGGATTTGCCATATGAATACCGAGGCCATGGACTTGGGGTGGCACAGCCTATAGGCAGATCAAAGATCTCCCTTACTGTCCAGTCTATTCTCCTGCAGATGGCCAAACTGACGGGGAGATGTGCTCGGCCCTACTCAATCCCCTCACCAGCACTGATCTATTGCATCAGAACTTTGCCTCTGGTTACCAAGGAAACACCCTGATACTTTTCTTGGGACTAGCTGGAAGGAGCTGTCTGCACCAACATATCCCACTGGACCAGCAGAGATCAGGATTTCTCACTTTCTGGCCAAAGGTGAGGCCTAGGGAAGGGAAAACATACTTCAGTTTTTTTTTTGTTTTTTTTAATTAAAAATGGTTTTGTTTCCCCTCCAATACAACCCCTATCACCCATATACCCCCACTATCACCCCTATAGCCCACTACAGCCACTAACCTCCACTATTGCTCCATCACCCAACTACAGCAACTACCCCATCCACTATAGCTATTATCCATCCGATATAGCCCTTATTCCCCCACTACAGATGCTATTATCATCTTCACAGTCTCTATCCCCCATTACTGCCACTATCCCCCCACTGTAGTCACTATACCTTCACTGTAGGCACTGTCCGGCCACTATCCCCCCACTATTACTTCAAACTAACTTTACTGTGTAAACCTTGGTAACAAGACAATAATATATAGCATTTAATATTTACTAAACAGTATGTCGCAGGACCACAGAATTCATCTTTACCGTGAATATCACAGTATTATGTTACTCATCTTTTTTTTAGCCTGACTCCTTAAATCAAGTCATTTTCTGGAGTGCATGTTTTCCTCCTGTTGGTTAAGAGCCATGTACATGGGCCTAATGTTCCAGACATTTTAATGGTACACCAAGGAAAGTGCTAATTCAGTGGTTTGGCATACAGGATGCACTGATATAAAACAATATTTATATACTAGATTTTACAAGGCAAAGAGAAAACACAGGGACACGGCAATGTGTGATTTTATATCCCGTTCGCAATAAATATGCAAAGTAGGAGGATGCTACTGTGTTTTATGTAATCAATGTAACAAGTAAAGTAGATGACAGAAAAAAGATTTATTTTTTTTCTTCATTTTAATTCCAGTATTTTCCACAGTGATGGTGCATAATAATACAAAGCAGGGATAGGCAACCTTCGGCACTCCAGATATTGTGGACTACATCCCCCATAATGCTCTTACACCCATAATGCTGGCAAGCATCATGGAAGGTGTAGTCCAAAACATCTGAAGTGTTGCCTATGCCTGATATAAAGTAAAACAAAATATTCAGTGAAATGTTGCATTCCGATGTTAAGAGGTTGAGGGCCATGCACCTATTAGCTGAATTTTAAACAGAATATTCAATAAACTGGTTGAGTATTCCGTGATGTATGAAATAACAGCATTTAAACCATTACAGTGCATGTTCTCTCTGATTTCTAAACTGTCACTGGGAAAACCCAACAATTTATGCTAGCAAATCATATATTCATGAGATCTGAGCAGAGAAAGATCTTCGTGAATCAGTTTGTTACAACGCGTTCTACGTGAATAATTGTCCTGCCAGGAAATTTGGGCTCAAGGGGGGATTGCTTGGTACAATCCCTGATAATTCTACACCAATTGTGAGCAAGGGGGCACAATTCACACACTAAGAATTATGTAGAACTGAGAAAGCCAAAATAGTTAAAATATGAAAATGGCAGAGTGGAAGATGTATTTATTTTTTTATAATTTTTTTTTATGCCTATGAAAGACTAAACTTTTGTCAATCCCAATGCGTTTTCTCTACAATTCACGTTTTACTGAAAAACTCTTGATTTGGTTGTTAAATGGAAACTTCACAATATACAAATATATGAATAATATAACAGTATTTGGGTAAAAGACTAGGCATCCTAATCGCTATCAGTGATAATTGTAAAATATTTCCAACTGAGTTGTAGTATTATCGTTGCCCACTTAACCCTAATATGTACAGATAGCACACAGTCAGTATTAAATATTGACAATGTATTAACAATTAGGACTCATTAGAGAAGAATTGTAGCACTTTCATACAACAATGCAGAGGCCGAGTACTGTTTGGGGACAATTTAAAACTCAGGTGCCTTTAAAATGTATATAGTGCCTCCAGCACATTGTACTTTTAATGTTGGTGTAATTAAAATGAATGGTATATTGGTAAGACCAATTGGCTTGTAGACTTCACTTATCAGTACTGTAAACAATTCAGAGTCACTGTCAATTTAGACAGTTAGTTATGGTTTCAATTAGTCAGGTTTTAATGAATTAGCATGAGAAAGGTCAGACATTAAAGGAATAAAACATTTCTTGTCTATTACTTAACCATTGGTATACCAAATAAATCTCAACATTAAACAGAGTTGTCTGAAGATCCTTTTTTTTTTTTTTAGTTTTCTGGCTTTAATGGGACACTCCACTGCCCAAATACAAAATAAATAAACTACTGTTAAGTAGATATACACCCAATAAAAGCATGCTTAATTATGTATTTTTTCATTGGAGTTATTTCTAAAAACAGCTTGCAAAAGCTGCAGATCTCCTGTCTGCTGCCTTTGCAAACTCTCCTCTTCTAACCCTGCCCAGATGTTATGTGGCTGTCCAATCACAGACTTCCCAATGCAGCTCAATGAGAAGTCTTTGCAAGGCCCTGGGCAATTGCTGCTTTTTCAATTTGGCTCCACTGAGCTAACCAAAACAGGAACCAAGAGGGCTGATTGTCTGCTTGAAAGCTATGTGAGTGTAACAAAGTTATTCATGTATTTATCATGACAGATATTACCAGATATAACTCGTGAGAAAGAATCCATGCCAGGTCATTCAATTAACTGGTGACTGTCAGGATTTGACCATGGGATTTCTAACATGAGGAAATTGTAACAATTCTCAATTTCAGCTGTTACTCCAGCTTGATTGTCTTGCCTTGAAGGGACAATCTATGCACCAAAACAACTACAGCTTAATAAAAGGGTTTTGGTAATTAGTTTATGAAAGTGTGTATGGAGGCTCTGTGATTCACAACTAGGCGAGTCATGGTTAGGGCTGCACAAACAGTCACTTCTCCACAATTCCTGTTCTGGTGAATAACTCAAAATACAGATGATCCTCACTTCCATTCTAATGACTTGGACGTAAAACAAATTGGTCAGTAAGTGAGGATGCGCTAGCGAGTATGCGCAAGAGAGCAGATCTACGTTCATGGGAATTCACCCGAACATAGACCCCTAGAGCAGGGAATCCTTTGAAATCTATATTCGGTGAAAATGCTCCGAACATAAATCAGCTCTCTAGAGCAGAGAATCGCTCAAATCTATGTTTGGGGGAAATTAGCCGACTATAACCCAGGGGGAATCCCTCAAATCCCTGCGCTAGAGAGCTAGTCGTAAGTCAGAGCCGTTGTTATGCAGGTAAGTCGCAAAGTGAGGACTAGCTTTATAACAAAATTATAGTAGATACATACAACACGTTGACCTGGTTTTATACAGTAAAATAACATTTGTAGCATGTTCTCTAGAATTATAATAAAAATGGCAAAAGGCAGATCTCCGGCTGTTAAAAATCTACATCTACCATTTTCCTTTGCCAATGATGCTATGTTTTTTAAGTCTGACAAAGCATCATGGGAAATGTAGTTTTACTGGGGATCTAGCTTTGACTGTCGATGTCTTAGAAGTAGTCATTTATAGAACTGATATATTATGGTATTAAGTCATAGTACTTACCATACTACAAAGCCAACTCCAATCAATTGCAGTGTTTCAAGTTGGAAGATACGCGGATAATCTAGTTTCATAGCTATTTCACACATGCATAAAATATGCAAATCAGATAAACTCTCAAACATAAACAGAGACACTTCAGGAGACATTTATAGCTCATTAGAAACCAAATTTCATATTCACTTCAACAGTCACCAACAGTCACCATAAGTTTACTTATACATTAGTGTTCATCACCTTATGTTTGCATAAAAATAGATGTGCATATGTTACATTAAGTGAATGAGTGTTAGTGAGACTGCATATGATCAGTGTGATTGTTACAGGATAATTTTGTGAATCAGTTAATTGTGGATAAATCAGACACGGAATGTTATGTACAAATGTATTGCGTTCTTATTTTGTTTATAGGTAATGATAAAGGTGTATAAACTAGTGGAGTACCAAAGTAAGGATGTAATGGATCCCCTATACTCTGACTGAGTACATCCGTTGTAAATCTCCCGAGTCTCAAAGGGAAGCAGAGATAATAGCTCTGGTAAACCCAAATATTAGCCAAGACTTGATGAGGGGTACAAGAAGGTACCGGGCTGCATAACCTGCTTCTGAGATTCTCCCAGTTAGCTCTAGTGAACTAGGTAGAGCCATGCAGGACTGTGAGAATTCGACTTGAGCACAGAGAAAAAAAATTTGATTTAGTCGACAAAAAAAAATAAATACAAATGATCTGTGGTTCACAGATCTCTCTGTTGGTCACTTCTCACGTGATCTGTGAATATAATCACCATTTAGTGGCTGGGCCATAACCATCAATCATCTCTTTGGCGTCATAGCTGCAATTCTGAATCTTGAATCATGTATCAAAGGAAATTATTCATCTATTATCAGCCACCCATGGCCATATAGAACTTCATAGTTTGGGGATCTGGGGCGACCCGCCGATTGCCAAAAAAGGAAAATCGCAATTCATTTGAAACCAAACGCACAGAAAAAGTCTCAGAAAAACACTCGTAATCAATGAGCATAGTCCTCTATAAGTCATGCTTAACTGAATAGAAACAGTGGCTTCTCCTCCAGGAGAAGACTAGATGTGCCACTGACTCCCAGTGGATCCAGATCAGCAGTCACTCCTGGCAGATAGTGGTAGTTATGGTAACTGGACTGTTCCTTTAAATTCTGCCGGCTTTGTCGACTATTTTGTGGGCTTTCCTGCTGTGGCCAAATTTCTTGTCATCTCTTCCATTTTCCATTGTCCAAGCATACCATGTCTTTGCTGCTCAAATTCTGTTTTATGAAATTGTTGCTAAAGGAAAGCCAATTCTTTTCACATATGAGTTAAACCTTTGCACCGTTTAAGAGATGCTTCCAATTAGGATCTGGCGTACTGTGATTTAAATATCAAAGAATTTCTAGGAGAATTTCACTGAACAATAAATTTGCTTTATTTCAAGAAATCCTTTTCAAAATATGATTGATTATTGAGTTTCTTGGAAGAGAGAGAACATTTAGCCTCAGCAGGTTTTCCGTGCAGTGGAGTTTCTGTTGCCTTTTTCACTGTCAAGCAATAAGTCTAACTTTTGAGCCACCTTCATCTCCATGCCTTGTGGTTTCTATAGATTTTCTCCACTGGCCTAAAGGATGGTGAGACTATTTAACCATACTAATCTCTGATGCATGTAACAACAGAAAATATCCTGAATTAAACATCTACAGCCAGGCATATCATTAAGGAGTAGGCAGGGGGTGTCCATCCCAATATCTGGGACCACTTAGCCCAAAATCTTTTTTTTCACCCTGTTCTGTGCTCACTACTTTTCCTGCCAAGTCTCATTAATGATTGCAGAAGTCAGCCAGGTTGAAGAAGAAGTTCAGTAATAGAGATACAGGGTACACGAAATTCTATCATTTTCCCTGTGTTGCTTCTGGTTCCGGCTGAAACTCCCTGAATTAGTAGGGAGAACTCAGAGCAGCTACCGGGCAACAGTAGCAGGAAGAGGGGCAACAGAGCAGGACATGGAATCTTATTCATCCTATATAGGGAGAGTTTGTTGCCACAGACCCAGAAAGAAGTTAAACTGCCTGCATTCTGCTTTCTCCCACCCCCTGCATGAAGACTACCTCTAAAG
Organism: Pelobates cultripes; assembly: GCA_933207985.1. Taxonomy (NCBI): domain Eukaryota; kingdom Metazoa; phylum Chordata; class Amphibia; order Anura; family Pelobatidae; genus Pelobates; species Pelobates cultripes. Next base: position 52,942,110 of record OW240918.1, on the reverse strand, counting down.
TACTGGTAGGAAAGCCAGTATCCTTTTTTCTAGCATGTGTATGCATGCTTGCATGTGCCTATCTGTGTATCTGTCTGTGACTGTTTTTTGTTTGAGTGTCTTTGACTGTGCCTGTCTTTGACTGTTTTTGAATGTCTGTGCATGTTTATGTGTCTCTATCTGTGTCTGTCTGTACCTGTCTATATGTGTAGTATGTGCCATTTTGGGCCTGTGCATGCCTGTGTGTAATTGACTGTGTGTTTGTTTCTCTGTGCCTGTGTGTGCAATGTGTGAATCTGTAATTAACTGTGGGAGTGTCAAGAGAAGTACCTTGCAGATTTTAAGGGGTATGGCGAGGGGCAAAGGTGGAGTTTGGGGAGTAGTCATGGGTCAGCTTTTGGGAGTGATCACAAAATTGTGTTTTGGGCTCAGGCCCCCATTATTGTTTGAGCCATTAGGAAGGGATTTATTTTCATTTATTCACTATAACTTATACAATGCAAAAGGAAATTCTCAGTATCTCAATTGCCATCTGCAATCTGATCCTAGAATAAAGCAGCTTTTCAAGGAGTGACAAAGAAATAGTGACAATAAATGTCACCTATGAACAATCTAAACCCTTTCAACCAATAAACCTGTCCGTGTTAAATAAATCCATTGTTTTATGTACAAAAAAAGGAACTGCTTCATTTTTAAGTTAAGTCAAATGGGAAAATAAGCTGAAAGTAAGGTAAAGCTGACCGTAAAAGGGGAAATGAATTGTAGTGCAAACTAAGAGATTTAAGGGGGTCAGTAGATCAAAGATGTAGTATCTCTTGAAACAAATTGGTAGCCAGAACAACCAAAATGACAATTCAAAATTAAATTGTTGCTCAATAATACCATACCTATACCACCATGCAATAAATAAAATAGCCCTTTATTTAAATAGCATAATGGCATAATTTAGCAAATATATGTCTGTCTTTTTTTTTTTTTTTTTATTGATAAATATCTTATAACGTTTGTTGCGTTAGTAACCTTTTGCGTACACTGTTTTGTGACTATTCTATGAGAAGTTTTATGAAATGTGTTCATTTTTATGGCTATATTTAAATTGAAACTTTCTTTAGTATTCATTAGTATGTTGCTATTTAAGTGTTCTTTGCATTTTTTTGAATAAAGCTAAATCATTTTCCTAATCCCCATGTAAATCTCTGGCTTTGTCTGGACGTGGTATCCTAACAAATAAACAATATATTCTATACGCTAAAATATGAAGTTTGTTCACTGAATGGTGAGCAATAGTAAGCTGACAAACTGGAAAACTACATTGCATAATATAGGCTGAAAGAGTCAAGATGGAAAAATTCTACAAATTTACATTTTAACAATTCTCCCTGTGCTCACCTAAAATCCACAAGTCAGTTGTCAACTCCTCTAAAAGATCTAAGATTTTCACAAGTATATATAAGTCTGTAGATTGGGGTACCATCAGGGCCGGCCCAAGACATTGTGCTGACTGGGTCCAAGGATGAAATGCTGTGGGCATGAGCAGTTTAAATTAAATTGAGCTTATCCTAATTGATCGCCCCTGGGGACCATGAGGAGATGGCCCAATTTCTTTAAATAAAGAGTAACCCACAACAATGGTTTGAATCACTCAGAAATGCCAGACTGCAAAGGCCATAAAAATATGTCCGTCAAAAATGATCAAAGTCTGTGAACAAAGGTCGGGTTATATTTAATGAACCTTCCAGCTAGTGGACACCTATTTATACATCATTCACCAGGTCCCAATGAAAATGTACGTTGTGGTTACAAGCTACAAACATACAAACACGTCTAGAGCCCAGAAAAAGACCAAGCTGCATTGTACTATGTGCACCAAATATGGGTACTGAGTGTAATGAGATATCTCAAAGCTAAAAATGCTGTTATAAAACAACACAGGCTTTTATAGTGCAGTGTTCTCCTTTCTCACAAAATGCCGTCTTTTTCTCCAAATATTGAGAAGCAGCAGCATGTTTGTATTTAGACTGGTAAATTGCTTTCATTCTTATCAAACCAGATAAAGTGGATGGGAATTCATTCACAATCACTTAATGGCTATTGAAGAATCCTACTCTCGAGAACTAATAACTGGCTTCATGAAAGAAAGGCATTCACGCTAAGGTTGGATGGGTGGTTACAACCGGCTGAGCTCTACAAAGACGATAAACAGCAATACACACGGAGGGAAGATTGTATCAAAGGCAGCTAGAACAAAAACTAACACATGATCATTTTCCAAGCTGTGAATGTATATATTGTTCGAACCCAGCGTCAAATCTGAGCCCTAAAGATGCAATCCAACATGGATCATCAAAAATAAGCTTCATGAAAAATGGAATGGAACTATCGCTCGACGTCAGTTGCAACTCTCTCTATAAATATCCATAAATACAATATACAAATGTATATATTGCATACATTTTGCAATTCAGTTTTCAATTCACTGTAATTTGATGTTTAGGGATGTAACCCCTAAAGCTATCCATTTATGTATTAACAATAAATACACCTTTAAGATCTAGTTCACTTTGTACATATCCTTCAATGCTTTTGTATATACTCTGCATGTTTCATGCCTTATTTTAAAATACTATATATAATAAATATAAAAATTTTATTCATTAGCTATGTCGCAGGTTTACCATTCTCAATTTGATGTTTCTCACTAATCACATCCTTCTTTTTAAAGCAGAATTTCTAGTTATTTGGCCTTACTGTCTGGGCGCGTATATGGGAGTTCAAAGTGAGGATTGAACTCCAAATTTAAGTGAACTGGGTAAATTAGACCATTTTCTTCGAGTAGTGAACAAATCGAATGTGGACACAATGCGCTAATTTATTCAGTCTGATGAACTGTGGTATATGTTTTATTCTAGATGGAAATGCGGAAACTGGCTTAACTTTGGCCAACGTCTGGGCGTATGTTAAAAACGTCCCAGTCTGTTCTGTTACTGATCTGGCTAATGATGAGCAGATTGAATGGTACAGACTTTCATGTAAATGCCAGAGATGGAAAACGAACAAAAATGCATTTTCAATAAATAACTCTCCTGTTTTTACATCATGTTCTTCTGTAACTATGAAAACCTGAACATTATGGATGCTGGTTTTATCTCTTTTGATTCATTATACTTTAATCTTCGACTTCGGCAGAGTCTGATGAGAAATATATTTCTCTTTTGAATCTCAATACATTTATCATTTTGTTATTTGTCAGAAGCCACAGGGATAAGTCTACATTGATTGAATCCAAACGGCTCTGTGTGAGCATTTATGTGTATCTTTCAAACAACCTGTAAACTTTTCTTGCAATTCTTACTTTGCCACTTATCATCAACCTTAGATTTTGGTTCTTTTCTCAATCTCCATCTTCGCCATTCTTACAGGGCCCTTAAGCTATAACAGCTTTAAGGGCAGTAAATATATCACTCATCAGAAACATGTTTATTTTTTATGTTGTTGTTTTAGGAGTTGCTATAGTTTTAAAGCGGCACGGTCATGGTCGAATCCAGTTTTTGTTTTTTTAACCCCTACAGGACTCCACTACATCTAATTGTCCCTAGTTGCCCCCAAATGCCCCTAGGCCCTCCATATTACCATATTTCATGCCCGGACCAATCAGCGGCGGGTGGGTGCCCTAACTAAAAATGGGGTGCGGCACCTATTGTCGTTCCCCCAGCTCCCACCCACGAGCGGCGGGTGGGAGCCCTTAATGACAATGGGGGGGACCCATTGTCCTCCCCATGAAAATGGGGGGGAACTTTTGTCCTCCCCCCAGCCCCCACCCATGGGAGACCGGTGGGGGCCCTTCACACATGGGTTTACATTTAGCCCCATCCCATGGGCGACGGGTGGGGGCTAAATGTGAAAATAACCCCCCCAGGTGACCAGGGGTCCCCAAGCCCCTAGCCCCTATAAAGTCCTACCTACCCCCTCACCCTAAACATAGTGAGGGGGAGACAATAAAACTGCAATTTGACTCAGAGCGCTCTGATAGGTAAATAGTGAGCCTTACCTGATTGGTTACCTGTAAGGCTCACTATTTACCTATTCTCATTTAGAGCCCCCACCTGTCGCCCATGGGTGGTGGCTGGTGGGGGGACAATAGGAGAGAAGAGAAAGTGATTAGGGAAAGGTAAGTTTGGCATGACAGTGCAGCTTTAATTACCTGCTACCCCACTCTCCACTGCCACAATTTTCAGAGCTTCATGAGTATTACACATTTGTAGCACCCATCATCTGGTGTTTCTCTTGCTCCTATTAACAGTGATTAGTTCTGCTGAAGATACCTCCCAAAACAAGGCAATATTCTCTCCATGAGGCCAACAAAATGACGTTATTACCAGCACATCAACCTCAGTACAAACAGCAGTCACTCTTCCCTGTATTCCTTCAGAAGGCATTAGACATCCTTGCCGGGGGGAGGTTCACAGTTACATATATAGTTGTGCTTCAAACATGTGAATGCCCTGGCAAAAATTGTGAAGTTTGGGCATTGATTTTGAAAAACAACTTAATAATTAGGGGCCTCTTAGACAACCATTACAAAAGACAGCATGCTGTCATTGATGCTAAAGGGGGCAATACACAGTATTAAGAACTAAGGGTATGGAACAGGTGTCATTTCATTTTTATTTATTTTTTATTGCCATGTTTTGTTTTATGATTGTGACATTCTGTTCTAACCTACAGTTGAATATGAATCCCATAAGAAATAAAATAAATGTTTTACCTGCTAACTCGCATTTTCTTTAAAAATGATTCTTATATTACCAATATTCAAAGGGTATGCAAACTTTTGAGCACAACTGTATATATTTTGTAGTTGTTAGGATGTGTGATATAATGAAGAAAGTAGCCCTATAAGAATGGGGCAGATCTTGAGAAGGTCCGTAGTGGAGATTCAGAGATACAAGTATATGCAACAATCAGACCCCGGCCGTTGGCACAGAGGAAAGACTGTGATTGGATGCACTTGGTAATTAGTTATATTATGTAGGTTACATAATTACATAGGTGAAAAGAGACATGCATCAATTAGGTCCAGCCTTTCTCATATCAGTTTTTGCTGTTGATGCAAAGAAAGCGCAAAACCCCCCAGCTTGAAGCGCTTCCAATTTTTCAACAAACTAGGAAGGAAATTTCTTCTTGACTCCAAATGGCAGTCAGATCTCTCCTTGGAGCAATACGCTATAACATCACTAATTATTATTATAATTATTATTATTTTATTATTTATATAGCGCCAACAAATTCTGTAGCGCTGTACAATGGGTGGACTAACAGACACATAATTGAGATCAGACCACTGACGTACAGGAACAGAGGGGGTTGAGGGCCCTGCTCGATGAGCTTACATGCTAGAGGGAGTGGGGTATAGTGACACAAAGGGTTAAAGTAGGGGAATTAAATAGTTTGTTACAGAAGGGTTTATTGAGTGCTTGGTAGGTCATTTTTGACAGGAGTGGAGGCTCGGTGAAAGTCTGATTGAGGAGGGAAGGGAGTTCCACAGAATAGGTGCAGCCCTGGAGAAGTCTTGAAGGTGAGCATCAGAGGTGGGGATCCGGGCAGAGGATAGGTGGAGGTCTTGGGCTGAGCGCAGGGGTCTCGACGGACATACTTGTGTATGAGGGAGGATAAGTATGTTGGAGCAGCATTATGTAGGGATTTGTAAGCAAGCGCCAGAATTTTGAATTGGGTCCTATATCTAACTGGAAGCCAATGCAGGGACTGACAGAGCGTGGAGGCGTGGGAGGTGCGACCGGACAGGAAAATAAGCCTCGCAGCCGCATTCATTATAGATTGCAGTGGTGCAAGCTAGGAACATGTAAGACCGGTGAGAAGGGGATTGCAATAGTCAAGGCGAGAGAGAACAACAGCATGAACCAGTACCTTAGCTGCGTCCGGCGTTAGATATGGGCGGATGCGCGCTATGTTCTTGAGTTGGAAGCGACAGGATTTGGCTATCGAATGAACATGGGGAGTAAAAGAGAGATCAGAATCAAAAAGAACCCCTAGGCAGCGAGCCTGGGAGGTAGAGGTGATAGTAGCGCCGTTGACTTAGATGGAGACAGACACAGGAGTAGCAGCACTTGAGGGAGGAAAAACTAGAAGTTCTGTTTTGGACAGGTTGAGTTTAAGGAAGTGAGCAGCCATCCAGTTGGAAATAGCAGAGAGGCAGTCAGAAACATGAGTCAAGGTGGGCGGAGAGAGATCAGGGGAGGACAGGTAGATTTGCGTGTCATCTGCATATAAATGGTATTGGACGCCAAAGGAGCTGATGAGTTTACCAAGGAAGGCAGTATAGATAGAGAACAGTAGGGGGCCGAGGACAGAACCATGGGGGATGCCGACAGGGAGGGGTTGGGGAGAAAAGGCAGAGCCAGAGAAAGAAACACTGAAAGAGCGCTGGGAGAGGTAGGAGGAGCACCAGGAGAGAGCAGTATCCCGTAGACCAAAGTTACGGAGAATGTGAAGAAGCTGTTGATGATCAACAGTGTCAAAGGTGGCAGAAAGATCAAGGAGGATTAGGATAGAGTATTGGCCGCAGCAATTAATTAGCAGCAATTAAATCGTTGGATACTTTGGTCACAGCAGTTTCGACAGAGTGACCAGCACAGAATCCAGACTGAAGGGGGTCAAGCAGAGAGTTGGATTCGAGAAAGTCTGTGAATCTGGCGTAGACAAATCTCTCGAGGATATTGGAGGCAAATGGCAAAATTAGATCCCTGAATCTTATGTTTTAGCAAGTATTCATCTAAACATCTGTACATACTCTAATAAAACCACCTCTTCAGGAAGAGAATTTCACATTCTTAATGTTTTTACTGTAAAAAACCCAAAATCTTTCCTTTGCCTTAGGCTAAATCTCCTTTCTTCCAGTCTAAATGAGGGACCTTGTGTCCTATGTATAGTCCTGTCAATGAATAGAGTTAATGCATTGCTATATAGAAATTTGTAAGTGTGTAGCATATTCATTATCATCCTGAATTACAGGGCAAGGTATAGCAGAGCAATAGATTCACATTACCCATCACTTTATTTTACCAGGTTTAGAGACTTACCTCTGCCCATGCTAGAGCAATTATATTTTTCATTTCCAATATTACTGTCACACACAAGATTATTATAGAAAGAGGGATATGTCAAAAAGAATATTCATAGATAGAAATAATTCCCAGCCTATCTGCTGTGATCTTGCACACCTATTAAACAAGTGTATCTACTCATTAACATGTGCCTCTAATAATTACATGCACAGACACTGATCCATTACTGTAAATAAACGGTTATTATTGCACAGGATGAGTAGAAAGTGATATAAGGTATCAGTTACACTCGGCAAAGTATAATGAACGCTCAAGGAATATGTAGCGCCTACTTTAATTTTAGCAATTTATACACTTGTTGCAGAATTACATTTTAATCTCAGAATCGCAAATCAGATTTTGAAGGACAGCAGCAAATTAAATATGAAAAAAACATAGAACAGATTGGTAATATTAAATAGACTGCCACATTAATTTTAAATGTAATACATTTTTATTGATTGAATAGAGAAAAAGAACAAAAATATTGAAAACAGAGCATGAAATAGTGCAACAAGGCAAAATAACGTGTGAGAGATTGGATGAGAGGATACAAAAAAGAGAAAAAAAAATAAAGGAATAGCAGGTAAGAGAGATAATGAAGAGGGAAAAAGGAAAAAACAGGAGGAAAAAAGATATAGAGGGCGAAATAATAACAAAATAGGCAAAATAATAACTCATGAGAGATTAGATGAGAGGATACGAAAAAGAGAAAAAAAATAAAGGAATAGCAGGTAAGAGAGAGAATGAAGAGGAAAAAGAAAAAAACAGGAGGAAAAAAAGATATAGAGGGCGAAAGGAATACAGACCCTTCCTGTCCGAGAGGGGAAAAATCCCAGGGATATTCTGATGGTCGTGACTGAAAGTTAGGACTTCAGTCTTTAACAGAATATATATATAGTTATATTTTTGCAGTGCATAAGAAAATTACAACAAGCTTGACTTACCCCAACGGCAGTCCTCAGGCATATTATCACGCTTTACATTTGGGGTAATCGATGATATATGCACAATTTTATATTTTAACCAAGCTAATGATATGGCACATGCTAGGTACAAAGATTGATTATTCAAGCTAGAGAAACACAGTAATAGTGCTGGCTCATAGAAGGTTTACAGGCTAGAGTTGAGACCTAGGTACTGGTTGCATAAACAGAGTGAGAGTTGGGGCACTATGCTTATGAGTGGTAGTATGGTAATGAACTCAAGAGATTAAAGAAATAAAAAGATAGAAAAAACTAGGTCAGGCTTCAGAGAGTGGAGTAAAGCGTACATTATTTATGCCAGACATGTGATACTGAATGGTACTGAATCTAGGAGTAAAGATGGCCGCTGCCTACACTGTGCATAAACATAAAGTATAGTAAAGATATAAATAAAAAACAAAATGGCGCCTGGGATCCTCTCCCAGAGGAATTTACTGATTGCAGTCCTGCTTTCAGTACAGACTAATCGGTCAGCCGACTCCTTCAGGTAGCCTGCAAAGCCAGTAGCGTTGCTGTCCACAGGGGGGTTCAGTATAGTGGAGTCGGGTGTGGGTACCACTCCACCTCCGGTGTTGTGCTGAGGTCAGCTTCCCCCCATTTCGGGCTGGTGAGGAAAGACACAATGTCCATAGCTTAAAATTCCGACTCTCTGTGCTTCTCAGCTGGTGTGGCTATTGGGGAGCTGTTTTGTGCTTTGGATTGCTGTTCTCCGCTTCCACAGTTGGTGAAGTACATTCCCCCGTTGTTGTGGCATAAGATGTGCAGGTCTCTGCTGAGCCTGCCTACAGGGTCTGCTCCTCCGTGGGATCCGCAGGCACAGTGGGTGAAGTGGGGTAAAGCCTTGGCTGGCAATCTGCTTGGTTGTGCCAGCAGGTAGAGGGGCACAAGCCTGTCGGTAAGTGGTGCCCTGAGGGGGCCTTCTCCGGCTCTGGTTTCTCTTGTTCTCTCTGTGGCAGCGGCAAGTTTGGTGCCAAGCTTTTTTATCCAAACCAGGCCCAGATGTTCTGGAATTTTGCATCCAACCTCAGCAGGGAGCACCCAGCAGGGTCACCGGCATCTCTGCGTGTTGGTGTCAGGCTCTGCGCCATTGGAAAAGGCCCCTCCGGAATCTCGTGAGGATTAGGTGTCAACAATTGTGTGGTGGGAGCTTTCCTCTGTTGCTGAAGCGGCAATACAGGACAGTCCAGTAGGGACCGGTATAACCCCCGCTTGTCCAAAGGAGTGGGGGGAGAGTTGAGACGACTCACACAGCAAACTCGATGGTGGGGTAATCGGACGTCTTTCCCCATCATAGCCACCGGCAGGCCTCAGCGTGTCTCTGCGGTCTCCCATTGTTAAAGGTGAAAAATGTAATTGTGTTTTCCACAACACCGCTAATTCAGTGAGCAGGTATCTACTTTTGTTTAATCGTGGGATCCAGAGATTTCCTCCAAAAATGGGTGAGATTAGCAGGAGCTCACACAGTACATGTCTAGTCAGCATGAGGTCCCCAGAATATATATTTTTAACCACACATTTCACCTTACATTGCACACAGTAAACCTGTTGTCATTTCTGTTGTAGCATTTTTATTTTGGCTTACATTTTTAACTTCTGTTGCCATCTTACCTCAACTCACCGAATAACCTATCTTTGAGGAGCATAGAAGTGAGCAAAGAACTGCAATCACTACTGGCATTTAAGAGGTTAAAACAAGGTTATCTCATCTAACCCTGCAGCAAAACTAATTGTACAGCTATAACGAACATGGATTGGCTTAAGGTCAAATAACATTAAAGGGTAGCAATTTACAGCGAGTACATGTTTTAGAACATTAGGAGATAAGAAGCTAGAAGTACACGTTGTTGCTTACTTATCTAATAAAATAGATTTTCTTGTTTTACCTGGCTATGCACTTTGGTGGTAAATAGAATATTTTCAAAAAGTACAGATTTAAAGGGATGGTAAAACTTGTTCTCGTATGAACTGCAAAGGATTAATCCATTGAATAAGGCTGATTAATGCACATGTGATGATTCTTTTCATAGTGTCCAAGAGATCTGCATATTGGATGGAACTGGTTGAACATGATTGATAAAGCATTGATAGAGATTGAGAAAACAAATCCTTGCAAAACTGACTGTGAAATTGGAATTCCCACAGAACCACTATCTTAAACAACAAAGCTTGGCTTTGTATGTGATCAATATTTTATATATCTATTTTTATAGTGCTACATTTTAGAAATGAATACAGTGATATATATATATATATATATATATATATATATATAGTGTGCTAACTCATGTTTGTTAATGTGTACTTACATGATACTCTCTCATACAATAGCTGCACTTCAGTTGGCACATTCAATTATTCTACACAGGGTCATTATATTTGTGATCAGATGAACTTGTCCTTATCACTCAGTTTAGCAGATTATTTATTTCTAGCTATGGTGGAGTAAGATTATACATGTTGGGATGAATTATCAATGGGAGAGTAGGGAACTTCTTCCAGTGTTTGCCTTTGGAAATACAATACTTAAAGGAGGGATACGTATAAAGCTGTAAAGATGTATAGAAGATAATGAGCATAAAACTATATGCAACCATAAGTCACAATCATGAATTGGTACTTTTTTTATTTTAAATTTGTATTTTACTAATAAGCCCACAACATCCACCAAAAGGTATCACAGGGGAGGGAAGGGGGGACAAAGCTTGCTAACCTAATGCTAGTGTTATTAAACAATAGCATGATAATGAGGATGACTTAATAGGGACACTGTAAGTTCCATAACCAGTACAGCTCATTTGCACCCTGAAGGCTGAGAAAATGTACCTATTGAATGCATATATAAATGTACATGTGCTGCACATGAGATGAATTGCAAGGCATTTCAGCCCATATGCAGTGATCAGCATATGGGCAGTCCTGATTGTCAGGAGTCCAGTGATCCGCATGTGCATAGTCACCAGGATGACATGCCCCCTTCGCCCATGTGCCTCCTTTTGTCCCCACCACACCCATCCTCTCAAACTAACTTGACAATTATGGCGCAGCCTCCCATCTCAATAACCACCACAAAAATCTGCAGTGATTATGGTGCGTAGAGTGTTCCCTTTAATGTGAAACAACATAGCTGTTTATTATCAAAAATCTGCAGCTATAACGTGTTTGATCACACTGTACCTTCTATTAAGTTCTAGATAGACATTGTTTTGTTGTTGGATTTACTTTACACATAGGACTGCCTTCTACCTCTCTAGACAGACTTTAATCCCATTGTTATCTCTACCATGTTTACGTAGACCTTGTACCCTTTGTAACCAGACCTTGCAACCAGTCTGGACTAAGAAATAGGCATGTGCATGGGGAAAATTTTCGGTTCAGTTCGGCATTCCGAAATTCGGGACTTTCGCAATTCGGGAATTGGGCACTTCGATACTTGGACACTTCAGAACTTCGGAATTTCGGAACTTCGGCATTTCGGAATTTCGGGACTTCAGGACTTCTCTTGCAGCCGCTTAGTAGATAACTCCCTAATTCCCACGGTATTAGGGAGTTATCTACCAAAAGGCTGAACGACCTAAATTCGTCTTTCAGGGAAATTTACTAATACTAAGAAAAAATTACGTAGTATTAGTAAATTTTGCCCCTACTCGCTATACCGCCTGTGGCTGCTCACTGTTAAAAAAATAAATAAAAAATAGGGCCCCCCCTCCCAAGCCCGCACCCGCAAAGCGCGAGTGGGGGCTTATAAAATAAAGGGGGACCTATTGCCCCCCCCCAGACCCCACCCCTGAGTGGCAGGTGGGAGCCCTAAAGTAAAATGATGGGGGGGACCTATTGTCCTCCCCCCAGCCCCAACCCCTGAGCGGTGGGTTGGGGTCCTATATACTAATAAGGGGGGGACCTAATGTCCTCCCCCATGGCCCTCACCCCTGAGCGGTGGGTGGAGGCCCGAAACACTAATAAGGGGGGGACCTAAGGTCCTCTCCCCTGGCCCCCACCCCTGAGCAGCGGGTGGGGGCCCTAAATACTAATAAGGGGGGGACCTAAGGTCCTCCTCCCTGACCTCCACCCCTGAGCGGTGGGTGTGGGCCCTAAATACTAATAGGGGGTGACCTAATGTCCTCCCCCTGGCCCCCACCCCTGAGCGGCGGGTGGGGGCCCTAAATACCAATGGGGGGGACTTCTTTGGAATTTTCTCACGCTGTGTAATTTGACTCATAACTCTCTGATTGGTTACTTAATCCACCAATCAGAGTGTTATGAGTCAAATGACACAGCGTGGTCGGGGGGCAATAGGTCCCCCCTTTAGTTTAAAAGCACCCACCTGCGTGTCGTGGGTGGGGGCTCGGGAGGGGGTATGTCACTGTTTAATAGACATACCCCTACTTGCGGTATAGCGAGTAGGGGCATAATTTACTAATACTATGTAATCTTTACTTAGTATTAGTAAATTTGGCTGAAAGACCAATTTAGGTCTTTCAGCCATTTAGTAGATGGCTCCCTAATACCGTGGGAATTACATTGACTGGCTAAGTAACTTATATTTTATATGAATGTATGTTACTTGATTGTTGTAAGTGTTGCAAATGCTTACAGCTGAATCCTGGCTATGTTTGTATGCTTTTTATTTAAAATTGTATACAATGTAACATTCTTCTTCTTTCACTGGGTAAGTATATTAGTACTTAGGCAATACTGTGCTTCGGAACTTCGGCACTTCGGCACTTTGACACTTCGGAACTTCAGCAACTTCGGAACTTCGGCACTTCAACACTTCGGAAATTCGGAAATTCGGCACTTCAACACTTCGGAAATTCGGTACCCGAATGTCCGAATTTCCCGAAATTTGTCCGAATTCATATTCAGACCGAAACAAATTGAACATGTCTACTAAGAAACATATTGAGCGTGAAGGCGAGTTTGTTAAAAACTCTACATACCCTACATGTTGGACCACAAGCTCCAATTAACACAAGTGCCCTTTAAATATTTACTTAAACACACAGTGGAGCACTAACACTATCAATAATTGCAGTAAACTGTCAGATGAATGACCTTTCAGAGAAGTACGTTAACAACCCGCGAAAGCCTCAGCTGGTCACAAGCTTTACCAGACAGGTCTAATTATAACAAAGGCATGAAAGCTTGCTTTTTCTGATTACTGTATGGAAATCTGCATTTTGTACCTTTCAAATCCTAGAAAGCATGCAGGTTTAAAGTGAACCAACCACAGAATTGACAGCTGGAAGAAAAAAAAAACATTTTAAAATAGTTTGGTTTTTTTCCAGCAAAACTGCCAGCACAGTGTATAGATAACATCTTATGCTCAATGTAATAATGATCATAAGTTGTTTGGAGCATGACAGGTGCCATTTAAAAAAAGCCTCATTCAGGATAAAGTACAATAAGGCTTTTCTCAAAATAACTCAATTGATTGTATTAAACAAAAAAAGATCTTTTGTTGTCGACTGCTGAATCTGCTAAAATCTTTGTTTAATTTGTGGTTAATGCTTCTCTATTGTGAATGTCATTTTGAAGTTTTACTGTCACTGCAGCACAATCACAGATTCATTTTGTTAATCATATTTCCAGGCATTGGCAAAATGTAACAATAAACTAGATTCCCCGTGCTATTCTATTGCAGACAACATATAATTCCTGTTTCAGCGATTTTTGCATTGTAACAGAAATTATGACTGAAATTTCATCTTCAACTCTGCAGTCATTTGCATCATCTAATTAATAATTAGGATCTCTCTGTAAAGCCATCCATTAAATTACAAAACATATTTATTTTGAGGGATATGTCATTTGGGTCTTATTCATAAAACAGTTATTGCTGATGAACTGAAAATCAAATTGCAAAGTTATGACAATAAACAGTGAAAGAAAAAAAATCAGAGATTATCCTGCTTGGGTATATTCTTAATGTGGCTATTTCATCTAAACTTTGGATAATACAGTTATCAATTCACCACAAATCACTGCTTGTTGTGTAAATTCTTAAACAAAAATTGTATTAGTAATTAACACAATCTAACAATATATTATATTGAATGTTATATTTTACAGACCCCATATGCAAGCCACATATATTTAAAAAATCCACCAGCGTGAGAAGAGGTTTAAATTATATTTTTCCTTACCCAGCCATGCAACCCTGTACAAATGTGTTTTCGTGACAATGATATCTCTTGCAGATCTGCTCATCCCAGGGAATGGACGTCTTACGACTGTTTTAGCCTGAGAAAATTCTGAGTACCTTAGGTGAATATAAGTATTGGATTGCCTCAAACGATTTAAGTCTTAGCTCCATTAACTCTGATATATTAGTTTGAATGTTTATCCAGCTCGATAGTTGTAAACAAAGGATAACTAAAAGATTAGGTTTGTTTGCAACCATCGGTGTAGAAATTTTTGAAAATGTGCGGGCCAGAATAGAGAGAAAAGCAGCCTTTCATAATAACCCCAGCCTCACATAAAAGGCATACTTTAAACTATGCTGTTATCACTAGGGAGTCTACTAGTAGAATTTGATATTTTAACATTTGTTTTACTTTTTTTATTTTTCATAAAACGTAAAACATAAATGTTAAGCAGACCTATCATTTTCTTATGTTATATTTTTCCACCCTCCTCCGCTTAGTTGTCCCTTTATTCAAAAAAACAAAACAAAAAAAACAAGAACAAAAGCTAAAATTTAAAGTTATACATAAGGAAAAGTCAGGGCTACAAAGGGTGGGTCTTTAGTCAAGCTCCACTACCTTTGAATTTAAGTACTCACCTCCCTTTAGCGCCCCATTACATGCTCTTAATGCTGAATCTCACCCTCAGCTATGGGCAATGACTGACATATTCAGGCAACACTATCTTAAAAAATTTAAAATGGCAGTACCAAGGAAGATAACCCGTTTGTAGCATTAAGTAAAGCCAGTCCCCAAGTCTGAAAATTGCTTTTATTAGTTTAATCTAAAACAAAAGGCATTGCCCTGTATGAATAGACCTATAGGGGTCTAAAACAAAACTGTTGGCTGGGAGAGAATAATGGGAGCTATTGCCCACGAACGTTCCGGATCATGTGATGTGTGGGATAATATTTTCTGTAACATAAACTGTAATTCAGAGCAGGTAAATAATATTTCATTTTACAAACCACCTGTCTTCCAGACTGTCTTTAATCTCAGTATGATTATTAGTCTATTTGCTTCGGTTTTAATATGTTATAAAGCAAACAACCCTGTGGTGAGGTCTCTGCTGTAACAGATCCTATGTAAACGTATTAATTCACTTGTTATGGATGAGAGGGCTGTTTTCACAATTACTCATAAAATAAACATAAACTTGGGGCTACAAGTAAAAAGCCTGGGAGGATGAACCCGTGTGATCTATTGTAGGATTAAAGAGTAAATATCACTATTGTACTAAGTACCAGGAAAGAGTGTGGAGGGAACAATGAAATGGTGGCTATACACATCTGTGTTGTGTCACTGCTCTTTTCCATGCGAGATGACCTGCATAGGTAATCGTTAAACTGTGAATTCTCTGGTATTTTAAATCAATTTCAAAGTCAATAGTCAAACTGTAATCGTAGCTGGCTTTGAGAAGCATGGTCTAAATTTTAAAGTTCATTTTAGACTCACTTTGAATTTCTAATATAAAATACATGCTTCAGTGAATAGTTAGTGATGTTCATATACAATTTATGTCAATTACAGGCGAACACAAATAGTGTCTTAAGGGGACACTCCCCTGGCCAAATATATATTTTTTAAAATCACTAATTAGTAGATATAAGCCTCTTTTTTTGCATTTGCAGAAAGTGCAGATTTCAATAGAAATTAGCAAGTTTATAACCCTGTTACACCCCTCTGGCTGTCAATCAGACAACTGGTCTTGTTACTTCCTCATTTGGTTAGCTCAGTGGAGCTAAACACAAGAGGCAGACCATTTCCCCGAACATCTGCCTTGTAAAGACTTCTCATTGAGCTGCATTAAGAAGTCAGTGCTTGGACAGCTACAGAAAGTCTGGTGGGGTTAGAAGGGGAGGGCTTGCAAAGGCTACAGACAAGAGACTTCAAGCATTTGCAAGCTGTTTTTAGATACCCTCCCAATGAACAAAATTCATAATCAAATGCATGGATGTTTTCATTTGTGGTATATAAAGTAAACAGTGATATTTATTATGTTTGTATTTGAACAGTGGAGTGTCCCTTTAATACATAACGCATTTCAGCAAGCTTTAGGGGTCTGGAGTAAAAGAGTACACACAATCAATTTTAAAACTATTCTTAATATGATTCCACAAAATGTCTGACGTCTGTGATTGCCAACAAGGGTTTTGCCACCAAGTACTAAGTCGAAGGGGTCAAATACTTATTTCACTCATTGACATGCAAATCAATTTATACCGTCTTTGACATGTGTTGTACTGGATTTGTTTTTGTTATTCGGTCTCTCACTGTTAAAATACACTTACCATTAAAATTATAAACTGATCATTTCTTTGTCAGTGGACAAACGTTCAAAATCAACAGGGGATCAAATACTTATTTCCCTCACTGTATATCCCTCTAGCGTATTGGCAGTAAATCTCTGCACCTCTACCCAGAATGCATTCACATTGCAAGCTACAGATGATTACTGATACATTCAACTGTATTCACTGTATATTGTTTACGAGAACACATTTATCAACATTTCTCAACGTTACTATTATCTTTATTTAAATTTATCGACTGATGAAAATTCTAAATGCAGCCAATGCATTTATGCACATAATTTATAGCCAGCTAATAGCAATATTTTAATGAGCATGTCACCTAATATCAACTTTACATTAATAATCGGAGCACAGATAACAGTTCCTACGTCATATTAAACCTTTGTAAAACATATCATTAGTACGTTATACTATTTTAATAATATATTTCCTTTCACATGTATTAAATGTCTGTATGCTACTTGGCTTAGCGATTACATATAAAAAAAACATTACCACACGGCTCTATGGATATAACCTTTTTTCAGAAGAAAATTGACACTTATTTAACACTTTAACGACTGGGATATTTTATGATCTAATAATAATCAGGTTAGCGCAGACCTCTTGCAATCATTTAGTATCACATGCTCTGTAAAAATATTAGCTTTCAGGACTAGATTGCTCTAATCACCAAACAAACCCTCATTGGTCTTTAACAGATTAAAGGCATATATTATTCTTCACCTTAAAATCCTCATCAACATGAACCTGACCTTCCCTTTACAATTAATTGTTCTTTTTGTTTTTAAAGATTACAGAAAATAAGACGTACTGCCTGGGAGTGTAAATTTTGCTAATCTGGGGAAATGGGTGTCCCAGTGTGACCCTGAGATTTAGGGTCAATGCATTACACAGTATTATATCTCCCAACAATGGGATTATGGATGCAGGATGAGGGGATGAGCAGACAACATTTGGCACTTCCGTGAAAAGAGCAGACACCATTCAGAAGTATGGCAGGGTGCTCACAAAGGAGGAAGATCAACTTGTCAGAACAGCTTCACCTAAGGTAGGCCAGGCACAAAGTGCTTCTCTAGAGCTCTATTCCATTGCATTCTTCATCGGGGGACACCAACCTTTGAAGCTCAAGCACATCATTAGACACACATACACTGTAACAACTAGCCTAAGCCTGGACAGTTTTGAATTTGGGACAGTCCCGCTGCATCTGAGCAAGATAGGAGATAAGTAGCACGTGTTGTTAAAATGGACTGTCTGTTGGAATAAGGGTGCAAATATCTAATGTATATATCATTGAAAAACATCGTAATACGAAGAAATCTCAAAGAATTGAGTATGGAGTATTGTAGTAAATGAAAAGGTATACGCTTATATAAAGCCCTAACAAAATATCAATCATTTTATAAAAAATAAAGCACATCTACAATATTGCATACAGAATGTACAGATCTACTTCAACCTTTATAAAAATAAAAAAAAACAGTTCTAAGGAGTAACATTGAATTCAGAAGCCTGCAGAAAGAGAACAAGAGGTAAAACAAACCATATACTCTGCATCAGAAGTCCAAAATGAATACAATAACTAAAGGAAAACTACAAATAAGGCAGGGAGTACAGAAAAGAGGGAAAAATACATGGCAGTCCAAAAAGCTTCACCAGCAAGAAGACTAATATTAAGCACAGTGGTCTATTTAAATCCTGTAAATTTGAAAGAAGTAACACATATGAAGCATGATTTGATAAAGGCCACACAAAGTTAAATTAATTCTATTAAGCTTAAATTATCAAGTCTCTTGTTGCCTGCCTGTGGGTTTCTGATGCCTAGGGTAATGAGGGATAATAGCTGTCCCTCGGAAATGTCCCCTCCTTGAATTTAAATGCTTTCTTAACTTGACAGTGTCTATACATTAAGATTTTGCCCAACATGGATAATATTCTGCCGATTCTCTTATCCCCAAAAACATAGCATTTTAAGCTCATAATGCAAATAAGACTAAACTGATAAAACTGTTTATTTTTCAGGTTTCCCAGAAAATAATCTGATTAAAAAAAATACTACTTGTGGCTCTACAACCTGCAACATTGACACAGAAAACCAAAAACCCAAAGTTAAAATACAAAGAGAGAATATTATATATTATTATTATTATGATCTGGTACAGATGCCAACACTGAGCACCTGGCAATTTACATTATACTGAGGACACGTTGTATATCTGCCGGTTTATTTGCTTTGGTAAATACAGGCATCCTAAAGTTTGAATAGAAACACAGAACAATGAGCTATCTCTTGCCTTTTGTTTTGGGGACGTTTAGGATGTCATCTTAATAAGCTAATGGATAATAACACACCATGCTTTGTGTATTTAACATTAATGGAGTGACTTCACATATAGGCACACATTTAATTTTCGGTGTCCATCATTAAATAAAAATGCATCTTATTGTAAAGGAGCATTTAGAGAGTAACATTTATTTAGTTTTCTTTGGTCACTGGTTAATTATGCACTTTTATATTTTATATCTTACATTAAACTTCCCAAATCTACTGGGATTTTATATTTTACATTAAACTTCCAAAAGTTACAGCAGAACTGTCAGTTCTCTGAAAGTAAACCGTTTGTTATTGTCTTCCCCTTGAAAGTACTAGTGAACGTCTACTGAGAACAGCGCCTATGACAAGCACTGAAATGGTGCCCCTGTCAAAACAGCTGACACTCATCGTTTACGTAACTTTACTAAATCAGTTCACAAATAGAAGATGTATGTAATGTTTGTGTAATGTGTGAATGGCAGTGCCAGAGGAGGGAAACAGGGGATTGAGTTACCAAATGCCCATTCACATTCCTTTTTTTGTTGTTATTTTACGTAAAAGGCTGAGTGGCTGTATGAGCAGCATGCTCTCTCTGCCTGCACACTCTGCTGTTTTTTTAGATCATTTTTTTAGACAATTTTTATTTAAAGATACAAAAAAGCCTAACGTGCACAAAAAGTTCTCACAGTACAAAAAGTAGAAATCGCAACAGTCGTACAAATAACAAGTTTTTTAGCCCTAAAGAAATGTGTGTACCAACTTAGTAAAAACATACACAAATAACAGTCTAAACCTAGCCTACACAATGTGTGTCCCCAATGTTTTTGAACTACAACACTCATGATTTTTTGAATAAAACAGCCAGTGAATCATGGCTGAAGGTCAGAGGATCATGGGAGTTGTAGTTCAAAGCATCTGGGTGGCCGCAGGTTGTGCAGGCCTAAAATCAACCTGCCCTTCAGTATGCACTACACATACTGCACAATGCACACTTGTTCAGCAAGTCAGTTTAATTATACTACTTTCTACACACAGCGCACCACAGTTTTTATACGGTCACACACAAATAAACACACACATAGCACACAATTACATCAGATAGACAGCCACATTAAAGGAACACTATAGTCACCTAAACAATTTTAGCTTAATGAAGCAGTTTAAGTATATAGATCATGCCACTCAAGTTACACTGCTCAATTCACTGCCATTTAAGAGTTAAATCACTTTGTTTCTGTTTATGCAGCCCTTGCCACACCTCCCCTGGCTATGATTGACACGACCTGCATAAAATAAAACTGATTTCACTTTCAATCCGATGTAATTAATCTTAAAAAATATTTTCTCTTGCACTGTAAATGAACTTTAATCCCATACAGGAGGCTCTTGCAGGGTCTAGCAGGGGATAAGAAAATCTAAATTAAACAGAACTTGCGATAAAGGAAGGATAAACTTTAGGTGACTCTTTACAGGAAGTGTTTAGGAAGGCTGTGCAAGTCACATGCAGGGAGGTGTGACTAGGGTTCATAAACAAAGTGATTAAACTTCTAAATGGCAGAGAATTGAGCAGTGAAACTGCAGGGGCATGATTTATACACAAAAACTGCTTCATTAAGCTAAAGTTATTTTGGTGAATATAGCGTCCCTTTAAATATTCATGCACATAATAAAAAAATAAAAAAACACACATTCTCAAAACAAATCAAACAGAAACAACAAACACTTGTAGAAGAAATAATTTAACTAGTTTGATAACCTAACCAACCATCCAACAATATTATTTGATTAGAAGACAGGCAGCCACCCACCCACCCGAAACACAGGAAGAAGACTGAAGAATGATGACTTCGACTAGAGGAAGAGGATCTTACCATTTTTGCATTTTGGACTTAAACCAGACATCTATAATTCATTTAATGCTCAAAACATGTGTTTCATTTGATGCATGGTGGAGCTATAATTTGCGTATGCATTATCTTTGCTTCACAGTTTGCATTGCATCACACTTTTGACGCATCTAAACTGTTTCTAGGAAACTAATAGTTTTAACACAATTAGGATTACCTAAATCAACATGCCAACAAAATTCCCTTCATCTGAATCAATCATAACATTTGGCAAGCCAAACTTTTTTAGGCATTCCAAATTTTTCAATTACAAAAGTAAATTCATATCTTTTATTATTATTTTTTTATATATATATATATATATATATATATATATATATATATATATATATACATTACTAACATCAATTGTTTTTGTACTATAATAAAAATAATTTTAAAACCATGTTATGTTTTGGATTTCTTCAGTCATAAACAAAATACACGCTTAGACAATTTATTTTCACATAAGACCACATAAATATTTGTGTGAAGATACAACCTGTGAAAATCTGGGACAAAGTGTGACAAATCAATCAATCATCATAAAAACAAATTGAATTTTTAACAGATTGTTACAAATATAGAAAAGTGTAGCCCTTTCATGCAGAATTGCTCCAATTTTGCCCTGATAAATATCCTTAAATGAGCACTATACAGGGAGTGCAGAATTATTAGGCAAATGAGTATTTTGACCACATCATCCTCTTTATGCATGTTGTCTTACTCCAAGCTGTATAGGCTCGAAAGCCTACTACCAATTAAGCATATTAGGTGATGTGCATCTCTGTAATGAGAAGGGGTGTGGTCTAATGACATCAACACCCTATATCAGGTGTGCATAATTATTAGGCAACTTCCTTTCCTTTGGCAAAATGGGTCAAAAGAAGGACTTGACAGGCTCAGAAAAGTCAAAAATAGTGAGATATCTTGCAGAGGGATGCAGCACTCTTAAAATTGCAAAGCTTCTGAAGCGTGATCATCGAACAATCAAGCGTTTCATTCAAAATAGTCAACAGGGTCGCAAGAAGCGTGTGGAAAAACCAAGGCGCAAAATAACTGCCCATGAACTGAGAAAAGTCAAGCGTGCAGCTGCCACGATGCCACTTGCCACCAGTTTGGCCATATTTCAGAGCTGCAACATCACTGGAGTGCCCAAAAGCACAAGGTGTGCAATACTCAGAGACATGGCCAAGGTAAGAAAGGCTGAAAGACGACCACCACTGAACAAGACACACAAGCTGAAATGTCAAGACTGGGCCAAGAAATATCTCAAGACTGATTTTTCTAAGGTTTTATGGACTGATGAAATGAGAGTGAGTCTTGATGGGCCAGATGGATGGGCCCGTGGCTGGATTGGTAAAGGGCAGAGAGCTCCAGTCCGACTCAGACGCCAGCAAGGTGGAGGTGGAGTACTGGTTTGGGCTGGTATCATCAAAGATGAGCTTGTGGGGCCTTTTCGGGTTGAGGATGGAGTCAAGCTCAACTCCCAGTCCTACTGCCAGTTCCTGGAAGACACCTTCTTCAAGCAGTGGTACAGGAAGAAGTCTGCATCCTTCAAGAAAAACATGATTTTCATGCAGGACAATGCTCCATCACACGCGTCCAAGTACTCCACAGCGTGGCTGGCAAGAAAGGGTATAAAAGAAGAAAATCTAATGACATGGCCTCCTTGTTCACCTGATCTGAACCCCATTGAGAACCTGTGGTCCATCATCAAATGTGAGATTTACAAGGAGGGAAAACAGTACACCTCTCTGAACAGTGTCTGGGAGGCTGTGGTTGCTGCTGCACGCAATGTTGATGGTGAACAGATCAAAACACTGACAGAATCCATGGATGGCAGGCTTTTGAGTGTCCTTGCAAAGAAAGGTGGCTATATTGGTCACTGATTTGTTTTTGTTTTGTTTTTGAATGTCAGAAATGTATATTTGTGAATGTTGAGATGTTATATTGGTTTCACTGGTAATAATAAATAATTGAAATGGGTATATATTTGTTTTTTGTTAAGTTGCCTAATAATTATGCACAGTAATAGTCACCTGCACACACAGATATCCCCCTAACATAGCTACAAACTAAAAACAAACTAAAAACTACTTCCAAAAATATTCAGCTTTGATATTAATGAGTTTTTTGGGTTCATTGAGAACATGGTTGTTGTTCAATAATAAAATTAATCCTCAAAAATACAACTTGCCTAATAATTCTGCACTCCCTGTAGTCACCAGAACAACTACGGCTTCATATGTATGTTCTGGTGAATATAATCAGTCCCACTGGGCTTTCTGCAGTAAACACAATCTTTTCAGAGAAAAGCAGTGCTTACATTACATCCTAGAGATACCTCCACTGGCCACTCCTCAGGGGTTTGTGCTGGCTCTGACAATCTCAGCCAATCCAATGCTTTCTTATGAGAAAGCATTGTGATTAGCTGAGATTACCACTTCTGATGATGTCAGCCAGTGAGACATATCAGGGACAGAGCCAGCAGCAGCAGACTGGAATAAAGGTAAGATTTTACTATATTTATGAGTGCGAGGGGAGGCTACATGGTGTTTTTAACACTATAGGGTCAGAAATAAGTTTGTGTTCCTGACCCTATAGTGTTCCTTTAATGTAGTGTTTGCTTAAAGAATCAAACTATGACAACTCCTCGCTTGTTACCCATTCACGTTTCATGCAAAGTATGTTGATAATTTGATACACATCTTTTTAGTATTTGTTTCATTTTAGTATATTGAGGGTTAAGCCACTTTCTCAGCGTATATCTTAGGAATGGTGAGTTCTTTTGTCAGTACAATTCCGTTGTTCTTTACCGATCACTTCATCTCCCAGCAGACAGTCCAGCAAAGGGTATAATCAGACATGACAGGCAGAGACCCAGATGTGAACTGCAGTGTGATAATTAATAGGGGAGAGGTGTAATATTCTCCCAGCAAATAAAAGCTGGCCTTTCAGATACCAACGGGCCCCTGTAAAACTAATGCTCACCTACATACTGGTGACTATTTTTTGCACAACCATAATAGCCATTGAAATCTTTTTTTTTGTTTGTTTGTTTTCTACAAGTAACATATGATGCATGATTTTGAAAATGGATTATGGGAAGAAAGGTAAAAAAAATAGTTCAGATATTTATAACATCACAGGTGTGGGGAGAATATATGGACATTACTTTTAAATTCATTTTTTACATTGGTGAAGTAAGGTTCAAACTATTCAAAAACAGTGCCAGGGAACTACAGGCAATATAATCACTATGGTTATAGCAGTCTGCAGTATTTAAATTTCACATTTTGGAGCATGTAAAAAATAACATCTGAAATATTGGCATAAAAGCACAAAAATGTTTTTGTCATATATAGAAGGTGTGACAAAAACAGATTTAAAAAAATAGTCAAATTCAAAAACCCACAAGGACCACCTGCACACTTATAATCTTAAATAAAAAATGTTACTTTATGTTGTATCAAAAATACATTTAAAAAAAAAAAATTCAATCAAACCACAGAGGTTTGTTTTAGAAACAGAAACAGTCTGCTCCAAATTCTTCAATATAGTACATAGAAACAGTGGCGTACTAAGGAAGGGGTGGTCCGCCCCGGGTGCCACTAGGTAGGTGGGTGCAATGACCAGGGCCGATCTTTGGATGTGTGAGCTGTGCAGCCACACACGTTGTTATGTGAGCTAGAGTGCCAAGCGACTGACACAGCTCACACACGCAGTGTCTGCAGAACTTAAAAACAGATTGCACGTAAGCATAGTGGGGCTTTTTAACCCCTTAAGGACCAAATTTCTGGAATAAAAGGGAATCATGACATGTCACACATGCCATGTGTCCTTAAGGGGTTAAATTGCATCGATGCAAAGGAAGCAGAGCCCTACAGATTTTTTAATCCCCAGTGCTCTGTATATAATCCCATGCTTTATCATTCACACAGCTAACATCACTTTGACAGACTGACACTCTGCTTGAGGTAGGCTGAAACATTTAAAGGTAGTTTCTGTCTCCAATGAGCTACGAGTGATCAAAATATTGTTTTTCTATAAATGTTTAATATGTGTAATACTGCATTCTAATCTACCCACAACACAACCACTTGACATTCTGAGCTTGGTATCTTAATGAATACATTTTGCTAGGAAAAAAACAAAAAATTCCCTCCGTAATATTGCTATTTCTACATAATATTGCTATTTCTACAGCATTTCACAAAAACACACAAAAAAAGTTATTTAAAAATATATATAATAATTATACATTGCATTTATATGTACCTTTATGCATAACATACCTACACAGAGTGGCACCAAATTTTAGAGGATGAGGATACTGAAACCACGGCTGGTTCCCTTATTTACCACTATAATGTCTTAAAGCATAGAACTGAGCAGGGCTAACCATACAGATATCAAATTTTATATAGTTAGTAAGAGATCCTCTATTTAACATATATAAATAATTGAGAATACAATGTAAAATAAGGATTGTCTTGGAAGCAATAAAGTTTTGTCTTTTAGATATATTTATTATATAAAAATATAAATATAGACATATAAAATCCATTACAATACTTTATAGCAGAGTTTATAAGATTAAACTATATGCTTGCAAATATCATTAATAGATTAACATACCCTCCTGAACATGTCATCATGTCAGCCTCTTTGTCATTTTAAGATGGAGCAGCGTCTGTCTCCAAATCTCTCCTCTCTCTGTTAACATTTAAAAGTACACCTATTTATACCTTAGGTGTCTTCATTTTAGGGTTACCGTAGTTTATATATGAAAAAGTAACTTCTTTTGCTTTATTCATTTTAGGACCTCCCTTAACTTGGCAAAAATAAAAGGCTATAACATGGAAAACTCCCCACCTTAGTACAAGATGGCATCTTAAAGTCTGAACATCTATCTATTTTTATTTAGCATAGCCTTGAAGCTTGTTTATGCATTATTGTTATTGCATTTCGTCTGGGACAAAATGGCATAAACATAATATGCACTGAAGGTAGGTAAGAGGTTATTGCTTAAAGAAACAGTTATGAAAAATAATGTTTCATTTCTAACACCTTGTTAGTAGTGATGTAGCGAACCGTTCGCGAAGACAAAGTACACAGTTTAAGAAATACAACATTTCATTCTAAAACTTGTAATATTTGCATTTGCCCATAACAATACGCAAAAGTTGCAATGTCATAGTTGGCCTACAGCACCAAAATGACAAGAACTGGCCCAATTTGTACTTTTTGGCAACAGTGGGTAACGTTGCTATAACTGGGAGACAGACAGACAGATAGATAGATAGATAGATAGATAGACAGATAGATAGATAGATAGATAGATAGATAGATAGACAGATAGATAGACAGACAGATAGATAGATAGATAGATAGATAGATAGATAGATAGATAGATAGACAGATAGATAGATAGATAGATAGATAGATAGATAGATAGAACATCAAAAGTTAAATGTTTATTGACTTTTAAGAGGATGCTGGCTGTGATCTTTTGTGCATTCCTTCTCCTACAAAAAAAACAAAAACAAACAAGTAATTCCTAAACACATAATTTTTACTACTTGTGTCTAGCAGAAGACAAGGATTTGCTTCTTGCTATTTGAATTTTTTTGTCACATTTTTTTGCCATATACTTTTTAAATATCATATTTTTATATTTTTTAGGTATTTGGTATATTTTCTTTTTTTTTTTTACATTTTAATATTTTGGAAAAAAAATGTAAAGTTTATCAAAAAATCTAAAATTATTGAAAAGCGTATCCAAAAAATGTATATTTGAAGCCTATATAATATACTGTTTGAACACACTGTACACCGATATTTCTTAACCTTTTGCTTAGGTCTAAAAAAAATTCTAAGTACCCCTACATTGAGCAAGTAATTTATATTGATTTAAATCTAAATGAAACATGTGGACACTGTATTTAAGTTAATCCTATATTCGAGAATAAGACTGATTAAAAGTAGTAAAGAATATTTTTAAAAGAAATGTTGCATAATGTGAATATTGTGTATGTAAGGTGTATATGAACTATTATTCTGAGGTATAAAAGTTACAAAATGAAAATATACATAGAGGACATTGACATGCACACACAGTTACACACAGAGGACACTAAAACACACAGACACACAGAGGACGCTGACATACACACACAGTTACACACAGAGGACACTGACACACATACACTTACACACAGTGGACACCGACAACCACACACACCTTCACTGACAGACACAGACACTCACTGATGGACACACTCACTGATTTCACACACTGACAGACATACTTACTGACAGACACTCATTCACTGACAGACACACACTCACTGACAGACACAAACCCGTTTTTTTCAAACACACATTTACAAATTATTATTTTTTGTATAATTATTTGTTATTTAAGTCCACCCAGCGTTCCATTGGAAGAGCTGGAGTGGGACCTTTTCCTTGGGTCTAGCGTGGCTATTGTCATCTTCATTATATTTTTGCTTTGTTCATTCACGTGCTGTTTAGTGATACCAGTGCCGGAGTGTAGTCATAACCCGGCTACCGGCATTACTGCAGGGTATGCGAGGGAGCAGTGCTGGGAGAGTATAGAGATTACAGTTTCCTCACTGCTCGGCTACAGCCTCACCCAGATACTGCATTTGGGCAGAGTAGGCACCTGCTGTCTGGGTAAGAAAGTGCCTGCTTTGCCTTAGTGCACAGTCAGCTTCCTTCTGAGGAGCCCTAATGTGGCCAGCCAACCAACTCTTGGTGTACCCTCTGCTTTTGGTGCACATATCAGCTAGTTTACGCATATCACAGGTTGAGATATCAGGTTGTATACTACTACACTGTGCCCTTTACTCGTACCTTCCTGAAAATGCATTTAAGACACTGTTGCACATTGATTTGCAGTCGTCATCAGCATGGAATATGTTAATCTGTCAAAAGATTAGTAGTGTATTGTTAAAATGTGTTATTTTCTATGTGCTTAACTTTAGATAGTTGCTAAGGATGTGAAGATGCCACAAGCTGAATCAACATGGAACAAACAGCTTTGTTTAGGAACAGGTCACCAGAAGATGACAGAGACCATGCTGTGAGCATGTCCATCGATGTTTTCTCTTCCACCTCAGTGACAGTTGCAGTGGAACTCATTAGTAGGAGTCAGCTTGTGGTCCAGTGAAGCAGAACATTTCTTTGAAAACCTTCATTCGCAACACCTGAATGAACTCTCACGCAAACTCCAGCACCGTGCAGTATCCTTAACACCATGAAATAATACAAATATTTGTAGAAACGTGTTATTTACGTCTTTACAATAACAAGCAATGCTGTTCAATTTGGAACTTTGCATACATCTTGATGATTGGACTTTAAAGTCTAACCACCTGACCGATTTCAATCACTTCTTTGTATACATTGTGAATGTGAATGTTGGGCATTATTTAATTCATGTGTTATTGGTAGCATGAATGGAAAAAGAAAAGAAGGTGGAATAAAATCCCACCTAATGGGGGCGCTAAGCGCTAGAGAAAATGATAGTCTAATGGAGGACTATAAATGTAAAAGAGTAAATACTCTACGGAGACTTCAAAAAATAGATAGTATAAAAATACAATTTATTTTGCATCACAGTGCAATAAATATATAAAAAAAGGGAGTGAATAGTAAAGTGCATAAACATCCAATGCAAATATGGTAACAATATACAGTCCTATTATGAGACCTGGGAACAAAAACCCGGCATCAACCACTAAACAAAACAGTAATAGGTAAAAAGATGAACTAAACAGCCCTTGGTCGCGACTTCCAGGGCTGAAAAATACTTGCAAACTCGATCGGTAGTGGTGATATTGTGGTCTCTGGACTTAGATTGGATGATAGATGAGGCTCAACGCGTTTCGTCCCGCTTTGTTCAGGACTTCCTCAGGAGCTGTGTATATCTTCAGTTCTTCCGGAGTCTTCTTTTATCTTCAAATTTTCGCGCTCAATTAAGTCATTGCGCATGCGCAAAAGGACACCGGCTTCCGTCGAGATTGTTGCCGGAACACAACTTCAATGCGCCCGCCTCCAATCACTATCGGGAAATGACCAATGCGCATGCGTAGCCAAATTGATGCGTGTTGAAACTTTATTAGCATCCGAATGGAGAGACACGTTGAAACATATAAGCTACATAAGTAGCAGTTGCATGTGTCAATCTATTCGTAACAATGGATGCTTACAGGCAGAATGATATAACCTAAGCGTGCCACAAACTGAACATATGTATGAAAAAAATAATCAGATATATAAAAGAATCTAATAATTAGCTCTAAAAAATAAATAAAATTTAACAAAAGACTCAAAAAAATATAATTTAAAATTTAAAAATGTTGTATGTATCAATCAATTATGTGGCAAACCTTGCAATCTAGAGTCCAAAAATGGACAGAAATATTACCTCACCATTGGAATATATATAATAGGTGAGAAATCATTCATAATAATCTGAATATCATATCCATAAATTGATAGTTCTATAACACTAGAAAAATATATATTATAAACAGTAGATATCACATAAAAGCTAGAATATCTAGATCTGTATTTAGACCTAGTGGAGTGGAAGATTTCATTTTGTAGATCCATTCGGTCTCTTTTTTGGCTAGTGCTTTGGTGGTGTCACCACCACGCCAATGTGGAACAACCAAGTCGATACCTAAACACACAAAACTGTTAAAGACAAAAGTGGAACATTGGTTACAGTGTCGAGGTACATTGTGTTTGTCACTTTTTTTCTTTATACCATAAAAATGTTCTCTTAATCTCTCATGTAATTTGCGAATAGTGCGGCCTATGTACTGCATTCCACATGCACATTCCAACAGATACACTACATTTCTACTACTACAGGTAATAAAATGTTTAATTTCAAAGGTTTCACCTGTAACTGAACTTCTAAAATTAGTCATAGTTCTTTTTTGGTATTTACAAGTGCTACAATTTCCACATTTGAAAAAGCCATTAGGTTTCTTTATTAAAAAATCTTTATTATTATTTTCACTCTTTAAAACCATTTTTGGAAGAACACTAGGAGCTAAAATCGTTTTTAGGTTGTCAGTCTTTTTGTAGACGATCTTTGGTTTTTTAGGCAATATTTTTGTAGATGTATATCCTGCAATAAAATTGGCCAATATTTCCTAAACACTTTCTCAATTTTATTTGCTTTGTTGTTGTATTTTGTTGTAAAGGCCATATTGTATGCATTAGTATCTGATTTAGTTGTCTCTGATTTTATCCGTAAAATTTCTTCTCTTTTATTGTCCTATTAATCACAAAAACGGAGTTCGAATATCTTTTTGTTGAGTTTCCAAAATTGGCTGTTTTCTATCAATTGCCAAAGATCCATAAAGATCAAAAAAATCCACCGGGAAGGCCTATAATTAGTGGTATAGGCTCTCTTACCAGCAATATTTCAGAATATGTAGACCTTTTTTTACAGAAATATGTTACATCAGCCACTTCTTATGTCAAGGACTCTACCCAAATGATTAGAGAACTAGACGGTAAAGAGTGGAAGGATGACTATCTATGGGCCACCATAGACGTCACCTCACTCTATACGGTCATTGACCATGTAAAAGGAATAAGAGCCATAAAAGAAACTCTAGATAAGGATATAAACATGTCAAAAAAACAAATGGAATTTATTTTAAGGTGTATTGATTTTATTTTGCATAGAAACTCTTTTTGGTTTGAGGGAATGCATTATCTTCAAATCTGTGGTACCGCCATGGGCACCAGGTTTGCCCCTAGCTATGCAAATATTTTTGTAGCTAATTGGGAAGAATGTTGCATTTGGGATAATAACCCATTTGGGGCAAACCTGGTGCTATGGAAAAGGTACATAGATGATGTACTAATTATTTGGAAGGGCGATAAGTCTATCTTTAATAACTTTATAAGCTATGTAAATTCAAACAATTATGGCTTGGTTTTCACACAGGAAGTAGGAGATAGTCAAATCAATTTTCTAGACCTAACTTTTTTTGTCGATAAGAATTTGATATGTAGCAAAACCTTTTTCAAACCCACAGATTGCAATAGCCATATAGATTTTTCTAGTTGTCATAATCCCATTTGGCTAAAAAATATCCCTAAGAGCCAACAAATGAGACTTTTTAAAAACTGTACTAACAAAGTGGATTTTACAAGTCAGGTTAAAATTTTGAATAAAAGATTCATAGATAGAAATTACCCTAAAGAATTACTGACAAAAAGTCTACAAGATATTGAGGACAATAAAAGAGAAGAAATTTTACGGATAAAATCAGAGACAACTAAATCAGATACTAATGCATACAATATGGCCTTTACAACAAAATACAACAACAAAGCAAATAAAATTGAGAAAGTGTTTAGGAAATATTGGCCAATTTTATTGCAGGATATACATCTACAAAAATATTGCCTAAAAAACCAAAGATCGTCTACAAAAAGACTGACAACCTAAAAACGATTTTAGCTCCTAGTGTTCTTCCAAAAATGGTTTTAAAGAGTGAAAATAATAATAAAGATTTTTTAATAAAGAAACCTAATGGCTTTTTCAAATGTGGAAATTGTAGCACTTGTAAATACCAAAAAAGAACTATGACTAATTTTAGAAGTTCAGTTACAGGTGAAACCTTTGAAATTAAACATTTTATTACCTGTAGTAGTAGAAATGTAGTGTATCTGTTGGAATGTGCATGTGGAATGCAGTACATAGGCCGCACTATTCGCAAATTACATGAGAGATTAAGAGAACATTTTTATGGTATAAAGAAAAAAAGTGACAAACACAATGTACCTCGACACTGTAACCAATGTTCCACTTTTGTCTTTAACAGTTTTGTGTGTTTAGGTATCGACTTGGTTGTTCCACATTGGCGTGGTGGTGACACCACCAAAGCACTAGCCAAAAAAGAGACCGAATGGATCTACAAAATGAAATCTTCCACTCCACTAGGTCTAAATACAGATCTAGATATTCTAGCTTTTATGTGATATCTACTGTTTATAATATATATTTTTCTAGTGTTATAGAACTATCAATTTATGGATATGATATTCAGATTATTATGAATGATTTCTCACCTATTATATATATTCCAATGGTGAGGTAATATTTCTGTCCATTTTTGGACTCTAGATTGTAAGGTTTGCCACATAATTGATTGATACATACAACATTTTTAAATTTTAAATTATATTTTTTTGAGTCTTTTGTTAAATTTTATTTATTTTTTAGAGCTAATTATTAGATTCTTTTATATATCTGATTATTTTTTTCATACATATGTTCAGTTTGTGGCACGCTTAGGTTATATCATTCTGCCTGTAAGCATCCATTGTTACGAATAGATTGACACATGCAACTGCTACTTATGTAGCTTATATGTTTCAACGTGTCTCTCCATTCGGATGCTAATAAAGTTTCAACACGCATCAATTTGGCTACGCATGCGCATTGGTCATTTCCCGATAGTGATTGGAGGCGGGCGCATTGAAGTTGTGTTCCGGCAACAATCTCGACGGAAGCCGGTGTCCTTTTGCGCATGCGCAATGACTTAATTGAGCGCGAAAATTTGAAGATAAAAGAAGACTCCGGAAGAACTGAAGATATACACAGCTCCTGAGGAAGTCCTGAACAAAGCGGGACGAAACGCGTTGAGCCTCATCTATCATCCAATCTAAGTCCAGAGACCACAATATCACCACTACCGATCGAGTTTGCAAGTATTTTTCAGCCCTGGAAGTCGCGACCAAGGGCTGTTTAGTTCATCTTTTTACCTATTACTGTTTTGTTTAGTGGTTGATGCCGGGTTTTTGTTCCCAGGTCTCATAATAGGACTGTATATTGTTACCATATTTGCATTGGATGTTTATGCACTTTACTATTCACTCCCTTTTTTTATATATTTATTGCACTGTGATGCAAAATAAATTGTATTTTTATACTATCTATTTTTTGAAGTCTCCGTAGAGTATTTACTCTTTTACATTTATAGTCCTCCATTAGACTATCATTTTCTCTAGCGCTTAGCGCCCCCATTAGGTGGGATTTTATTCCACCTTCTTTTCTTTTTCCATTTATGTTTATTATAGGTTTTTAGAGTGTACCTAGAGGGTGGCAGCTTTTTGCTTTAGAGCTTTATCTGTTCTTTGGTTCTATTTCTTATTTTTTTTATTGGTAGCATGTACTATTACCTTCCTTCCTTTCAGTCATATCTATCTACCTTTCACAAGCCCTGCTCCTGTATTGAAGTCTTTATGTTTTACTTTTGCATAATTATATCATTCTCCATAAATAGCCTATCTGTTGTGTTTTAATTTTATTCAAATAAGTCCTGTTGCTGTGGGGTAAATGTAGGGACCACTTTACCTTTAGGAGGGAGTGAAATAGGGAAGATACATCAGGTGTTAAAGACAATATATGAGAGCCACACAAGTGGGCAAGAGGGAGAAGGATAGAAACACAGAGATAAAGGGGGCAGAGAGACATACGAGGGGTAAGAGAAGCTAGGAATGATATAAACAGAGTTAAAGGGGATTATGAGACACTCCTATACATTTCTGCCAGTCGCCCTCCCACCCTTAATTTTTCTTGCTGTATAAGAAAAAAATCAAATTTTATGGTAATTACTAATGATAAGTGTTTGTTGGAAAGGATATATTGTGTCTGTTATAATTAGTTCAGCATTTTCTTTCACCCCCAAATGATGGCTGGAGATGCAACCGCAGGCAGGTTGAGCCACTAATCATGTCAAAATTATGGGGTGTTTTTGGAGAAATGCCCCATTCTCTGAATATAGACCCCCTCAGACTTGCTAAGTCTGCTCTAACCAGATTTCTCATGCTACTCATTTGCTTTGTACTGGGCCATCAGATTTGGAACACCCCAAAAACAGGCCTGTTTATTGTCTAGTCTGCTAAGTCTATCATTGAGAATCATCATCCATAAGGGGACCTCTCTAAAGTGGCTATTTTTCCCCAAATACATGTATCTATAGGTCTCAGGGGTCCAACAGTATATTAGCTCAATGGGTCAGGGGTTGAGTCAATGAGGTGAAATGGGCAAAGCAATTACAAGTCACTGGGCAAAGTCAACTTTCAATGGTAGAGTCTACCTCAGCCATGTTAAAAGTTCATCAGACACATTGTATTTCTATATAACGCATGATTGGAGAACATAAATAATGCAACCTGAGTTTTTAGAGCCTTTTTTTAAATATACTGCAAAATAAACGTATTTATCACAGTTATTGTTACAAAGTTGTAGTTTTCTTAAAACAGTTGATTCCCAGCTGATATAAACTGACTAACATTCACAGTTTGCTGCTGTGTCACGAACAAGGAGTCTGTTTAGATAAATAATTAGCATGTCGTTTTTTCATTAAGAATTCCACTTCAAAGATACTCAAGGGAAATCTAAAAAAAATTCAAATATATCTATAATTTCCCTTCATTCCAGATGTCTGCATTTTATTGCCACTCGGAATGCATCAAAATTCCCTATTTTAATGCTTGTCGTTAATATTATTTTAATAGAATTCTCATTTAGCAGGGTAAAGATAATCTACTATTTCACTTAATGATAAAACCTTTCTTCTCTTAAAATAAAAATCCTCCTGGTAAAATGTGTATTTTGTGACATCAAAGAAATAGTCATATGTTAAAAATAAATATGTTTGTTATATATTTATATATATATTAGCATGTTCCTTGATCTTCATGGGTTACTGGATCCTTTTTGTTAAAGGGACACCATAGTCACCAGAACAACTACAGCTTATTGAATTTGTTCTGGTGAGTAGAATCATTACCTTCAGGCTTTTTGCTGTAAACACTGTCTTTTCAGAGAAAATGCAGTGTTTACATTACAGCTTAGTGATATCTTCACTGGCCACTCCTCAGATGGCTGTTGCATCCACAAATTCAGTATCTCCTCCCTCTGCATGCAGACACTGAACTTTCCTTATAGAGATTCATTGATTCAATTAATCTCTATGAGGAGATGCTGATTGGCCAGGGCTGTGTTTTGTGAGAATTGTGCTGGTTCTGCCCCTGATCTGCCTCCTTGTAAGTCTCAGCCAGTGGCGTACACACGAACCATGGGGTCCCGGGGCGATCCATGGGGCCCCCCCAGGAGAAGAGGCTGGCAAAATGTGGCCACACTGGCCTACATACCAGGTCGCAGGGCGGCCGGGCCCCCTGGAAGCCCGGTCACAGCTGCGACCCCTGCAACCGCGGTATGTACCCCAGTGGTCTCAGCCAATCCTATGGGGAATCACTGTGATTGGATCAGGCTACCACTTCTGATGATGTCAGCAGACTGCTTTTTTTTCTGAGTCAAACAGCATGCAGAGTTACAGCTTCAGGCTTGAATACATTAAGATTTTGCTATATTTATAGAGGCATGAAGGGTCCAGGGGGGCTAGATGGTGGTTTTAACACTATAGGGTCAGGAATATATGTTTGTGTTCCTGACCCTATAGTGATCCTTTAAATAAAAAAATTAAAAAAACAGAAAAAAAACTTTTTTAATTTCCATGTAATCCAGCACAAGGACAATCAACTTTCAGGAGCCACTTTGCTTTCTGTGAAATCAGTCCAATTGATTTTGGTAGAGAAGTAAAGGGGGTAGAGGTCATGGTAATCACTATGCTTAGCCAATCTAATGTTTCTGATGTGATGATAGCAAATGTAAAGACGTTTCATTTTTGAAGGTTACACAGAGGAAGAGAGTAGGATGGCTGTCAATCTGGCAGCTACTAGAGGTATGGGTTCCGAAAAATTTAAACACTGCCATTTGCCCGAAATGGTACTTTCTTACTTCCAAAAAAGGACATGTATGCTCCAAAACCACTTCATTAGGATGAAGAGATTTCAGTGCTTAAATTTTCCCTTTCAGTATTTTCTTTGTCATAAAAATCTATTTTTTTTCCACATTTTGTCATTTTCAAAATATGATGAATACTGTGTGTTAGTCACATTTTAGTAATGCCTAACCTAGACTAGACAGGTGAACAATGTTTCTAATGATACCTTGCAAAGATGTTGAAAAGAATTTAGGAAATGTAGTTCACCATCCTCTGCTGCGCCATGTTTGGCCTTTGGATGATATCGGAGGACAGTTCAGGATGAGAATTTAAGGAAAAAATTATACCCAAAAATATGGTCTTAGTCAGTAAAACATGGATTGCAGTTAACGAAAAAGTGAAATAGTAAAATTTAGACCAAACCAGTCAAAATGGAAATATAGGTGAACTTTTATTTATTTTTTTCCAACAAAAATATGACAAATTCTGTTTTCACTTTTGTACAATTAAAGGGACACTATAGTTACCAGAACAACTACAGCTTATTGTATTTGTTCTGGTGAGTATTATTATTCCTTTCAGGCTTTTTGCAGTAAACACTGTCTTTTCAGAGAAAATGTAGTGTTTACATTACAGCCTAGGGATACTTTCACTGGCTGCTCCTCAGATGGCTGCTAGAGGTGCTTCCTGGGGCAATGTTGCACCCTGTGCAGCACTGCCATTCAGTGTCTCTACCCTCTGCATGGAAACACTGAACTTTCCTCGTAGTGTTTTGTGTTTTCTCCACAGAAATGATGAGGCATAAGATTTCCTTATTCCTAAAACATTTTTAATTTTTATTGTGAGAGCCTACACAGCTACATTGATGATCTCAAAAATATAATGGTGTTGAATTATTCAAATTACCAATGTGGTACACACAAAAGTTAATATACTAATATACTTTTTTTCTCTGTACATGCTTTGAACTTCTGACATGCTATCTCGGAGATTTGGATAAACAAGTAAGTATTTACAATTTTGCCGTTGTAAATAAGTACACAGTGACATTACGGAGTTATAAAATGACACCTTTTTAAAGTTGATATTTTATTGTGGATATATATTTTTTTAATAATCTTCACAGTGTCAATAAGGAATTATAAAATGACACCTTTGTTAAAGTTGATATTTTAATGTGGAGATTTAAAAAAAAAATCTTTATTTAAGGCTCATATATCAAGGCCAGAAAGATTAAACAATGTATTAAAGGGACACTATAGTCACCTGAACAACTTTAGCTTAATGAAGCAGTTTTGGTGTATAGAACATGCCCCTGCAGCCTCACTGCTCAATCCTCTGCAATTTAGGAATTAAATCCCTTTGTTTATGAACCCCAGTCACACCTCCCTGCATGTGACTTGCACAGCCTTCCATAAACACTTCCTGTAAAGAGAGCCCTATTTAGGCTTTCTTTATTGCAAGTTCTGTTTAATTAAGATTTTCTTATCCCCTGCTATGTTAATAGCTAGCTAGACCCTGCAAGAGCCTCCTGTATGTGATTAAAGTTCAATTTAGAGATTGATATACAATTATTTAAGATAAATTACATCTGTTTGAAAGTGAAACAAGTTTTTTTTTTAATGCAGGCTCTGTCAATCATAGCCAGGGGAGGTGTGGCTAGGGCTGCATAAACAGAAACAAAGTGATTTAACTCCTAAATGGCAGTGAATTGAGCAGTGCAATTGCAGGGGAATGATCTATACACCAAAACTTCTTTATTTAGCTGAAGTAATTTAGGTGACTATAGTGTTCCTTTAACCCCTTAAGGACCGAGGATGGTTCAGGACCGTCATCGGCATTTTCCCATTGCCGACCGATGACGGTCCTGAACCGTCCTAAGGGTCCTAGTTACTTACCTGATCGCCGTTGTTCCCCCGGCGGCGATCAGCGTGGCTCCCGTTGTGGGGAGACTGCCTGCAGCCCAGACAGTCTCCCCACACTGGAATAGGACCCCTGTGGCCATGTGATCGCTCAACACAGCGATCACATGGTCACAATAGGTGTCCATGTGTCTGCCTGCATGGGGACTGCCTGTGCTGACAGGCAGTCTCCCTGCTAGTGTAAAATAAAAAAATAAATAAAAAAAGTTAATGTTAATTAAAAATAAAAAAAATTATATATGTGAATATATATATATATATATGATACATAGACATATATTATATTGATATAATATATGTCTATATATCATATATATAATGCCATACTAAGTGTATTTTTATATTAATATGTACTTATATTAGTATAAAAATACACTTATAATTAAATTACACACGTATATATATAATATATATAATAACTATATATATTGTATATATATATATATATTATTAGAAAATATAAATAATAAGTAATTTAAATTAAATAATTTATTTTTAAATAATAATAATTGAAAAAAAATTATATATCTATATGAAATTTTATTCTAACTGTATTTTAAAATTAATATATATATATATTTATATCAAAATACACTTAGAATGAATTTGTATATATATCTATGTATATATAAATAAATAAAAATAATACGAAATATACATATGTCCAGATACAAAATTACATAAATAATTATATAAATATACACGTAGACTTCAAATATATAAATATGCATATATATTTAAATTCTACGTGCGTATTTATGTAATATTTTTACATTATTCAGTAATTTTATTGATTGCAATTTGAGGGACCTGCCTGCCAACCCAGGCCGAAAATCCAGAGAATTTAATTTGCTAGCACTGTATTTTACCCTGTAACGTTCTACGACACCCTAAAACCTGTACATGGGGGGTACTGTGTTACTCGGGTGACTTCGCCGAACACAAATATTAGTGATTCAAAACAGTAAAACATATCACAGCGATGATATTGTCAGTGAAAGTGACTTTTTTTTGCATTTTCACACACAAACAGCACTTTTACTGATGATATAATTGTTGTGATACGTTTTCCAGTTTTTAAACACTAATATTTGTGTTCAGCGATGTCTCCCGAGTAAAACAGTACCCCCCATGTACAGGTTTTATAGCATTTTTGAAAGTTACAAGGTCAAATATATGGGTCAAATATTTTTACATTGAAAATGGCCAGATTGGTTACGTTGCCTTTGAGAGCGTATGGTAGCCCAGGAATGAGAATTACCCCCATGATGGCATACCATTTGCAAAAGAAGACAACCCAAGGTATTGCAAATATGGTATGTCCAGTCTTTTTTAAT
Organism: Pelobates cultripes; assembly: GCA_933207985.1. Taxonomy (NCBI): domain Eukaryota; kingdom Metazoa; phylum Chordata; class Amphibia; order Anura; family Pelobatidae; genus Pelobates; species Pelobates cultripes. The sequence goes on along the minus strand of OW240918.1, from coordinate 52,903,207 downwards.
AACCACTTGGTCACAAACACTGGCCAAGATTAGCGTTCAATTTAGTTTTTTTACTTTTTTCACACACAAACAAATATGAATGCTTACTTTGGCCAGTGTTTTCGACTAAGTGGCTACTAAAGAAGACTGGACATACCCCATATTGAATACCCTGGGTTGTCTACTTTAAAAAAAATATGTACATGTGGAGTGTTATTTAAAGATTTATGACAGATAATAGTGTTACAATGTCACTATTGATAAATTTTAAAAATGTATGTTTTGAAACCGCAATATCCTACTTGTACCTATAGCCCTATAACATGCAAAAAAAAGCAAAAAAGCACGTAAACACTAGGTATTTTTAAACTCAGGACAAAATTTTGAATCTATTTAGCAGTTTTTTCATTCGCTTTTGTAGATGAGTAAAAGATTTTTCAAGTAAAAGTAAAAAAACATGTATTTTTTTCAATTTTTCATCATATTTTTTATTTTTTTTAAATTAAAATACATGAGATTATATAAATAATGGTATGTAAAGAAAGCCCCTTTTGTCCTGAAAAAAACAATATATAATTTGCATGGGAACAGTAAATGAGAGAGTGGAAAATTACAGCCAAACACAAACACCACAAAAGTGTAAAAATATGCCTGGTCACAAATGTACAAACATCGCAAAAACAGTCCAGTCCTTAAGGGGTTAAGCAAATAAAAAAATGTAATAGTGTATCAATATTGTAGAAAGAATATAATAACCAATTATGGGGAATACAAAAGCAGACACACATCTCTGCATTGCAAATGAATAAGAGAGAGAAGTAGAGTAAGTACAGAAAAAGAGGAACATTGGTGATATGGACATTTTTAAAGTAAATGTGATAAACATAAGAGGAGTGGGACACACAGGAGACACTGTGAGAACACTGGCCCACTTTCATTTCAGTAGCACAGTAGGCTTAATTAGTTTCATAAACTCTATTGCATCTCTAGCTAATGCTCTCTATTGCTTGTATGTGTAATCCCGTAAGACAAGCATTAAATCATCAAAATCATGTTCTTGGAGCAGGCATCTCTTGAAAAGCATGATACATCTGAAGTATATTAAAGGGTTACTCCAAGCCTTATTAATATATTTTTTATTTAAATAATGAATAATGCCCTATTGGGCAATTTTTCTGTAGGGCCCCCTCCAGATCACTTAAAAAAAGTTTTGTAAAGTTTTATAGAAGTTTTACTTACCCTTATTCAGTGCTGGTCGAAGCACCTGACACGTTTTTCAATGCCCCCATCTGATATGAGCGGTCCAATCAAAGGATTTTCATTGAGAAGCCTTTGATTAAACTATTTCGCCAGATAAGGGTGTGTGCGGGTGCTCTTTTCCAGCAAGGGAAGGGGAGACGGTGTAAAAATAAAAATAAACGGAGTAGATCGGAGGTGGGGGGTGGGGCAGGGAGCAAAGGGAGAGGGCAAACAAGACTCCCCTTGCAGGCTCTGTGTGCACTAAAATAGGCACAGAATTGACACTGGCAGCCCAAAACAGAGTTCCGGGCTGCCAATGGCACATGTGCTGCGCTTGCTACTTGCACTGGCACAAAACTGCTAATTACTCGTGATGTGCTGTGATAAAGCTAAAACACTGCACATTCAGACTCCTACCACCATGGCCACTTCATAAATCAGACATGGTCATGGTGGTTGGAGTAACCCTTTAAGCATTATTTTCTTGGGCTACACATCAAAATCTGATCACATTGCTTGGAAAGTATTTTATAAAGATGGTTGTACAGCATTTGTGATTTCATCATTTACATGCCACAAGTAATACGAACACGACAGTTTCTTGATGTCGTCTTCTGGTATATGGTGAATGTAGATCAAAAGAGTGAATCTATGCTTATTTTTTTTAACTTAATTATTGATTTATATCTTTGCCTGGTAGACCACTGCAAGATTTAGCTTTTCAAGAATGTAATGGTGCTCATTTAATATACTATATCACACAATTACATATACCGAGATTAAACATTAAAGGGCAACTAGATTGGCAGATTTTCCAATCCATCTTTTAAAGTGTTACTCAGGTGACAATTTAAAATAATAAAACAAAACAAGATGTTTATTCACTCTCTAGTAAAGTTTAACAACTTGAAAAGTGAGCTGCAGATTTAGAACAAACCAGCTGACTTTGGAAAAAATTATAAATAAAATACAACTCAGCACATTTGGAGATTTTGTAGTTTAAAGGGGTATAATGTTTGCAAATTACATCCAAAATAATTTGTCGTAAAATAAATCTAAATGGAAAACTGAGGCAAATATCGTTTTTTTTTTTACTAAAGTGAGAATTCAAAGTGAATTCAAGGACAAAGTAGCCAAACCAGAAGCATAGCTGAATCTATTCCAGTTCAGCTATTTTAGCCTTAAATTTGAAATTCATTTTGAAGTCACTTTGAATTCTCACTTTAGTTTTGGATTTAATTTTTCATTTTTGTACATTCGTAGTTTAGGGAAACTTTTACCCCACACACACCCCTATATTTTGAAAAGGGTGCAGCACCCCTCAGTAATGTAATTGCACTCACTTATTAGGGGCCCACGGCAAACAAGGAACATTTGGACCATCACTTGGTTAACAAAGACTTACCTGTAGGACAGAATGTGCCTTGTATGCTCTGGGACACTAATAAAATTGGAGTGCAGATGTCCTGGAACATTTTTTCCTTGAGTTATTGCTTAATCTGTATTGTAGGATCAGGATGTTGTATGATAGCTGAGTGTGTTCTGGCTGCTCGTTTTCTTATTTGGAAAGGATCTGGCTGTTTGATCTAACGACCTGCGGCTGTCCAGTCATGCTTTTTCTAGAGTTTCCTCGGGAGGCCTAGAGCTCAGCATTGTTCTCCAGAAAATGCTATTTGCCGGACTATAGCTTGAGGCATCAACACCTGTTGCATTTTGTCCTCTACATTAAATGAAGCTGCATCCTGTATTATATAAGCTAGTGTCTTAGTATGGTGTTTGATCTGGTGTAACTTATCCATGTACATTTTTACTCATCATTGACATTTGTTTTATTATATAAATCTAACAATGTCCTATCAAAACCAGTCTTTAACATCTTAGTTCGTAGTGCCGGTATTATAATGTAAGACCCAATTAGAGTAGGGCCTCATGCCCACTACAGTGCAAGCTCTGCTAACTGCCCATTCTTCAGAATGGCAAGTTTGGGGCATAGGCATATCTGTATCTAGTTTATAAACCCATCTTTCAGACTACTTTTCCTCTTACCCTTAAATACAAGCTGCAAAAATAGTCAAGATGGATAATTATTACATATTGCTTATTTTTACTGAAATTTTGAAGTTATGTTCAAATTTTGACAATTAATGGTTTGGTAAACAACCATGATTAAGGCTTCTTATTTGAGCTATAACCTCACTTCAGAGGGATTTGGATACGCTAGGGGAGTGAGCAGGCAAGTGGTAGATGAGACTCAACACAGATAAATGTAAAGTCATGCATTTTGGAATATGGAACTCCCAAGCCCTTTACACATTAAATGGGAGTAGAGTTATGGATAACTTTAAATTAAAAGGACTTGGGAACAATTAGAAATCACAAACTAGGCAATAGTATACAATGCCAAAGTCTACCATTACAAAAGCTAGTAAGGTGATTTCATGTATAATAAGGCGTCGTGAGTCATGTGATCAAAATATTATTTTGCCTCTTTATAAATCAATAGTAGGATTTCTCCTTGAATATGTGGCGCAGTTTTGGGCACCAGTTCTACAGAAAAATATTGCAAAAATAGAAAAGGTGCAGAGGGAGAGAGAAAAAAAATAGTAAGCAGATGGAAAACATTAGTTATGAGGGTTTTTTTTGTTAAAGGGTGCTTTTTTTCTAAATTTTTGGGCTTCCTGTAATTTTGTGATTAAAACAAAATTTTTCGTCCCCAGCCGAACCAAACTTTTTAGCCGTTCACAAGTCTAGACATAATTAGAAATATAACATTACAAGTTTTGGAACGTGTCAGTACTCATTTTTCAGAAAAAAACTGATTGTTTGAATAAAGGGTTAAGCAAGCTACTAGACCACATGGTACTGCTGGCCTGTAATATATTACACATATTATTATATATGTAAGTTGACTGTAAAAAGGACTCCTATAAAGGATGTTTAACGACTCCATAAATACTTGATATCTTTTTGTGGTAGCAGGCCAATATTGTAGTTATATATCTCATTTTTCCTGTTCTGTATTTTTAACACATTTCATTGAAAATATATTTTATGGACAGTGTCTGAACTGTGTGTGGTTGGTGACCAACCCCATATGAGCTTGGCTGTGGACAACCTGAATGGTGCATTACGGCATGTAAAGTCTTGGAATGTTAAGAAATATTGCCGTCTAGGGTGCTTGACAACACATCCAACTACATGGTTAAGGCTTTACGGTCAAGATTAATGGCTTAATTAGTTTTAAATACTGCTAAATACACTTGGGCCTCAGATACAACATTTACAATGTTCCTAGATAAGAAGCTGCCCATATTTAACCAAGGCTCTGGCAGCGACTAAAAGAAATCTGGCTGTAATAAAACTCACGAAATTGAATAATCCTCAGCAAACTAGGTGGATTTAATTAACATGTCTAATTTTGCCATCTGTCCTCCCCTACTAATTATGGTTGAAAAGACTACATTTTTCACAATCATTTCAGTTAAAGGAGTAACACGGTGGAAGTCGATGTTGGTGATGCCCTAAATTACTGGTGATCCGAGATGAATACTAACTCGGTCTAATGTACACTATATGCATTATACTCTAATGGATTTGCTGCATGTCATATAAAGTAAATTGTTTATTTCATTATTTTGTTGAAATTTTAATTAATTAGATAAAACATATACATATGTTTTACTGCTCAATAGAAGGGAAAGGGTGTAGAAAACAAAACTGTTTTGTTTTTCAATGTAGTGTGAAAGAAACAGATATAAAAATAATAGGGCTGCGTTTTTAGAATTGTTTGAAGATGGACCTACTGTACAAAATCTGAAATTATCTCTGTTTTGAAAGAACATTGGTCACATAAGATTCTGCCAATTACTCACCCCAGAAAGAAGAAAAAACAAACAAATATTGTTATAAGAAATCCTAAAGACTGCAGCGTGCATTAGGTTACATAACTCGTGCCTTGCAGCTCTTGCGTGGTCTGCTGCCAAACTGGAATTTCAATGCCTAATTGGCAGTAAGATAGCATTCAGTAAAAGACACATCAGTGCCCAACACTGTTTGTATATGCTATGTGTTTCTGAAGATGAAAATTTTGTACCTCTACATTAAAACTACACACTAGGAGAGTATAAAGGATAACAGCCTACAGCATATGCACAATTCTCCAGGCACAATACTAGAAATGTAAATTGATCATAAACTGTGTATACATATTCCCCAGTCAGAGATCTAAACATTGTATACATACAAAACAAGGAATGAAGAGAGAGGTGCTGTCAATATATCACCATACCTTGCTGAATGAGGAACGCAGCGGTACGCTCACACTAGTTGAACTTCGGCACTTCAGATGTTGTGGACAACATCTCCCCCGATGCTTTGCCAGCATTTTGGCTATGAGAGCATTATGGGAGATCTAGTCCACAATATTTTGAGTGCCGACGGTTGCCTACTCCTGACCATACTTAGTACACCACAGTCGATGTACCCACTAAAAGCTAGCCATGGCATTCCAGAGGTTTGATTTATACATTTCCCATGATCCTCAGCCAGTCTAGAGGATGGTTGAGCATCATGGAAAACAAAAACATGCACAGCTATCAAAACAAGACAGGTGCTTTTTTGGGGGGTAATAAATGCTAAATGTTGAGAGGCATTCTATTGGTTTCCATGGTGAATGCACTTAAGTTAGTTATTTGTTCCAAAATAGCACCTGTTGTATTGATAAATCTTCCCCGGCAGTTTAGTGATTGCATTTACTAAGAAACGATGACTAGTATCTATGGCAGGGGTAGGGAACCTTCGGCACTCCAGGTGTTTTGGACTACATCTCCCTTGATGCTTTGCCAGCATTATGGCTGTCAGAGCATTATAGTAGATGTAGTCCAAAACATCTGGATGGCCGAAGGTTCCCCACCCCTGAACTTTGGTGATATAGTGTCATAATATTACTAAATTAATAGATTATAGTAGTCACAACAATAGGAGTATACCTGCTATTTGTCTTTCTAAACCATTTAAAGGAGAATGGTTCATACAAGGGTTTATTCATTAAATACTGAATGTTGGTGAATTGACAACCACATGGCAACATTTAGGCTAAAATACCAAAATTCTTCAGCTCAACTACCATTGATATATTTGGTCTAACTTTTGCAATTCACATGTTAATTGCCCAATGTCAATTCATCACAATTTGGTGTTTAGTAAATAAATCCTATTTATAAGAAAACGAGTTAATATTATTTCCCAGATGCTCTCGGGGCATTATGCAAACAATGCCTTCCTTCCCCCTCACAGTTCAAAAAAAGCACTGCTGTATGCAAAAATCTTTCTGGAGTACTGTCAGGCAAACCAGGCATTACAGAAGCAGTATGATGACCTCACTAACCCTTTTACTCCCAGAGGGCAGGAAGACATTTTGTAATAGATATTCCAATTTAGTATTGAGACACTCAGAAAACAGAAGCCATGGCTTTCTTCAAAGTGCAGGAGTACAATTCTGTGTCTTAATTGTTTTATTTGTGCCGTTTAACCATTGAACCATTGCTTTAAGAGGTTAATGGTATTTGGCAGGAAGTGGTTGAAATTAGAGTTAAATGCTGGTTGAATAGTTGATATTGAATGGGTTAGATATTAATGATCTGCTACTTGTGGCGCTTGATTGCAAAAGGATCTGAAAT